>MU619753.1:0-214675 GCA_025201785.1 Xylaria longipes
TTAATTAAATATTAATATAATTATAATAAAATTTTATTTATTAAGTTTTATATATATAAAAACGGGTTTTATAATTTATTAAATTTTTTATTTAAATTTTTTATATATATAAATAAACTTAGCTTTATTTAAGCTAATTATATTAATATTAATATATAATTTATTTTTAAATAAAAATAATTATATATTAAATTTAGCTAAGCTAAATAAAAAAAAAAAAATTAAATAAAATAAAATAAAGTTTTTATATAAAAATAATAATAATATAATTATTTAAAATAGTTTAAAGCTAGGCGATTTTATTTATATAATTTTAACGGATTAAAATAATTTTAGCTATAAATTAGTTTAAAAGGTTATTTTTAACGTTTTAAATAACTATTTAAATAAAGTTTTAAATATATTAAGCAATAAACCCAGCTTATAGTTAAGCTATTAAAAAAAATATAACTATAAGTTAAAATAAAATAATTTTTAATATAAAATTAAATATTTTATATTTTAAAATATAAAGGTAAAAATAATAAATTAGAATTAAAAACAAGCAAAAAGCCGCGAAAGAATATCTAAGTAAAAAGTCGGCTAAACTATTTATAAAATTTAAAAAAATATACTTATAAGTTTAAAATATATATAATTTATATAAAAAGTATATTATAAAGTACTTTTAAAAAAAAAAAAAAAATTTTAATTAAAAAGTTAAATATAAACAAAAAGCTGCGAAAGCTTTAAAACAAAAAGTAAAAATAGCTATAAAAAGTAGCTATTATATAAACTTTTATAAAAACACTTATAAGCTTTTAAAAACTATAATTAACTGTTTTATATAAAAATATATAAATAAATTAGCTTTAAATATTTTATTTTATTAATAAAAGTTGTCCGATAAAAAAATATATAATAAGTTAGTTATTAACAACGCTTAAAAAAGTTTATAATTATTATAAAAATATATTTATAGTTTTATATAATAAATTTTAAATTTATATATTAATTATAAGCTAAAGAAAAAAAATAACCTTAAAGGCTTTAATTTTTAGCAGTAAACTATTTAAGTAATTTATAAATAAATATATATATAAGTAAGCTATAGTATTAGCTACAACCTAGCTATATATACTATACTTTATATACGGGCTAACTATTTACTATTAAAGCTGTTAGCTGTAATTAAACTTAAATAATTTTTAAATAATAAAATATATATAAATAAATATAAAAACTACGCTATTAAAAAAATATATTAATAAATTAATAAAATATTAATAAATTATTTTAAATAATTTAAAATATATTTAATAATAAACTTTTATAATTATAAAAAAAGTATTAATTTTAAAAATTTATTAATATTAATTATAAATTAATATTTAAAATTTAGTTTTAATTATTATTTTAAAAACAAGTTAATTTTTATTTTAATTAAAATTTTTAATAAATTTATTTTATATTTAAAAATATATTATAACTTAAACGTATATATTTTTAAATATAATAATAATCTTATAAAATATAATAATTTTATTAATTATTTATAAAATAATTATAATATATATTTTAAATTAAATATTTTTAATATTTAAAATTAAAATAATAACGTTAAAAAAACTAGTAATATTATTAAATAAAAAATTAAAATAATAAAAATAGTTTAAAGCTTTTTATTATATTTTAAATTAATATTATAAAAATAGTTATATATTTATAAATTAAGTTTTAAAGTAGTTATATAAATAAAAAAGCTTATATAAATAAGTTTATATTTATTATTTTAATAAAAATAAAATTATTATTATTTATTATAAACTTAATTTATAATATTTATATATTTATAATTATAAAGTTTATATATTTATTATAAATATAAAATTAAAAAAAAAAAAAACTTAAAAAATTTAATTTTAAAATTTAAATAAATTATTTAATTAAATATTAATTTTTTAATATATATTATATTTAAATATTATTTATTAATTTAATTATATTTATTAAAAACATTATTTTTAATAAAAAAATTATTTTTTTAAATAATTTTAATAAATTAAAAAATAATTTTTTAAAATAAAAAATTAAAAGATTTAATATTTTTTTATTAAAATTATAATTATTAAACTAGAAATATTTTTTAGTACTTTTAAAACTATTATTATAAGTTAAAAAATAAAAAATATATATTTTATAAAAAGTAAAAATAATATAGCTATTATAAATATATTAAAAAATAAAATAAATATAACTTATAAATACTTTATATTAAAAAAAACTATAAAGCTTAATTAACTTTATATTAAAGTTTTTTTTTTATTATATTTTTTACTTTTTAAGTTTTTATAACTAAGCGCTTTTTTTACAGCTATTATTAAAAAACTTAATTTATAAATTTAAAATATTATAATAAATTTTATTAAGTTTAAAGCTAAATTATAAACTTTAAAAAAAACTAAACTGTTTTATATAAACTTTAATAATTTAATAAATATTTTTAATATTTAACTTTATACTAGCTTTAAATTATATAAAAACTATTAAAAAATTATATTTTTAAATAAACGTTTAAACATTCCAAAAATATAAAATAATATAATAATAAATAAAGTTTTAATAGCTAAATTATTAAAATAATTTTTAAGCTATTTTAATAAATATATAAAAAATAAAAAAACTAAAACTTTAAATTTTTTATATATAAATAAAAATTTTTTTTTTAAATATATTTAAAACAAATAAAAACTATATTAAAAAAACTTATTTTTTCCGTTTAAATTTTATAAAAATTTTAAACAATACCTTATAAATAAAAACTTTAAACAAGCAAAAAAAAACTATTTATAAAGTTATTACGAAATAAAGTTATAAATTAAAATTAATATAAATATTATTTAAAATAAGCTAATATTTAGCTATATATAAATATATATATATAAATTTAATAAATATAGTTATTATTTAAAATATAAAATAAAACTAATAGTTTAAAAAAATTAATAGCTTTAAAATATTATAAAAGCTATATATGTTTTAATTTTTATTAAAAAACTTTTTAAAATATTTATAACTATTATAATTAAGTTTAATTTTAAACTAAAATAATATAACGTTATTAATATATTTATAAATATAAAACTTAATAAAAAAATTTATATAAAAATATTTTTTAGCTATAAAAAGTTTTAAATTATTTTAAAGCTTAATAAAGCTTTATACGGCTTAAAAGAATTATTTTTATTATAATAAAAAAAGTTAATTTTAATTTTTATAAAAATAAAATATAAAATTATTTTATATAAGCTTTATTATTATTTATATAAAAAAATGCTTATATTTATTTATATAAATAATATTATTATAGTTTATAAAAAAAACTAAAAAATTTTTATTTAAAAAGCTATAAAATAGTTTAAACAAGTTTATTAAATAACTAATAATAATAATTTTTAATAGTTTTTAAAAATTAAAATTATTTAAAATTATTAAAAATAACTAATTTAACTATTTTAAGTTTTATATTTAAAAAAAAATTTTAAGCTAAAAAATATATTTTTATTTTTATTATATATTTTAATAATAGTAATAAAACTATTATTTTATAAAAAATTAGTTATTAAATAAAAAATATATTTTTATTAAAAAAAATAAAATTAATTATATATATAGCTATAATTATTTAGTTTAATATAGCTTTTAATATTTTAAAACTTTTATAATTTTTTTTTAAATTTAAAACTTTAATATTATAAGTTAGCGGATTAATTACTTAAATATTTCGATTAAACTTAATATTATATTTTATAATTTAAAAATAATAATAATTTTAAAGTTATTAATAATATATTATTCGCGGATAATATTTTTAATTAAAAAAATTTATAAGTATATATAATAAAGCTATTTAAAAAAATAATTAAATAATAAGCGAATAAATAAAATATAGTAATTATTTTTACTACTAAGGTTAAATTATTAGTATTAGTTTAAGCTGTTAAAAAAGCTATATTTATAAGCCGTTTTATTAAAAAATTAAAAATTATTATAAATAATTAATATATTATTATTTAATATAATAATTAATAAATAATTAAACTTATTATAAAAAAAATAACAACTTTATAAATAAAGCTTTATTATATAAATATTTATAATTATTAGTTTTATTAAAAAATTAAAAAAAATATTTTATAAATAGTTTATATACTAATAAATAATATAATTATTAATAAGCTAATAAAAGCTTTTAGTTAAAATAAATAAAATTAATTTTTTAATTAGTTAAGGTTTATAAATATTTATAAATATTATTTTTATAAAAAATTAAATAATAAAGAATATTAAGGTTTAAAAGCTTTAAAAGATTTATTTTTAAGGGGTAAATTAAGCTATTTACGATTAAATAACCTTAAATAAAGCTAAAATAAAAAGTAATTATATATATTTTGTTTATTATTTAAAGCTTTTATTTTAGCTTATTTTATACTTTTGTTAAATATTATAATAATTAGAATTAATTTTATTATTTTTAATGTTTATTTTATAAAAAGCTTTATTTATATAAAACTTTTTTAAAAAGGTATGTTAAATTTAAAGGGTTAAAATAATAATTTATATAGCGTAAATTATTTATATATATTTATTTAATATAAAATAAAAGAACTTTTATAATATAATAAAATATATTAATTAATTATTTATTATATTTAATTAAAATTGCTTAATTTTAATAAGGTGGCTACCTAGCAACAGCTGCCTTATAATTTTAAGTAGCGGAACAAATATATATTCATGCTTTTATTTTACTACCCTAGTTAACTTTATCACTTATTAAATAACGTTTATAAGCTTAAAATATAATAAAAATAAAAATTTATTTATATTATAATTTAAAAATAAAAACAACTTTATAAAAGCTATTATTTAAAAAAAAAAAGCTTTTTAGCTTTATATATACTATTTTTATTTTTATTAAATAGCTTAAAAGTATAAAAATAAGCTTTTAAAGCAGTTATTTTTTAAAAAGTGTGTTAAATTTAACACTTTATTATAAGTAATAATAAGCTTATTTAAGTAAAATTATTTAACTAATAAATAATAATATAATAAAAACATTAAATATATATTTATTTTATATAAAAGATAAATATATATATAATAGTAATAGTTATAAAGACTTAAACCTATACTTTTACAACAGTTAATTAATTAAAAGCCTTTAGATAACTTATAGCAGGCTTATACTTAAATATTTAAAATCTAATAAATATCTCCACTATACTACCCCTTATTAGTTGGCCGACTTTACCTAAGTAAGCTTACTACCACTTACGACAGGGTGCTAAATCCAACATCACGCTCCCCTTAATATAAGTACGATAAATATCGCTTAGTACAGGGTTGGTAATTCTTATACTAATTAGTATTTTAGTATGATATTTAATACACACACTTCTTTAAATAACTCTTTAACTAATAAAGCTAAAAATATATAATTAATGTTATTTTATAGCTCTTGTTATAACGATTCTAAATATATAATTTTTATAAAAATCGAACTTAAACTTAGCTTTATAATCGCATTAGTATAAAATTTTAGTATAAAAATATTTTTTTATATTAATTTATACTAATCCGTGATTACTCATCCAGGACCCACTTTAAAAATATAAAAAATATATCTTTAAATTAGTTAAAAAAAGAGCTATAAAACGATAATTTTTTCAAATTTCTATCTTGTTTAATTAAAAAGTTATTAAAGAAAAAGTGAGATATTAAAAATACTAATTAGTATGAGAATTACCAACCCTAGCTTAGTATGTGTGCCCTGGTATGTACTGTTGAAGCCATATACCGCGTGAAGATGCCGGAGGATCTTGCCTTTTTATGATAGAATTCAACTAATCGATAAATGCTATGTATAATCTAATCTAATAGAATATCTACGATACAGTCTTATATCCCTACACGCTGCCTACCAGACGTAATGGTGGCAGCCAGTTTGCTTTGTTGCTTCTCCCAGCGGCTCCCATCAAGCCGATGCTCACTCTCAAGGTTGCGAGTCAGGTCAACATTCTTGACGAAAATGAGGCTTATCACAAGAGCGACGACGGAGATACCAAGATAGAAAGAGAAGACCCCAGTGAATCCATACTTGTAAGCATCCAGTACCTTGTTTTTATAGGCACCGGCATGAAGCCCATGCAAGACGCTGATGTAGCTTTCGGACTGCTTGGCAATCTCGACCGGAAGTCCGAGCGACCGTAGCTTGATTGCCATCACGTTCTGGAATGTCGTGCCGCCGATGCCGACTCCTAGGGCCATGCCGAACTGCCGGACGAAGGCGTACATTGAAGCGGCCGCGGCCTCATCGCCTTGTTTACACATAGCTTGCGAGGCGAAGTTCTGCGCATTGAGGATGGCACCTTGTCCAATGCCGATAATGAGGTATGTCACAACCCAGACGCCAGCGCTGTCATTATGCGGCCAGATAAGGAATAGCCCAGCACCGATACTTGCGACAAGCCAACCGATATGGATGGGCCAGCGATAGTGATTGTAGCGTGTTACGAGACGACCGCAGATGATACCGGCGACGGTTACGGTCAGGGTCGCTGGTAGCATTGCCACACCAGTGTCAAGCGGGGAGTATCCTTTTACGGATAAGAAGTAGAATGGTCCACTATACTCTCGTGTTAAATGTGATCGCCAGTCGAGAGTCCTTGGTGAAAAACTTACTAGTACAGCAGCCCATATAGCTATCGTAACGCATGGATTAGCATCAAACAACATCACTCGGTTAGGGAAGGGGTTCTTCTTACCACCATGCCTTGAATGGAGCCACATATATACCCTACGATCGAGGAGGCATTATGGTATAGACCGTGTCGCAAGAAAGCCTGCTTTGCCCAGAGTTTCTCGTAAACCAGCGTGAAGATCAAGCCCACGAAACCTATTATCAAAGGGACCAAAGTTTGAAAACTATTCCATTCGAACTGTGTCGCAGTATTGTCAGCACGGCTATTATTATCTTATTCCAATGGTCCCTTTTCACGAGCGTGCGATGGGCACTCGGGTGAGGCCACTTCAGTCACTAAATCAATGTCGTACGTACCTGTGAGCCACCCCAGGACACCGCAATGAGGAACGACGTTGCAGACCCGGTAAATATAAACGATCCAAGCCAGTCAATCTGCACCAACTTCTCTGAAAAGGTGGCCGCCTTCGGCTTCAGTGTCAACAGATAAGGTACAGCGACAAGACTGAAGCCTATGAAAGGGAACATGAGGTAGAATATCCAACGCCAAGTGGTACCGTGAACGACCGCACCGCCGATGATGGGCCCAATCGCTAGCCCAAGAGCCCAGAATCCGAGGCTATGAATAGTCTTGTCAGTGGTGATTTCGACTTAAGAAAAGCTGGCAGGTATTACTCACGTCACCCCATACCACTTCGGACGCCATCGCAGCGGCACAATGTCAGTCTGGATCACCAAACCCAAGCTATGGATCCCACCACCCCCGATGCCCTGGACGGAACGGCCGGCTAGTAGCGTTCCGATGTTCTGCGCAGTCGCACAGAGAATAGTGCCGATAGCGAAGGCCATAATGGAAAAGATCAAGCAGATAGGTCGACCGAATACCTCACTAATAGCACATATGACGGGCATTGTCACCGCATTGACAAGAAGATATGATGTACCAATCCAGAAAGCTTGTGTAGCGGTTCCTTTCAGATCTTGGACTATCGTCTATTCGAATTTCTGTCAGCAACTTCTTGTGACATACTTCATATAGAGTGGAGGGCTTACACTTAGTGGTGTGATGACGATAGTAGCGTCAAGCGCAACGATCAAGCTAGTGATAGCAAGCGTATAGATGACTGCCTTCTCGTGTATCGACGGTTCCCACTCCACTTCTGGCGGATTCTGGGCCTCGTCGACAGCAGCGGCGTTATCTGTTCCAGGCTCATGGCGCTTCTGACCACCCTCAGAGCTGCTTTTGTAGTCGGATACTGAGGGGGCGGCAGACTCTGCCGGAAGCGTAGTATTAGTAGTAGCGGCCGACATGATGATGCTACTGCCTATGATGCGCGGGGATCTTTGAAGAGGTGATGAAGGGTGAAGAGCGAAGATATCCCAGAAGCCCTGTATCTGTGGCTTGCCAGGTGCTATACTTCCCAGAGGAACGTGACCAAGCTGGCAATAAGCATATTATATACCATATCTATTTACATGTTGGGGGCATGTAAGTAATCCGCAGCCTAGTCGGTTTTTCATACCGTAGATGCCTCATCCCGGCTCGCATCACACACATAAGAATCGAAATCGAACCCGGGATTCGATCGGCGGCAGATGCCGTGTATCTTATCACCAAGCCTACAGATCGTGTCTGTTATCCCGTAACTTGAAATGTCAAAGCTTAATGTGAGGTCGCATAGCTGTGCGGCTAGCACTTTCGTCTGCGCATCATATCAAGGTGTGTTAATGCAGCTATCATCCTTGCAAGTGTCTCTTCTCGCAGTAAGGCCGCGTATATCGGCAAGGCACATTGAATCGTACATGTGACTTTCGTTAGCTCGACTTGCCATGTGCCGGAAGCCTTATCTCGGTTGCATTGCTTGCTGATAAAAAAATACACCACAAATATAGCAGCAACTAATGTTCGGGTTTCTGATTCTCATTGTTACCGAATAGGCAAAACATTAAACGTTCGCTCTTCGTACCCGGGGGTTGATTTCACTCCAGGCAGGTAGGGGATCCGAATGATATCATTTAGAGCACTACGATGGCCATGATCATGATGATACTAGCTTGGCGTCATTGCTTACTCACTGAATTGGTCCTTTGACATGGGATTACCTGGCGTCACAGATGGGCAAACAATATTTGTTGGTACTGCGCCGCGCCGGTGAAATACATGTCCGGTATAAACTCTCATCCTACTTCGTTCTAATAATACTATATACTCCATGTATTGCACTGCAATTCGGGGAATCTTCTATTGCAACTTATTTATGGTGCCCATTACATTGTTAGCTCCATTCGGTATCCCGCATAATAATACGACCATGCGGGTGGCCAGCCTGCTGCCGTTTCACCGTTGCATGTACTAATACTACCTATTACTTACATACTAAGTTGGGCCATATCGCACGTTTGCTGCAGTTATGATAGGAAGAGCTAACTGCGACAGGCTAAGCCACACTAACAACTAACGCTGTAATATGCGTAGTTGTTCCTAAATAAAGGCAGTGTAACGGTAGCGAGCGGATATTAATGCTGCTGATAGGATGGAGTAATTGACATGCAACGACTGTGAGGGGGTAGTCCTCATACCTAACGGCGACTTAAAATAGGCACAGTAAGATAAAAGTTATCTACTAAAATCGCAACACAAAATTATCTAGGTCTAGAAGTTCATTCTAACAGCACTTGGGAAGTAATGCCGCGTGAGCGTGCCCGATTCAGCTTACAGTAGGACCCCCAGGAAACAAGAGGAACAGGGCAATCTTAACTACACGATGCGCTCTGGTCGGGAACATACTATTGAGTTCCCGCATTAACTACCGGATGCTGTGTCGTCGTGGTAAAGGGATAGCAAACGCATCAATGACACGGATATAAACGAGACAAACAAACGCACTAGCGGAAGGGAGCGGCTAGATACTCACTACTTACTGCGGAGTTTTTCTCACATTAAGCTCGTAGTTCGTGATTCGGGGAAGCGCTCATCAACAAGCTTTTGTAGTTGCGTTTTTGAGGAAAAACGAGGGCGCCTTGCGAACGCCTAAACTTCATAAGCGTTGATACCAGCATGATACTCTTCCTAAATCTTGTGCTACATGGCTGTTTCATCCTCTTCTCCTAGAGCAGCCCTCCGTAGCTCGAACGTCCCGTGCCATAACTGACGATTGCTCTCCCAAATCCCCTTGATTCTACTGCATTGTCGAGTTGGCCACGGTACAGCCAGCCGAGTTCCTGATAATGCTTGACAAACCAAATCGCGCCATCAAAGTCAACGAACCCGTAGAAGTAAAAACTTCCAACCTTGTCTTGTTCTCTGTCATTCCAGAATTCTAGAGCAGGTGATCTAGATGGTTCGGGATCGCTAGCATCTTCTCCCGTTGCGGGCAATGCAACATCGACGATGTGTATTGACATTAGTTTTTGATCTTCTTTCTACTAGCTCCGATACTCGTAGTGCCCTTCCCAAGTTCCTGCTATGGCCTTTCGCACCGTTAACCCTCCCCTGTCTTGTTGCGCAGCTGACGACAGCAGCGACGGACGGCGACTTATGCCACGGGTCGGATCGGCCATATGTCGTTTAATGAAGCCAAGGCTGCTCTGGCCTTTTCTGACCGCTAAGACTATCGGCGTAGACCCAACGCTGTCCACAGCTGTTAGTCTTGCCCTTTGCCGTATCCGTATGGCTGTAGAATAGCGTATGGTGCAAACATGTACGGCCATTTGCATCTTTTGCATTCAAATCCCACCTTCTTGGACAAGTAGCTGGACGGTTAGGTGGCATCTGCGAGCACTTCCAACAGGAAGGGCTTCGGTAAGGCCACTCGCCGAACTTCCCGGGTGCGCTTTCCAGCGCCCGCTGCATAGAATCACGGCCTTCTGAGAATAAAAGACATGCTAGCTAGGCTGGGGAGTCTTCCTTCTTTTGGATGTCTGGTTTAGTGAGACTGTCATGGACATCGTTCGAACCTCGAGAGCAACTCTACTCAATGAAAACCTTGGCGAGGTCTGGGGAGTCGCTTTGAATCTCTATGTCGTATAACGTACATTGATGGTTTCGTATATGTATTCGACTGGGAGACCAGACTCGAGTAGCTGGCGAACGATCCCCTCGTCGCTTTTTATAGTAGCGACAAGAAGGGGGGTTATTTCCCCCCAGAACGTCTCAGTTGAGCCGTTAATATACTCAAGCAGGTACTTGAGGGTACTCCCTCGACTAGACACAGCAGCTATAATGATCGGGGTACATCCATCATCATCGCTGGCTCCCAGATCCCCCCAGCGTCTATGAGCAACTGGAGCGGCTCGGGTTGCAGCTTGATGCGTCAATGTCCACCCTCCCTCGAACTTTTCGTTCAAGTTCGGTCCTTGTTTGACAACTTTTTAAGAAGCTTAGTACCTTCCACCGCGGCCAGAGCCAGTAAGAGTAGGTAGATATGGCGTTCCTTCGCTGGAGGTACTCTGAGGATCATCTAGTGAGACACTAGCCTCGACAAGATAGCAGCTCAGATCTTCGTGCCCATTTGAAATGGCAAAGTGTATAGCTCGCTCACCATTTGGGATTGACATTTCCATGTTAGCACCTCGAGACCTACGGCCCGAACCACTTCCTTCCAGCCGGCATCACGCGCAGGCCTCAGGCATCAATAAAGGCCCCAGAATCGAGTAGCTCGTTGACGATATTAACCTCACCTCGAAAGGCTGCGTAATGAAGTGCTGTAATGCCGTCATCCTTCACAGCGCATACATCCGCCCCAGCTTCCATTAGAATCTTGACCATTTCGAGACTTGAGCTACTCACTGCTACTATGGGAGCGATTTAGACCCCTTCCGCCCCACTCTCAGCAACTGCGTGGGATCGTAGCTAGAGCTTCCATCGCTACTACTGGAGTTGTGAGTACTGCAATCCTCTTTGCTGGCGTCTTCGGAGTGTGCCCCAGCTTCTGATCCATCCTCTTTATCGTCGGTGTCCAGGTTCCATTCCTCTTTCAGTTTAAGCCTCATAACAGGACTCCATACTTTCCAACTCCCGTAGATGGGGTGAGAGACTCGTTTGCTCCTGGCAATAGTTTCTGCGGGTGCTTCCACTTTCCTCTTGTAGCTATGGAAGTACCAAAGCTGACGCGATGGTTTTACCGAAGCCGGGTGGGCCGTGAACCCAGAAGAGCTTCACCACCGCGGATTCTTTAGATCGCCAGATCTTCATCTCTTCCAATTGCAGCACGCAGTCGCATGTGCTATCGTGTCGATATTTGAGAGCATTCTCGTATGTGTTTCGCGTGTCCACACCATTTGTCCATGCAGCTAACTGTAACCGCCTATCTTCTAGTTTTTTCTCCGACTGAATGACGTTACCTCGAATTAAGATAATGAGGTCAGATAACTAGCTGCCATTGTACTCGTTCTGCACGAGAGCGTAAAGTATAAATATGGCAGTTTCATATTGCTCAATTGCCAAAATCGGCTGATCTACGACTAGTTTCGAGCTTTGGATTGCAGATTTCAATTTCCGTTCTTGATAGCGTTCATATGTCAGCGAAGAGAAGATGGGATGAGGCTCACTATGGGACTCACTTATGGTTTGCTGCTTATAGTAGCTGTGCGCTTGAGATAAGAACTGTAGGACGGTTCTGTAAAAATTGGCTTGGGCGGCAGTAAGCTGTCCAGTTAGGATTGATCGGCTTCTCTAAATGACTCAAAGGCAACATCCCACAGGGATGTCTCCGACACCTAATGGGTCAGAAAAATCTGCCTCAATTGTATATTCTATACAAAAAAGCGTATATACCAACCTCGTCGTTAACGCCTAAGAAAGAAGAGTCCAGGTCATCTTCAACAACAATTTCAGGCATAGCAGGATATAGTCCAAGTCACTAAAGCGGCAAATACGGAATGATTTCGAAGCTGGAGACTTGCTGACTGCGTTAACAATAGCTTGATAAGGTGAATTTGCGAGGCTCATGTTTAGTTGGTTAGCGTGAGGTAGTATCTGAAGCAGTGCGTTAGGTATCTGAGGACGGGGGAGGGGAAGGTGGCGGATTAAATATGCTTCCGGTCTGACCATCATGAGTGTTGCATCCTTCTTTATAAGAAAGAAATCGTGAGATTTTGAGGTCCTTGTGTTTACGCTACTGTCCCCTTTTGACACCTGACAACTCATCTCATACAATGCCTACTACGCGAGGCCTACACACGTGGTTAGATAAATGCATTCTCCGATCGAGGACTTGGTATTATAGTCTATTTAATGTGCCAAGTGCCGTTTGTAATATCTGATCTCTGGTGAATCTCTCGAGTCGCGCACACGTCACGAGTTAGGGTACCTTATTCTGGCAAACTCTTGAGTCATTTTTTCAAGTTGGTCTCATAATGCTTCCTGCTTTTAGACTGCGAGTTGAGAACATCAACAAGACATGATCAATGAGTTTTTTTTACATCGGATTAACAAGTCACTAATTTGCAGTTCATTAACGAGCTAACCGTTGGTTGAGGTCCCTATATTTAAATGCCTTTCGATTTTTTCCCATTACAAGACTTATTTTGCTTTACACGTCAAAGGCATTCATTTCTACATCAGAGGGCAAGATATTCGTCCGTCTCATGTGACCATCAATCATCCCTTTCGCTCGCACGAAATTTCCAATTCTTCTTAATCCGTCCGTCGTATTCGCTTCGTTATTTGCCGTTTCCCAGTGATCTTCTCCACTAGAAAATTGTTGCTCATCGTGTGCCGCGACACGTGTGGCCACGAGAGCGGGAAGAACGTAACCAGACCCAATAATCGTGCAAAAAACCAAACCATTCTTAACTAAACTCCGTTCCCATATGCTGATCGAGTATTCCTCTCGTGAAGTTGTTTGCAGTCGATACCATATACACAGTCGCCCCCGCATGCAGTCTTGTGCTGCATGAGCCTGCCTTACGGCCTAAACAGGCTGTTCCAAATAATGCCCGTCCGGGTGCGTTCATCAATCAGCCAGCTGCGTAAGCACCCTGATACTCAGTATCATAACCAACAAACCGATGGTAACGATGATGAGCAAAGCGAAGCTGAACCAACCCATGACGATGGCGCTCGTGCCGACCCCCGACCTGACACTACCGTTGCCGAAGTCCTGCGCTATGATGGAGGCGGCGACTGACGCCGTGTGCTGCCACAGGACGGAGACCAAGACAAAGATGGAGGCGATGAAGATGATGGCCAGGGCGATCTGCGACACAGGCCGGCTGGGAAAGGGCTTGATCTCGCGATCGGAGCCCTCACTGTCCTCCTCTTCGTGCCAGCCAGGGAAGGTGGCTAGCAAGAGAAAGCAGACGAAGGCGAAGATGATGGCGATGATGAGCAGGTAGGGAAACACGACCATGTCCTTGAACTGTCCCGCCAGCCACACGAGATTCAGCGGGTCCTGATCGACTGATAAATCGTTGGCCAGCGCCGTCGCGTTGTTGTTGCACGACCACGAGCCGCCGTCCGAGTTGACGCATATTCCGAAGTAGCCGACGCGCACTTGCAGATGCGCGGACCCCACGATATTGCTGATTGCCTGGTTGACGTTGTAGTCAACTTGTGCTGTGCTCGGAGTTGCCGTGTAGTGCTTGTAGTATATGGAGAGGAGAAAAATATCTGGTATAAGCGGCGAGGACGATGAGCAGCCCGCCAGCAGGAGTGCTGTTCGTTGGTGCGTGAGTAGATGCATCGTAGTCAATGGGATCGGGGGACTATACTCACATAATAATATTATCGAAACTGCTATCAAAATCATCAACACATGGTGGTACCCTAGGAACGGTATGAACCCTAAGTAACAAACTTGTTAGTATTTCACCCATCACGTAGTGTTTCGGCTTGTTGGACTGCACTCACGGTACCACCCCAACTGAAATCTTGCTGTTTCCATTCCTCCGACGAGTGTGGATATGTGCCCGGACTCGCTTTCTCTCTATCCACCTCCGTCCTCCCGTGGAGCGACGGCGTGGTTGGCTGGGTGCGCGCAGCAGCGCAGCGCAAGAGCGTGACGACGGAGCGGCGACGGAGTGTAGCGGCGAGATCGTGGAATGCGGTCGACGCCAAAGATCTCGGACCTTTCCGGGGAGAATGCCTGTCAGGTCAATAGTGCACACAATAGTATGAGGTAGCGTTGTGTTTGGTAGATGGCGAGGGAGGTAAGGTCTGGGAATTATGTATGTATGGTATGCAGATGACGGTATTGTAACTTAGAAGTTCATGAGCTTTTCCAGTCGAAAAGACGATTGGCAAAAGCTGGCTGGAATGAAGATATAGAGCGCTGTCTCGGTCTGAAGAGTGGAATTGTCGACAGGATCTAGATCTTCTTTCACGTGTGGCCCTTCTACGAGACGAAGATGGTGAGGTTGGATGGTAGTTCGTGGCCGTTGAACGAGCGACGATGGTAGTTTGGAGGTTTGGAGGATCGTAGGAGAGAATGCGGGTACAATTGGTGCTCCTATTCGATTTTGCTAGCAGCAAGGGAGCTGGACTGGACCGGGAACCAGTGGATGGAGATGCAGCGCAGCCCAAGAAACCCAAGTAAATAAAAGATGTGGCTGGGTCTGGTTGCTGGAGCGATGGGAGCGGTGGGCTGGGCCAAGCCACGTAGGGCGTCTCCACCGCTCTCCAGCACCGCTCTGATTGGCCCTTTGAGAGCTACCGGAGCCTGGCCGTCCCCTTTTAGGCAATGGGCTCAGCTTGGCGGGGCGCTGATGTACTCGCGGTTACAGTGGACCCTACAGTGGCATACTACCTACTAGTCCCTGCATCAGGCCACTGTTTCCTGTTGGACCAATCAATCAGCTGTGGCCGATCAGTTGGGCCATGACGTTTTGTTGTCGCGTCGGCTCAGTCAACTTGGTTCCAAGGTTATTGCTATCTCTGTCAACAACTGACGCCATGAACCCAACTCATCCCCCGCCCACTAAGTATTCATTAACCTACCTACATGCATAGGTCCTTACATGTAGTAGGCAGACTCTTTATACTATGTACCGATATTAGCAATAAATGGGTAGCTAGAAAACGGACTGTCTTTTTCCTCTTCCACGGGGGCTTTCATATGTAGGTAGTAACTTATAAGCTGTAAGTCTATTTCTAGGTCTATTTAATATTCCGAACATAACACCGTGCCGATTCTATGTTCTATCTATGTATCATTACTAGTGTATGTAATTGTGCCCTTGTTCTCCACATGCTAGAGAATTGTAGCGAGCCCCGTTCCTTGTTTACCATGCTGCAAGAATGTTGCGATCCAGCCTCAATCTCGCTGCAATGAGGATCACTCCTCCTGCTAGAAGTGTGACCCCTGTCCAAATCGCCAGACCCAGGTATCCACCACTCAACAAGATCTGACCGCTTATGGGCGTCCCAACTAGAGCGCTATTACCGTCCGTTAGCCAGATGGAAGCCGGTATGAAGTGAAAGACGATACTTACGGCACGGAAACAGAGCCTATCACCAAGCCTAGTGCAGTCCCTTGGTGCTCCCGCTTCGATATCTTGCCTGCGCAGGCGCTTTGAAGACTGATGACGGACTGGTTTCGGTTAGTCGAATTCCCTCAGATTGATGAACGCTCGCTGGCATTGCGTGAACTTACGCCTGACGCGAAGCCATAGGCAATGGACCACACAATCATGCCCGGCAAACTATATGCTGCCGTCCAAGTAAATCCGACTATACCTGAGGCCAGCACTGACAGGGCGCACAGATTGAAATGCCCGTATACGTCAGCTAGATAGCCCGGGATGACCCTTCCAAAGAAAGACGCTCCATTGATTGCCGAGATGAGATAGAAGGCGGTCGAGGGCGACTGACCCCTCGCGACAGCATATGTGGAGATGTAGAAGAAAGGCGAGAATAATCCGAAATAGACAAGGCCCAATCCCAAGCAGAGAAGAACAAAGGTCCAGTTTTTCAAAATGATAATGATCGGATGCTTTGCTTTTAGTTGCCCTTCGAGCGACTGCCCGCTGTCGTTCTCGTCTGAGGCGCTTCCCTTAGATGCTGTCTCGACTCCTGAAGGAGTTAGGCTAGACGGTCCTTTCTCGGTAGGTGGTTCTTTGTCGGCATCCATCACAGTCAGGCAGGCGACAGCGAGCAAGGGTAACATAGTGAAGCCGACGTATCGCTGAACCCATCCAAAACTCACGCCATCAGCATAGAGAAGCTTTTGAAGCATAATTGCTAGAACACTCGGAGTTAGTTACCGCTAGTTCAAGCGTGATTATGGGGGTTTCAGAAGCCTGCAGACACTATCTTGACTCGGGGGGGATCTTGCACTCCAAAAATTGCCAAAACAAGAAGAATACTCACGCCAGACAACGCCGCCAATAGAAGAACCACCAATGGCGATTCCTAACGCGAGCCCACGACGATGAGGCATGCGACGGGATACGACAGCAGTACAAGGGGTAAGAATGAACGATATGCTTATCCCAAGGAGTACAGCCTGGGAGAGGAAAAGTTGGTAGTACTGGGTGCACAGAGAAGAGAGAAATACGGCCGCTAATTGGCCAATGCTTCCGATGATCAATAAAATCTATCATGGCGTCAGTCTCTGGTCCGTTATGGAGGCTATCTTGCGGCTATCTTGCTCACCGTAGGACCTAGTCTGTCAACCAAGAGGCCACCTATAGGAGATCCGATATAAAGGAGGAAAATGGAGACAGAGCCTATCCATGATATATCCGAATCCGAGTAAGTTTTGAGGAGACCAGTTCCGTAGTATACTTGATAGACCCCGAAAGCATTGATGTAGCCGACAGTGCAGTACAGCGCTAAGGTTGCACCAGTCACTGCAAGCCATGATCGGAAGCTAAAGTAACCCATTAGTCAACATCACGACTTGCAATGTAGTTCATGGGGAGGACTACCTGTTATAATTGGGTGGTCGCTCTAAATGGGGCGCCATTGCGGATGTGCCCTCTGTCTGCCTCGAATGAAAGTCAGCCAGAAACCAAAGCTTACAACACAAAGTTACAACACAAGTTCATGGCACAACTTTCCTTTTAATGCAGATTAGATACTCAAGAAATCAAAAGGATTTCTTAAGGTGTTCATCCGATGCCATCCCACATATTGTCATGCAGACGGACAATTCGTGGACTTTCCCCGGATACTCCGCGGATAATCTGAACAAACGGACACCTTATTGGCCAAAACATATACTCCTCGGATCGTCCGCGGAGCACATTTCTCGAAACAATTCATTCACACATACACTATCTATCACCGCGCTCTACTAACAGCGAGTTATATCACGCCGACGGTGAGACCCCCGGCCTACGATGACGTATATCGTACATGCTGCCTTACTCAAGCCAGAATGAAACGCAAAGCATCCGCAGTAGCAACTAGACTAGAGACCCAACAAACTGGTCGCCGGCAACCTCAGACTTCGTGTTTCAATTGCCGGGCTAAAAAGCGAAAATGCGACCGAGGGGTGCCGTGCGCGTCGTGCGTGGTTCGAGGCATTCCTTGCACGGGACAGCCAGGGCCGAAAGCTGCGGTCGTTCCGCAGTCCAAGTGAGCCTCTGGTGTATTCCCGAACAGCAGGTTAGACATGTAGGCTAATAGGTCTCAAGCGTTGCCGACTCGGGCGCCGATCCATCGATTCTTTCAAGATTGGCCATCTTGGAGGAAGCTGTCTTTGGAGATGCCCGTTACGGTCGCCCAACCGATGGGAGTGCATCAGCGACGGGTACGATTCAGCCTAGCCCTGTTGCTTCAACACAGACCACAGCTGTCGACATGCCCTCGCCATCGTCACACAAAGACATGGAACGCCAGCGGACCGCCAAGTTCCTTGACCTGACGTATACAAGAGACGACCATAGTGTAAGTAAAGGTCGTGCATTCTGAGGAACATATCGATGCAGCATCGAAGTGTAACCTTGAGATACGAGGGCTAATGATGGGTAGATCACTCGGACACACCCACCACGCTTCCATATCGTGCCACTTTCTTCTCAGATTAAGCAGCTTTCTAGTCAATATGGTACAGGGATAGAAGGGTCGAGCAGATCCGCAGTTGTTATGACGCGAGAGGAGGCCTTACTCCTTTTTCGTGACTTCTTGGAGAATCCGTACCATCTTCTTCCATTCATATACGAGCCGTCTGCTCGTTCCCTGATAAACCACTTCTATACACAGCTTGAGCAAGGTCACGAGGGCGACCCGACAGCTGCTGCCTTGATATTAAGCATTGCCTCTACCAGCGCTTCGTTCTTCAGTCCGAATACTGCCACGAACAATATCTTCGCCTCTACTGACGAGGCAACTCAAGCATCTGTGGCCTGGAGACAAACGGCTTTGATCATACTCGATGATCCTCGGCTCCCCAGTGACGGGAGCCTTGAAGGATGCCAGGTTAGTCGCCGGAGTCTTTTATTCCCCCTTCTGGCATGTCTCAGAGGCACAAATTACTTCAATGGGGATATTCTGCTCTTGCTACTTCTGCGAGCTCCCGAAACCGCGGGTAATTCTTAGTAGAAGTGAACATTATTAACTCCAGTGCTGTAACTAGGCGAGAGCTATCCTAGCCTATGCGGCCTGTAATATCGAAGGGTGCTCGGCTCGTTACAGATTTCTGCATAGCTGTTCTGTAGCTATAGCGCGCGATATGTCTTTACATCTAGTTGATAGTACGACGGCAGCAGACAAGTCAGACGATATCCCGACGAGAGAAATGAAACGAAGACTATGGTGGCATCTTGCATCAACAGATTGGCTACTTAGTCTCGTAGGAGGGGCGTTTGATGGTACCTGTGAGTTATTTACACAATGATTTTCAGATACAACCCACAGCCACCCCTCTTGACTATTGTTTTACCGCCTTACCGCAGTTGAATACTCTCATGGGAACTTAAGAGCTAACATGTTCACACTAAAGACACTGTGCAGCCACGACACTTCGTAGTGAACCGTCCTAGAAATCTGAATGATAACGACCTAAGCAAGAACGATGAGACACTGACGTATCCGCTAAATGTCCTGACCCAGATGTCATGCTTCCTTCAACGAATACGTCTCAGCGAAATTTGCAGAGAGATGGCCGACGCTCGGGCGCCTGGGCTCTTAGATGTCGAGATCACTGACTTTAACACAGTTGCTTCTCTAGATCTCCTTTTTGAAAGAGTTTTGGCTGAAATGCCTCCCTTCCTTCACAGAAGAGCCCCAATCCCCCAGGGCGCGCCATTTCGCTTTACCCAACAGCGAGATCTACTTCTACTATGCTTCCACTTTAGGAGAGCTAGATTGCACAGACCTTTTTTGCTCCATGATACCGACAATCCACGCCACGAACCGTCTCGTCGCCAATGTGTCTCTTCGGCCCGTATCGTTCTTTCTATTTCAGTGGATATGCTAGAGGGACCGTCTGCCGTCGACCAGGACCACGATTTTGGCAATCCTCAGGCATATCGAGTTGGCCTTGTCATTAGTAGCTTGTTCACGGCTTGTGCTAGCTTGGCACTTAACGTCGGGTTAATCTGCAACCGCGCGACTGGTGACGCACGTACTAATGATGCTTCTTCGGAATTACAGAGTGAGATAACTCGCGCATGCCGTGTTCTTGCAAAAGCGGGAGAAAAGTCGACCTTTGCTGCGAACTTACTTCGTAACCTGGTACGTAACCATTGTGGTTATCCACACGCCCGATGCCACGAAACAAATAATAATACTTACCTGCATTTTCGATGAGAATTCACCTATACTTTTCCTTAGGTTGCTGTCAGCTAACAAGCTTCTGTAGGTGGGAGTGTTAAAACAGTACAGGGTGAAGGAAATTGACGATCTAGTTCCGCCCTCTTCTAACTCGAACCCCGATACCGAATATGGCATGGGCAATAACAATAATACATTCCAAACGTATTCGGCGACGGAGCAATTGCAATCAATTGGCGATCCGATCAATCTGGCGGACAATTTCACCATGTGGAATGATTTTTTGACGGAAATGGACGGATGCAACCAACTGTTCGCGGGTCTCGACTATTACTGTGGTCCGACATAGTCTTTTTGCCTCTTCTAGCACAGTTATGGGATGCCCTCTGCGATGACGAAAACCTTCCAGCAGGACATATGTAGGTGACCCGAAGATCGCCTAGCAACCGTCGGATGGTACAGTGGTATGGGTACTATCAAGCTGTGCTGTCATCACCCATATTCAACGGGTAGTTATAATACATTGTCTTAACTTATCAGGGGGAGTAAATCAGCATGATACATAAGCAGGTGGGCTCGACTACGGACAGCCATTCACGCCATGAGTAACGTGAACACCGGCCTGAGCTTGCCGCCTCGAATAACTCATATTTTCAAAACGGAACGGCTTCATCTCAGTGTCTAAGAAATACATATGTTCTGCTACGAGAAATATCATGAGAGGCAATTGTGGGAGAATACACGTCCGTTCAAAGCCAAGTATCGAACCACCTAACCGCCTGAAAGAAGGCTTGTTCTTTTCCAAACTTCTCTCGAGGGTTGGAGATGTTAGCACGCACGCCAAAGCCATGGGACACGCTGCCGTATAGGGATAGTGTGTATGCCTGAGTGGTGTTCAAGAGGAGGGCCTCGATTAGAGAACGTCGCTCTGGTGGCATCATCCCATCGCCGTCTAAATAGCGGTTAGACTGGACGAGAAATCCAATGGTTAGAAGTAGAATTGGGGGTTAACGCACCTGCAGCAGCGACACCAGCAGCGCCCGTGATGGCGCTAATCTCGGAGTCCTGAAGATTGCTAGGATGCGCAGCGAAGCCGACCTTGAGTCCCTTGTCCTCGGCCAACCATCTAAAAGCAAATCGACCGCCAAAGCAGTACCCCGTGACAGCGATATTTGTGATGTTCTTAACAGTGTGCAAGTAGTCGACGGCTGTTGCGATGAGTGCGTCCGTCTCCTCGGGTGTAGCGGCAGCTAGGAAGTTGTTCAATTGGGCTCTCGACATCTCGTTGAGGTCGAGTGTCGACGGCGTGCCGTTGAACAGGTCCGGCGCGACGACGAAGTAACCCGCGCGACCGAAGCTATCCGCGAGAAGTCTGTTCTGGACTAGTTGGATGCCGTATACATCGGTCAGATAGAGCACGGCCTTGTCCGATGTCTCCCCTGTGACGTATAGGGTGACTAGATCCGGGATCAATGCGTTGCTCCAATCTTTTTTTTTCAGTTTGGTTCACGTACCATTATTGTGAACTACTTCCTGTCCAACTGACTCTCCATCATGGGCAATGATCGAGAGATCAGTGACGGGACAGTCTTGTTGGGCCGCGGAGAGGTAGAACCCAAGGCTCCAAAGAGCGGGAAAGAGTTTAGACCCCAGCATATTGGCACGTATCTGAATGACAATCAAGGTGGTTGTAAGTAGATATACAGAACGAGTCTTCGAGAACTAGAAAGCTAGACTAGCGAATATATAAAAATCTCGGTCCATTCGGTATCTCCACGCAAAGCACCCTCGCCGCGCGGCATGCTATAACACAATATACATAGTAGTAACCAACGGAGAAAATCCTTGGAATTACAGAGGAGTGGACATGCTGCCAAGATATAAACTGCCCGGATAGGCGGCCAAGCCAATCTCGCCCGCCACCCCAATTACCTCATTAGGAAGTTGGCGATCGTGACTTGGAGCTCTGAGCGCGGCGGCTAATACTTGGCGCTTGATAATAGGCCTGGAGGTTTTAAAAGGTGTAAGTTTAGCGGAATAACCATATTGAAATAGGTTTGAGGTCGAAATCTAGAATGGCGATTCCAGATGCTGGGAACGGAATAATCTGCCTACCGGCCCCTTTTTTGAGACGACAATTCATTGCCCTTAATGGTCGCGTGGCGTATAAATAAACTATAGCGGTACCGAGGGCAACTGCCGGGTGCTAGGGCAAGCATAATTACGCCATGGATGATGTCGTTATCAGACTTCGGAGGCCGCTTTACTTAAAACGTGCACTGTTGCAATGCAACACAGCAGCATACATCGTACATATAGGTATCTGTGAAATGGCGACAGATGCCAAGCAGACTTCTCTCAAATCATTTGGAGTATGGTTGCACTTTCTTTAGACAGTCACAGCTAGAAGGGGGTTCGTTTACTATTCTTCAGCTTAAGAGTTAAATGGTCTGAATCGTATACTGTGTTTAGTGTAGGGTTGGTGTCTCCCCGACGCAGCTACGGCCAACTATCAAATGCTAACCAAGAATTGGAATATAACCATCAGTGTTAACAAAAGAAATAAATGGATAAACAAGAACCTAAGCCAGTAAAATACACAATCTGCTTGGCTCAAGAAGCCAATGCTAGATTTTCTCCATTTCATCAAATCGCCGTAGAATTCACACCCAAACAACCCCTCCACATACACTTGAAAAAGCGTGCGCGGTACTGAGCTCTAAATTATCACGCATGTATCAGTAATATTGCCACGGAAGTAGGAAATAATAGCAGCTGAACAAGTGACTCGCCTCTACGATGGCACACACGTCAGATGCAAGGATCTCTGCTTCCGAGTCGAGTGTCCCGCAATGCTGCTTAAACGCGTCTATCAGAGCCGCTTGGCTCGCTCTGTGTAATTCAGCGCCCCTCCAGATGAAATTTACCGCATTCGCGGGCTCCATGCCGCGATATGCGAGATACGTCCCGAGCCAGGCGCGGACTTGGGTCGGGGATGATTGTAGATCTGGGCATGTGGCCATTATGTATGATCGAGTTGGCGGAGGGAGATTACGGCCTATGCTTTGTGACATGTTTAGATAATTGTGTAGATATGGGGTGCCAGGATCTCGTAGGAGTCCAGTATATAGACTGTCACTGTTGCGCGAAGGGTCTAAACGCCTTCGTAGGGTAGTCCTTGGCTATATACACACATGCCCTTTGTTCTAGGGGTGGTATCGCAACAAGGTCGCGCTTGTTTTCGAGACTGCGCGCGTGTGAATATGTAGGTATGTAGTGGAAGTGCAATGCTCTTGGCATAGGACTAGCCATTCGAGAATCGTTGATAGACAACTGCTATAGAGAAACGGTGATCCTGAATGGCATAAACGAGGAGCGTTTGCTGGATTCTCTCGATGTGCTCTTTGTAATTACGCGGTTGGTGTCATAATGCTTTAAAACAAAGAACACTCCGTATAGAGACTGATCCACGAAGATATCGGAATACAATGACTTTTTGATAATGAGTAATGCTCAGGCACGGAAACGAAACTCGATGAAACTTTACCGCCAAAGGTTGAGCTGTTGCTGACTATTTTGAGCTAGATACTTCAAGGGGCCGTAGAAAAGTCATTTTCAGCCGCTATATTGTTTGAGGGACCATACTTTCACACTTCACTTCAAGATGCGGGGGTGGTATTGCTCGAAGCCATTTGAGGCTTCTACATATCAATTCAATCCACCTCAAGTAGATTATTACAAATCAATTTTCACCTTTATCTGGTTGTATATTACGGCTTCGAACTGGCTATCTAACAAGCTCAGTTGAGAAGCGGCGAAAGCTCACGCGGAGAAAAAAAATCGGCCCTCGGCACACGAGCGATCCCGGTGTCCCCGTACGTAGTCCATTTTCCCGGCTCAGCTCCGACGTGGCATTTTCATATTTACTCGATACATCTTAGGTGTCCGGTCCTCGCGCGTGGGTCCTGGGGCGCCTCGGGGTGGATACCAGATCAACATATTTATCCCGAGAGTCAAGTAGGCGGCTTGATAAAGTCATCATTAACCGTGGGTGTAACAAAGCCTGAAATTATACAAGAAAGAGCCTTCCGTATGGAGCCCAGACTCGCCCACGAAGGTTTCTTTGTGGACCTTTGTGCAATAAGAAGTGCTCAAGGCATACCTCAAGTTTAGTACCAATAGGAGAACGTCCTGACAGTGCAGGTCATGGTTGAGTGTCCGCAGTACCTCAGGTTTCCTGAAGCCAAGAATGAAAATGCGTAGATCTCGAGGTTGGTCCTCGCGTAGCCATTTCTGGCCGCACATGACTATTATCTCATATTTGGACGTGAAGGTCGAGTTCGCAACTTCGCCTACGCAGTTCTGCCGGCGTCCGACACACCAAGAGCAGTAGAATGCATGCTTTGAAATCATTCAACACCACGTGCAGGGAGCTTTGAGCGGTCTGTGGCTATTCTTCTGTTCGGATCTGCCCCACACACGGGACGCCTGCGTCAACGAACCGTGTAGTGAGATCCCAGCTCTATTTTTTGACTCATGCTTCGTGTATATCTACTTAGCCTTGATTGGACTTGCAGATTCCAGACCAAATATGCTCGTTAGGAATGGGCTGGCATGGGAAAGATCGGCGGCAGCACGAAGTTGCTTAACGGCTTAGCATAACGGCTAAGGTTGTTCGATCAAGGGACTTGATGGGTGTGATCGTGAATTGGCCAATTGGCTTGAAGTCGAAGCGAACGTGTGACTCAATTCAAGGCAAGTCCGATTCTAAGAGTGTCTGATTACTCATTTGTTGTTATCAATCAAGAGTTTTGACTCCCCGTTAATAATATCCGGCTTATGTAAGCAGCTTTTCTTGCCTGAAGTACGGTACCCTAAGTAGGTACAGTACATTAGGACCTTTCCATCAATTGACTTAGGTACCTAGTACCAATTCGATTACGGAGTATAGTCCAGCCCTAATGGAAAAATAAGGCGCCAGCTCTATATAGCATATGCCCAACAAGCTGGAGCAGCGTAGGAAGACATTCCATAACCGAGTAAATTTGATGGACTTCTGCCTTCCAAGACAATGATAGGGCAAGTCTACAGTACATGATATGTCGGGTCGGTTTCTTCGGTGCCCGCGGCAGATCCGTGGAGTCCGGGGGGGTAGGGAACCGTAGGTACGTACCTAGGGATAAACGGGGTACACTGCCTAGAGTAGGTATAGTGTGGAGTGGAAAGTACCTACTTAGGTAAGTAAGTGGTACTCTACTACCCCCCTGTAACAACAGACTCCGCAAGTACCCGCGCTAGGCAAGGTTTAAGGGCAAGGTTTAGGACAAGGCAGCGCACGAGCCAGAAGCTGACTCTTGCGCTGAAGTTTTGGTGTAAGTACCTTGAGACAAGATACTTTCTACGCTGTGGGCCCTGGATTAGCGTGCCAAGAGTACCTGGTGGGGTCCGTTTTTACAGGGCCTTAACTACGTACTTAGAGCACCGGATGCTCAGGGAGGGGCGGGGGTGTTTACCCACCCGAATCCAAGCTTCACCGCCGACATCACCGCGACATGGCAAGGGAGGATCATCGTGTGAGCCGGGTGCAGAGGAGTGTGATCGTTTATGCAGTGCAGTACCAATGGCTCATCACGTAGGTATCTTGCTGTCTGCAGTTGTGACACCATCGTGAAATTGCCAAGAAGGACGACCACTACCTATCCCCAAACAAAGCTAGTTTTATAGCTGGATAGCAGAATCTTACCCGCGGATCCGACCTGCGAGCTGTCCGTTTCGACGTCTGACAGCCAAGCTGCCCTGTTCGGATCTACCAATACTACGTGTGCACGTACCGAGTCACTCCACATGGTGCACGTATAAATTCCCGTATTCACCGAACCTCTCTCTTGGGTGACTATAGCAACTAAGCTCTGTCTCGGAACCCTTCAACATTATGGCCGACATCAAAATCACGGAACATGAAGTCGCCTATGCGGGTGGCGACAAGAAGATTCACTACCTGGCTGCTGGCCCCGTCAATGGCCCCCTAATCCTCTTTATACACGGCTGGCCTGGAACCGCGATCACATGGCACGGCCAAATCACCGCCTGCGCCGCGCTTGGCTTTCGCGCCATAGCACCAGACATGCCTGGATATGGGAGGTCGACGAGCCGTAAACGGCTTGACGACTACTGTCAAGAGGCTCTCGTAGAGGGCATGATGGTCCTCCTGGGAGACACTGGCCGTGACGCCGCCGTCTGGGTTGGCCACGACTGGGGTGCGGGTGTGACGTCGTCGGTCGCAACTCAGCATCCGGAGGCCGTCAAAGCCCTGGTCAACATCGCCGTCCCCTTCCGCACGATTGAGTTGGGCTGGGAAGGGTTTCTCCCACTGGTGAACCGGGAGCTCTACCCGGCGGACAAATACGAAGTTGGACAGTGGGATTACATGAAGAACTACGAAGAAAATTTCGAGAAAGCCGTCGCATGGTTCGACCAAGACGTCGCTGGGTTCTGCAAGGCCGCTCTCCAGAGGTCTACTGCACCGACGAGCCGCTTCTCCGCTGGAACAGCGACGGTGCGTAAAGACGGCGGTTGGTGGAAACACCCCAAACCCCCTCCGGTCGAGGCGACTGGGCCACCAACGCTCCCGCCTGATGTGTATGACTCGTTCGCTGCGGATATGCAGAAGACAGGGTTCTGGCCGGGGTCGGCGTATTACATGCATCATGCGCGAAATGCTGAGTACAATGGGAAGGCGCCGAGCGGCGGCAGGCTTACACAGCCCGTTATGTTCATCCACGCCGCATGGGACCTTGTGTGCGAGACGAAAACATCACGCCTGGCGGAGCCGATGAGACAGGTCTGTAGCAACCTGACGGAAGTTACTGTAGAAGCGGGCCACTTTGCTCAGTACGAAAAGCCAGAGGAGATCAACGCTGCCTTGTTCAGGTTTATTGTCGAGGAGTTGCCCACCGAGTGGCCGGGCTACTGGGACAAGGGGTATGTTCAAAAGACTATCGCGTAAAACCTTTTGATCACCAACATTAGATGGGTTTTATCTCCACGCAACCTACCCCTCTGCTATATGAGATATCGGTGCTTCAGTACACAGTGTAGGGGCAGGTTCATACAGCGGGAAGACTCCTCACGACTATTCGCATACACTCCTTTGCAAGACCATGGCTCAAATGAAAGCAGGATGTATGAGAATGCCAAGGAACCATCCCAGCTCAGCTCAGCAATATATAACTACTTAACAATCCTACTCATCTGTTTCATGATATCGCGTCTATGGGTTTCATAGCAGCGCTCACCAATAGGCCATTCAACTCGCAATAGATGAAAGGAAAGCGTATTAGTTTCGTGGGAGGAGTGGGTAAGGGGACCTATTGAACGACAGCCCAGAATTTACAGCTGTAAAATGAATGTGGAGCGAATGCGATCGCTATAGGAGAGGGAAATCTGCCCCTAATGGTCCGTAGCATTACTAAGCCAGTAAGTGGAAATGCCCCTATCGCTAAAGTGATTTTTTGACACCGCCGACCGACCCATAGTCCAACTCGTCCCCTTGACAGGCCCGCATTGGAACATGTATTATCATTACGGAGTGAGTATTGACATGCCTCGTCCATAGAGGCTATAGCTATGAATCCGCCGTTTGAGATTCCATTCATAGAGTCTGAAGAGGGAGTGAAATACCAGACGTCTCCTCTTCTTCAGCCGCAAATGATCTCGGCGAGCCTAGTCTTGTTGGGCTTGTTATAGTGGCCATGTGCGAGCGAGATGCAGAACTCAAGTTGCTAACTTTGGAAGGTCGGTGAGACAATGGCTCAGTTATGTGAGAGCTGTAGCCGCGGCGTCTACGCCGCTCCTCCAGGAGTTTCTTGGGTGATATCAAAGGTTTCAGGGCCGGGATACTGGCACATATTATCGCAATGTTGACTTCCACCATGGACCAGAGGTTTACCTGCAACTATTATTAAGGGTACTAACGGTCGGGAAGTGTTAATCGTGAAACATACTAGCACTCCATCCTTGAAAGGGTCTTTGGCAAGTGTATAAATGTGGATGGAGTACAGCCTGACGCATGACATGGCGGTGGCAAACCCACCAATGCCAAAAATACCGTATAATACGTAACGATTATGGCGTGAAATTTTCAGTGAACGCAAGGTGGGAATTGGAAGCAGTAAGATCCAAACGTCGGTAAGAATATTAAATCCAGACGTGACTAGTTACGTATGAGTCCTGTGCGACCGCCGGAGGAGTATCGTGATTCTTACAATAAAAGAATGCCGTCGTATTTATGCATCTACCAGGCAGCGTTCTTGTGACGTCCCAGGCTTTTTCAAGAGGAGTGCATTGACCAAGCGTTGCCGCAATACAAACCATGTAGAACGTAGCGAGGAGTATGTTAGTCCCAAAGCAGAGCTTTTTGAAAATAGCCCATATAGCTAAGTCCTGTAATTAGAAATCCACGTCAAAAAGTCGGTAATGGAGGGGATATTACCGAAGCGCTGGTACATGAATATGATTGACGATTTGATGAAAAACACAATCGTGTAATAGATTACCTCAATCGCGAAGGTAATCTTCGTCGGTGTTAGTTGCTGCGCTCAGATATGTTTGGGATCAATTCGACATTCTGGGGGTATACCTTGAGAAATATAGTCATCTCATAGGATGATAGCGTTGTTATTGGCATTCCCAATCCGCCATGGATATCTATCACATATATGGTAGCTTGGTAGGCGACAGTGAATAGCTGACATCATCTTGAGTCACTGGTAGTCAATGTTCGTTTCCATGAGCAGACCTACCAGGGCTCCCAATATCATATAGTCATCCATTCCAGGCTTGAAGATCATTAGGAATCGAACTATACATCGCGATACTACAACGATAACTGTCCGGCAGGTATTAGCTAACATGAAATCTAAGGTGAATAATTGACCATGATAGAGCCTTACATGAGATCGATGTAAAGATACTAGACAGGGTAATCAGGGCTATGACCTCAGGGTTATAAATCGATCCAGCCATCCCACCATATGAATTTACCTGGTGAATCAATGGAGATTTTGACGGAATGAAATAAAAATTCAACAAAGGCTGAGAGACACGAGCCGTAGGTTCCAATAGCTTTGAAGCTTTTCGATTATATGTAATTATAAGCCTAAGAAGACTTCGAAATTCGTCGCAAGCACACATCTGGAGGGAGGAAATATAAATACTTCACAAACAATGAGCAGAGAACCCGATGCCATATTTCATCGCGGGAGAGGTTGGAGATCTGTTCGCAGTCTTAGATAGCTTGGGACGCGGGAACTTGCACCCCAAGAAGTCCGTTCGCACATGCAGATATTGGCGAACGGTAGCCACTATGTATACCCAAACATTACCAAAGACACAGCAGATAACCAACTTAATCCCCTAGGGTTTAACCAATCGGTAGAGATACTTCACTTATGGTAATATTTCACGATCTAGAGCGTAGATATCTATTCGACAGTTTGCAGGGCGATGAGATCAACCACGATTCGAACCGCTAAGTATGATCGGCCTTCTAACGTCAGAGCGTGCATGGCGCCGAATGACTACTCGTAGTACCCAGTTCACTAGTTAGATTCGAGCGTATAATTAGGGGCTATGTGTCTCTTACTTACTAGGTAGCAATGTAAGCCGTCCCGTACACAGTTCTACATCATGGGCATGCTAGCACTCTCCGCTTCGTGATAGTTAAACAGTTATCACTACATTACTTGCCCTCCTCCTCCTCCCTTTACCCCAGCTTCGAGCCGTAATTTGCTCCTATAAGGTTTTCAAGATGAGGGAAGCGATTTATTGAGGACCCTGCATAGTGGAGGGGCCCCAAAATGTACTGTAGGTCAATTAGCCAAATAAAACACATTTCTAACCGTTATGTTAGTTCCGTACCCATTTATTCAGCGGCGGAATAGAATGCCACTCGCAATAAATTAACAAATGGCCATCAATAGAAATATGGAGTGAAACCCTTTGAGATATACACCGCGTTGGCTGCTTCACAGTCCCCGTTGACAGCAGATGAACTCCTGGCGAACATAATTCAATTGACTCCAGCCTATAATGTGGGTAGCTCCCTCGAACGAGTAGGACCACTTGGAGGCTGGCATGCACTGTAACAGCGGGAGCAAGGGTATAGCTCAGTGAGCCGTATTCTCGTTGAATAAGAATTTACCCGGGGGACGGGATCAGGAAGAACATCAATGCGTGCATGAACACACCCTCCCAACCGACCTGCATGTATCCCGATGAGTGCCTGAAGCTCCTGGAGAACCCTAAATTCCAAGATATAGAACACGGGAGGTTCACAAAGAGACGGCCCTAATTAGTAGGGCTTAGTAGGTTTGCAAGGAATGCAAGAATACGAAAAAGGACGAATAGGAAAGCAGCAAGTCAAAAGCAATAATTATGGCCAACAGCGGCACGACCGTCTTTGTTGACTAAAACCCCGTTACGTTGGCCGTTAGCTGACCGTTGCTCTGTTGTAGCCTCAGCGCTCTGGCGTGACTTGAAACCCGTATAATTATTATGATAGGTATGTTTTTAAACTATATAAAAGGTTCTAATTTAAAGCTATATGGACGTAAAGCTACTGATGTTATGACTTTCCGTTATTTAATTGTAAAGACCACAAGCTCGTCCTTTCTAAATGCGTCCCCATTCATAACACCATGTACATACGCCTCTCCAACTAAACGGCACCAGTTATCGCCAGCATCTCGACTTGAATCTTGACGTAGAACGAGAGGCACCACACCGCCCTCGACGAGCACGATACCATCCCCCTCCTCCGCTGTGGCGGGCACCAGAGCCAAGTATCCATTCTCGCAGCGCGCCAGACGGCGCTCGTACGCGTTCTCTAACAGCCGCGCGAAGTCGTTGTACTTCTTCCATGTGTTCAAGATGCAGCCCAAAAAGGCCACCGGTCGAGCCCTGCGGTCTACATCCCACCGGTGCATGTCTCGCGCCGCCTTCAGGCTTGCCCGCCACACATAGAACGACTCTGCTGTCTCTTGCTTCCTTTGCTTTTCAGCATAGTCATTTGGGACTCCGGGCTGCTTGGCCTCTGTGGCTTCGGGCACGTCACGGGCGCGGGTGTTGCTCCTGCTCGGTAGGAAGGTCCCCGTGCTCAACGTTTGCCAGTAGACGGTCATGGGATCCCCCTCGCCGTTTGTCGCGCCGCCTGGATTTCGCGGCTCGACCTCGCGCGCGAAGACATCCCAGTCTGCCCAGACACCTAGATACGGCACGATGGACATGAGAAATTCGTACAGCAGATGGACCAATGTCATATTCTGCCTGAGTAGCTCGAACTGACTGCCTAGGGTCGTCGTGTGGGCCTTCGGCTTTAACACATTGATGTCGCCACTTGGCACTGGGGGTCTTCTCAGGATCGGTGCCAGGACGACAATAGTGGTGAGCTCGTGGCCCTGGAGTACGAGATCGTTTCCCGTGTTTTCGAACAGCGGCCTTGCCTCGGAGCCGCGGGAGGCATGTGCAAGACGGGGCCGGTCAAATGCGTCTTTCGTAAGTGGGAGAGCGACAACACCGGTGAAACTCCAATCCGGTACCCAAGTAGGTAGTTGGTCGTTCGCGGGAGAAGTGCACGATCCCAGAACGTTGAGAGACCTGGAGCTTATGATGAGGCGACGTGCCGTGTGGCGATACACTTCTTGGAATGGTGAGTCATAGTCCGGGGTAATACCGAGCAATTCCTCGGGCGTCGCTCCTGTGCCTAGACTTGTCGTGATAGTTAACCCCAAGACTCCATATACTTTGTCTCGAGCATCGGTGGCGTCCCGAAAACGACAGCGGACCAGGTTGTCCAACAACTGCTGCGACTCGGATGGATGATCATGTTGTGGCTCCGTCGATAGTAGTTGAAGTAATCGTTGCCGCCTGCTTCGAAGTGTCAACAATGACATGTACGGCACAATGACAGGATTCACGATGATGCCAAGAATGAGAGGACTCCAGATACCGATAGCGAGTCCATAGTTGATGCCACTGCACAAGCTGTCCCAAGGCATCGTCTTCATCCAGTCTTGTAGATGAGTTTTCAACTCGAGTTGCTGCCTCAGCAGCCAGCTCTTCGAGAGCGCGAAATGCAACGGCAGTCGGCTTGATGCTGTCTCCTAGCCAGATGACAGTGCGCGAGGCGGAGCGGTAAATGTCTCTCATGAACGCGACCTGTTGATTGCGCTCTACAACGCTGGACTGATCTATGCACAATGCATCTATCCAAAGCGTTCGCGGTTTGTCCAAGTAGCGCAAGTTATATAATGCGACTCGTAGGTTGGAGCCGATATAAATGGTCTTATCATCCACCTGGATAGGTGTCGCTTCAATTGGGGAACCTCTAGGGGTCCAGACATAGCTAAGTGCTTCGTATATACCCGCGCAGTTGGCCAAGTCGTGAGCCTCCAATTTGCAGCATATGTCGTCGTGTCGTGCCCTGCAAGAAGTTAAATAAGGCGCATGGAGCGTGGCCCGGACTTCAACGGTTGATATGTGAATTTCTCGCTGATATTCTCATTCCGTAGGCGGCTCTGAGCCGCTCAAAGTGACCGTCAGCAACACTATCTTCATCAGGTCTCATTGCGCCCTTACTGGCGGATCAACAGTATCTGGCGCAGCCTCTGTCGGCTTCTCTTTACGTGCTTTCTTGCCAGGGAAAACTTCCTCAAAGGTAGCGACGATGTCACTCAATACGGCTTTCGACATATTGAATAGCCTGCTGGGTAAGTATCGTCGGTTCGGTTACTTGCCCTCTGCTTGCCCCAAATTTTCTTAATAAGCATATGATTTACATCAAGGCCCCCGGAAAACTAACATGGGCTCCTGGACAGCTGGCTTAAGTTTTGCCTTGGGGTTAACTAGAAATCCTTGATTAAATGGGCAACAATTTTACGAGTGCACAAAGTTTGGTTAACCCCACGACTAAACCCTGGTTTTTGTACCCAAGCTAACAATAAAGATCCTGGAGGAGGTGTCCAGACCACCTCCCGACGTGTTTAATTACCACTTGCCCTTCTCCCATGGCCTTAACATACTATTATTTTATACTTTAAAACAATATAAAGATTTTTGTTATTTTTAATCGCTTAGTAATTAATTGTAAATAACTTTCCTGGGTTGTTTTTAAATTTTACAAGGTATTTTTAATAAATATATATAATAGCTTTTATTATAGCTTTTGTTACACCTAGCCACACGAACCCATTAAACCTCCTTACATAGGTAATTTCTTTAACTTTATTTATCTGTTATATTTAGCCAATTCATCAACTTAAATTGATTACGCCACTAGCCCAATCAGGGTAAAACAAGATAAAGGGGTGTTGTTTGACTTGTTTTGCGTGTGTGCGGCGCTGAGGTCAGGACACTCTCTAGGGTAAACTTGTTTTATATAGTCTTAGGGAATTAACATCTATATTGTAAGATAAGAACTGGTCTGCTTGTAAGCATATGTCGGAAACTATGGTGTTGTATTGATAGTTTAGAATCTATGTCAAAAACAGATGCCACAAGAAATCCCAAGAGATATCGTCATCTTAGATGTTGCTTTAAGTACAGTTTTACTTCCACCTTAAGTACAAAAAATGATTCAAGGGCGTTTCTTATCTCTAGAACTAAACCCTGCAGAAAGAATAACACTGAAATGAAAAGCAGAAATCAAGCTTGCTTGTTAAACGAGCCGAAAATACCAATTCTTATCATGTAAAAGCTCAACATCATTTTACTACATTGTGGTGAAGTCGATCTTGCACGATGTATTTTCGTGACCTCTCCATTCAGTGCCTCCGCATCAGTTCAAGGAGTGTGTCCAAATTTCTAATACAGCTTCGTCAGTTATCTTCGATGGCATTTTAGAAGAAATGTTAAATTAAGGGGAAAGGCGGGTGCTAGGCCACCGACTTAGTATTTTCCAACAGTCCGAAGCTAGACAGACAAACGCCGAAAGGCTTGTATACACTACCCCTCATTGGGGATACCGACTATTGCCGGATGTCTCTGAAAGAACGGTTGGCCACTATTACCGGTGCCAGTCCCGTAAGGAGCTGGGTCCGTTCTTCATGGCTAGCATCGATACATGCACAATCAGATCGAGAGAATTTCGCTAATGCCTTTACCGACAATTGGGGGTATAAAATAGGCCTTTTAACATTCATCGCTTGTTATTCTAAGACATATCTAATTAACAGAAATGGGAGCGTCGGCTTTCTTTCGCCAAAACGCCGGTATCTTAAGCTAGATATCATCGAGAGCTGGAGATAGACATATGATGTATCGGGGTACAAGGCGCGAATTGTCCGTTGGCGGACTAGAGACCGGCCCGTAACCCGACCAGGAAAGTTAACATTGCATGTGTCATGTGGTGCCAAAGTTACTTCATCCATCGTAGTATGTAAGCACCAAAGGGTCGTAAGAATCGTTTCCATATGCGCTTCCGCCGTAGTTCAAGTAGCCGGCGATATATGGTTCTGGAATTTCTCGCAAGATGGACGCAGCATCGCCGAATACCCAGGCGGTTTGCATACCTGATGCGGGGGTACCGTATTAGTCTGGCCGAGGCCTTGATACGCTTTGAGGAACACGCAAGTTTAAACTTACCCATTACCATGTGGTGGAGAATATGGCAGTGCATCAACCAGGCCCCGACATTCTGGTCAGTAACCCTGATGCGCCATGCCCTCCATCCAGCTGTCACTTCGGTTCCGCCCCTTTCGGCATAACGGTAGAGCATCGTAGTGTCGCGTCTTGCTGGCGTGTAATTTTTGAAATGCTCCTCATTGGCGACGGGATCATATGTCCCATTACCGGCCCCAAGGTCCCAATAGTGGTCGCCGTGGGCGTGCATGGGATGATATTCGAAAACCCCAGAGGGACCGGAGTTGCTGAGCCATACTATGTCCAATACCTCCCCGACCTGGGCCGGGAAGGCCCTCATGCTCGGGTCCCAGCCCTGATGGTCTACTGCAACTTGGTAGTCGGGCGTTTTACCAGTCGTGTATGCATCTATGAGGTAAGGCTTGTAATGAAGACTCGCTGCTTCTGTGTCGGTCCAAGTTAGATCGTTATTCCTAAATTAATTAGCTTCACTAATGGCTGAAGTGTTGACCAAGATACATACACCCAGATTAAAGATCCAGTGACAGACCCGCCCTCATACGTGCCGTTAACAACCTTCTCTGAGACCGTGATATATATGGTTCGAGTCACTTCTGAGAGTGGGGGAAATGTCGCCTGGGTGCTCAGTGGTTCCAAAGTATACTCGAGGTAATCCGTCAGTGCGCCATCAGGGGGTAATGAAACGGGAGAACGGCTGGGGTTTTTCCCAGGTGGCTTGGGTTGCCGGCCGCCGATGCTTCCCTGTAAGACACCATGATCCCCATGGTGTAGGGCTCGAGATCTCCCGGCACCTCTTCTGTGCTTACTATTTGAGCTCGAAGACGTATACTGCAAAAGTGCGTATCCTTCTAGACCAGTTGATCGCCCGCGGGTCTCGTATCGGATCCAATACTGGTCTTTGCCTTCAGCGGCAAGTTCGTCTTCCGATTTCGCAGTGATGAGCACATCAAAGCGCTGCCCTCCTCCCATTTGGATGTAATCAATCTGAGCGGGTTTTGTATAGTATCCGTCCGCGCTTATAACAGTTAGGTTGGTGTGACCTTCAATCCCGACCTGGACGAATGATATGGTAGTCCCACTAATGAAACGGAATCTATAGGTCTTTCCGGGATCCACGGTGATAATGTATGGTTTGCACGAGTCGTCAGGAGCATCGTCGAACGAAGCGGTGCCCGATCGGTCATTGAAGACGAGGGAGTCGGGTTCCCCTGGCCATATGAAAGGGGAGGCCAGAAGATCGCTTTCTATCTCTTCGTCGCTCTTTATATAGAAATCGCTCAGGACGATCGGTACGTCCTCGTCCCACTGATATGGTGGAGTCCCCGCGTCTTCAACATAAAGTACACCGTGAGCTGTCATGGCTTGGAATCCGACATGGGAATGATAAAAATATGTTCCGGCGTCACCAATCTCGGGGTGAATCTCGTAATCGAAGAACTCTCCTGGCGCAATGGGCCACTGAGCTACTTGGGGCGTCCCATCAGAGAATGGAGCTGTTCTCATATTAAGTCCATGCCAGTGCTAGAGAACCAGACTTGTTAGGCAAATAAATAGTCATCAGGAGACGAGTCCACATACAAGTGTTAGATTGAGATCGGGTAAGTGATTGTAAACCCTGATCCAGGTGGTCTGACCTTCCTTCAGGTACAATGTTGGCCCGGGATATGTGCTATTTAACACAACTGAGAGCCGGTGTTCGCAATTCACCGTTATGACTTCCTGTGTCGCGTATATGGAATATTCAGGCTGCCATGATTCATCGTGGATAACGGCGCTAGCTGCCGAGCATGTCCTCAAGAGCCAGATGTGGAACACTGACAACAACAATAAACTGAATGGCCAATGCATCATTGGACGACGTATTAGGAAAGCTGCTACGTAGGCGAGCCACGAAGTTTTTCAGTCACTTTAGACTATGAAAACAGTTGGTTTTATAGCTTCGATCAAGAGAAGGATGCAGAAACGAGAGGGTGAAAAGTTTTCTCGGTCTTATAGTCAACCTCGCGATCTCGGCTTAAACTTTCGACGAGCAGCCGTGCTTGATCTGCACATATCTTAGTACGCATATGAACACATGCATGCAAGGGCACAGCGGTAGTCCCTATCCGCAACACATACGATGGAGGGCTGTGATCAAAATTAACGGAGTCGGATAATTACAGGTACTACCTACCTAGGTACTTCTCAGCCCTGCCAATTACCCCTGTAAGTGTTGTTCTTGCGTTAGTTGCGCAACTTATGAAAAAAGTAATGCATGTGAGGTCGGAGAAGCGGAATGACTGTTTACCTCATATTTGCCTTTCCTCTCCTGTGTGTGGATTAGACAGATCTACCATCTGGAGCCGAGAGACCGAGGGACGAGGCGGATTAGTAACGGAAACTTTGAACCATGCCATCAGACTATAAGGTAGCATATGTCACTATATGTGGAGAGAAATAGAATTAGAGATTTCAGTCAGATCAGTTGATCGCTGTCGAGTGGTACCATGCAGATGGAATGCAGCAGAAGTGCGAGTAGGTGGTGTTGCAAAACAAAGAAATTTCTATGCCCATAGTATATTCCTGCTGAAATTGCGTATTCTCAAGACCGCGAAGTGTTACCCAGCCGCGAGCACACACACGCACGGTGGTGGTTGCGCAGGCATGTGAAACGATTATTCATGGTTGGACAGCCGAGAGGCGCCAGACCGAGCAACACTCTATCCTCTTAAAAGGGAGCCTCCCAAGAACGCGCTAAGGGGGTGCACAGTTTCGGCCATATACAATGAGACATATAAAAGACGCAGTGTCGAGCGAACTTTGGAGGGTGGGCCGCATGCCGGCGTCGGTGAATCGGGATCACCGCCTTCCATTGCCTTTTCCATCTCCTTTTTCACTGACGGCCTGACAACGTCGAGGAGCTGGCCTGGAAAAAACGATAGATGTATGGGAACTAGACTCGTGCGGCCGGAGAATTCACTGTGAGACTTCACCGGTAGGAGCGAGAGATGAAGTTGAGAAGCGAGATGTAACAGAAGGATGCCGATTTGAAGTGAAAGGACTTATGCCGCCGTAGCACGATGAATATACTGTGTCACAGAGTTACTTCAAAGTTGACTAGGTACGACATCACTGAAACTAAACTCTCAGCCTCGAGGTCTCAAGCGAGGCAGATGAGCACAAGCTGCTGAAGATAGCTACCTAGGGAGGTAGGTACCGTATCGCTATAGGAAAGCCACAGGAACAAGCCACCCAATGATGGAGACGTCATCTTATTTTCTTTGTCAGCCCTCGCGGTACATGAGACGGGACCTGTGTCTTGGCATGCCACGCAGCTTAACCCTATACAGTACTGTCAAAGGCTTACCCCGGAACGGACCACGTCCTCCAGCTAAGCGGTTCATTGCGAGAATGAAAGTCCGGGCTATCCTCACTTTTCATCAAAAGCCACAACGGATTCGGCGAAGCAGCGAGCAAGGTGGCATGGTCTGCCTGTCGAGGTTGACAAGCTGGTGGGTGGTCACCTTGTTGATCCTCGCCATTCCGGGTAAGTTTGATGTCTTGACAGCATGCTTAAAATTTTCGTCTGCTCGTTCTCGCGTCCAAGAGCGGCTTTGCCGACCGGCCTTTGGGGCTGCCGGCTCGCCGTCTCTCGGTGCCGACCCGCCGCTCTTCAACACATAGGAGGATATTAGATCGTGGCCCGAGACAGCCGGCCATGGTAGATGATGGCTACCGAACTAATCCTGTTGTGATACCTAAGTATCATGCTTTTCTTTTATATTAAGTGGCATCGTTACAAGCTCGCTTCCACAACAGATACGAGTCAATCCCCTCTTATCAATTGGACAATGCATACGTAATGCTTCAGTGTCCGGAGTTGTGCAGTGTTTCCCCATGGCACTCCCGTGGTGGCGTTCCCATGCATGTCCCTGCTCCCTAGCACCCGAGCAGATGACCAGAGAGAACTCGGTCAGTACCGCAATGCACTGATCCTCGGCACGCAGCGTTCCACGCAATGATATCATGTAAGTAAGCGGCTATTGCATTTGCAGATAATCGATCTTGGAGGGTTGAAACCGCGACGACGGCGATTTGTATTGCTTAGGCATATTAACTTCTAGATTACTATGATTACATCTCGTCTCGTTAACGCGGCGCCCGGAGTTTATTACGTTTCTTGGCTTCGTCGTCGTCTTTATAGGGTAGCATCCATTTCGTCCACGATGTGGATCTTGATGCTGGGCTGGCTGAGATCGGCATTCAACTCAAAAGCCTCGACTGCCTTTTCTAGCGGGAACTTGTGCGTCACTATCTTGTTGAGGTTCATGACCTCGCCACTGAGACACTGGATGGCAGCCGGCCACGTGTCTCGATATCGGTTAATGAACTTAAGGTCGATCTAAAAGATGTGTCAATTCGGCGCTTATAGTTGTCATAAATGAACCTATTCGACCTGAAAAACAGAGAACATGGCTACTTACCTCGGCCAGAGACAAATGCATGAACGGGATGTTATTCATGACGGGTCGACCCACGCCGATAACCACTATGAGAAAATGTCAGATTCCATGATGTACTTCCAGTAGAAAAGAAACATGTCTCGGGCAAGCGCCGCAGGTTTAAGAGCTGTTCCGAAGAGGCAATTCTTGACGAGAGGATGCACTCATATCGACACAAGTTTTGGGATCGTGACTTACTGAGAGTGCCTCCCCTCCGAACAGTGAAAGCTGCGGTACACACACTGCTTTCCACACCCGTGCATTCCATGACCGACGCCGGCTGCGAATACTCGTCGTCACCGTATAATCTTCGAATCTCCTTTGCATTCTCCTCAGCGCTAAGTTTTGGCTGGATACGGTAGGTTTGGCAGTGTGGTACAAATTCCTCTTTATACTCTATCAGCATTTGTTCGTGGCCACGGCAAAATTTCAAAGAGCTGGCTGTTAAGAGTACGTGCTGCATGGAACAGTAGATGTTTCATGGCCGGGTTGACGATGCCAGCTTTTTGAACAGGCTGGAGGGAATTAGGGTTCGCATGATATTACTTACTCGCAAATTTCAAACGTGACGCGTTTACATCTGTAATAACCAAAGGGTGCGCACCAGAAGCTCGCGCCGCAGCGAGAGCCACGAGGCCGATAGGACCAGCGCCGCAAATCAGAGAAGGTTGGCCGAGACGAACATTTGCTCCCTTGATGCCGTGCAGGATGACACTGAGGGGCTCAAGTAGGGCTCCCTCGGAATATGTCAAGTTGTCTGGGATCCTACAAGTTTCGTCAGCACTCTGCCCGTTATACGACAAGCAATACTCTATGTTGAGCTTACTTGTATAGCCACTTAGCAGGATGGCGCTTGAATCTTTGAATAGTTCCAGCATCGGGCCAGATACCCGAGAATTTCACACTATCACAGAGATTGTATCGACCCTCCATGCAGAGGAAGCACTGCTCACATGGCTCTTGGGGCTCAATACCCACTCTGTCGCCTGGGAGGCCGTCAGTACTGTATCAATGAGTCCAATCAACAGGTCCGACAATCAACTCACCAGGCTTGAGGTTCGTCACACCCTCGCCACATTTGAGAACGACACCAGCAGCTTCGTGACCCAAGATACAGTCACCCTTGACCTCGAGAGATCCTATGCGGCCCGACTTCCACAGGTGCATGTCAGATCTGCAGCATTTATGTCAGTCTCGACCTTACCAGATTACAAGCTAATCTTGAGCTCCTGAATTCGGTAACCTTACCCGCAAATTCCAGTGCATTTGACTTGTAAGATAACCTCTCCGGCCCTTGGTTCTTCTATCGGTGCATCCACGAGCTTTATTCTGTGGTCCTCTGTGACCTGGAGAGATGGGTTCTTGAAGTTGGCGGCATCGCCATTGGCATGACCATTCTTCTGGCCGTTTGTTTGTGTCCCGTTCATGATGCGATGATGGAGATGGGCACAATACCTTCGCGATAGGTTATGGCGGTGCTGATTTTAACCTGGAGTGAATTGGATAGCTGTGATTATCTGATTGATTGACTTGGCCTGGATGGCAGGAGTTCATATGTACATTTTCCGTTAATCTTGACATATATAGTTTCCGCCTCTACTACCCGTAGTAGTGCTCAATACCCTCCTATACTCGTTTCCGAGTGGCGACGCGTATAGTGGTAGGCTTGGTAGGCTCTACATTTGGGTCGGATATCGTGTGAACAACCGGCGGGTTACCGCATTTGGGCATCCCGCTGACGATCTTAACTATGACAACTTGTAGCCGCATACTGTAAGCATGTACAGTACGCTTCTTTGTGGGGAAGTGGGCACCAGGGACAAGTCCAGATCGCATGCTTATGGCCAATGATCGAGAATTCCATTGTTTTATTTAGAGCGCCCCGCTCAACGTTCCTTTTTCGCGGTCTAGGCAGAGGTGGGTAGAGGTCTGGGGTACGGGGAACTGGCGATATAGGCATACATACTATCTAGAGCAGAAACTAGAGCCACTGGCCACAGAGTCGGATTGGCTGGTCCGGTTATAGGGCCAATTCGAGCAAGTAGCCAGTGGCTCCAGATACCCGACCGACTGTCGGATGTGAACGTGTACGTTCACTAACCGGATGCCAACGGAGAACGCCCGATTCTAGATAAACTTCGGCTTCCGTCAACGGGCCCATCGACGGGCCAACCGGTGAAGGGATACGAAACACGGGAGAAAGGCTAACAGAACACGTGTTGCGCACTTAAGGGATCGATCTATCTACCTGAACCGGCCGCTGGCCAAGACTTCGTTATCGAATCCAAGTTGCAGCCAAGCTGTCAAAAGTCGTGTGCCGTGGTAGGGTTCGACGATCCACAACAGCGATTCCCGAACGTAAGGAAATCTATGAATAAATGCGGACGCGGTCACACGGCCTCAAATCCCACTTTCGGCTGCTTTCCTGAATAGTCCTACCGGCTAGCGCCAGCCATACCGGCATCGCCTTTCTCGGGATGGCGCAGGTACCGCTAGACTAACGGGCGACCAACATGCGGTCTACGATGGTAGGACCACGTGAGGTGCATGGCATTGTGAAGTGCGACACGTCGCGAGGGGGGGGGGAATCAGAGAAGCTCACGGATGCCTTTTGAGCTCGTCCTCGAAGCGATGTCCCGCTTTGTTTGTCGCCGGCCGATGTTACCGGGGTTAAGCTTCTCCGGAAATATCGATATTGGCTATGAACCAGCTTAGAGGCGCCTTTAGCATGGCTGCCATAGTTGTCGGTTTTTGAAATACGCAGACGCTTATCGCTAGCCGGACTAGTTCCATCGTGATCGCTTCGTAGTCTCTCCAATGATGAGGAAGACCCAGGAATTCCGGTAACATCCTGATAGTGATTATGCGTGAAAACGCTGCCTCCAGCTCACGTCCATGTTACGTCATGCATGCCTGTCCCAACACCCCTTTTTACACCTCGCGGGGTATCGTGCGGTAACCCTCAAGCCGTCCCAAACCATACCATCCGGTCCGCGCAACATCGTGTCCGGGGTATCCCGAGACCCCGGGGGCGAGCTAGAGGACACAGCCATTATGGTGAGTATGGCGCCACTAGGCTAAGTAGTCGCCAAGCTACCGTGGCAAGTATTGCGAGAGCAATGAAGAAGCTAACTACGACGTGCGACCAACGTGCAACCAATGTCGTATCGAATCATATGCAGTGCATAACGGGCAACACTCAGCGCGCTCGAAGCAATCTCGTTCGCAAACCAACTACCACACAAGATTACAGCGCCAAGACGCGTAGCGACGGCCGGGACGTCGGCGAGATCGAGAACGGTCGCTAATACAACGTCGGGATGATCATAGACAAGCTTGACAGCACACCGGTGTCCACGGAAGCCCTTCCTTCGTTAATATCCGGACCATAGACGGGCCTGGAAGCGCCTCGGCAGGCAGTGCTTTCACGCATGGAGCCGCCTTTGGCGTGGACGAACATCAGAAAGAAAGCTTGAATGTCGCCTAGATGGAAGAAGACGTACGGCCTCAACTCTAACAAGCATTTTGTTGGTGGCAAGCGAGTATTTGCCGGCGCGGGTTGACGAATTTACGTTGCGATGTGGAAGAAGCAAACAAGCAACCACGTAAAAGATCTCGTCGATCAGCGCTGTCGTCGAGGAACTTCAACAGTCGAATGGAGGCAAGATACCGCTAGACCAGAAGAACCAAATCTCTCACCGCTCACCGTAGCTCGACTAGACGCGCGGACTCCGAGTATTCTTTCACCCTTCCTTATTCAAGGAATCTCTTAATCCCTCTCGAATGACACCTCCCTACCTACTCCGGAGAATCGTGAACATCCACCCTCCCCACACGATGCGCCACAACAGGTCATAAGCAGGGCAATACATCTACCACGGCGTTCACAAACCGGAGCTATCATATTAGATATTGGGATGTCCTAGCGTCATGACAAAATTGTTCACGTGGAACACCTCCTAATTCCAACATATGATGAACCTGAATTGCACCCATTTGGAAACTCAAAAGCAAAAATCAAATAGAGTCAATGACTTGGCGAGGATCGTGAAGGAAATGAAGGCCTCGTGTTCAAAGTGACATCATCAAGCTTCTAATCTACCTGTACGGCGCCCTGCCTACCTTAGCCTACATTGCACCAACCCGAAGATAGCGAGGTGACAAATAGCGCAATAGAACACCAACAGATCGAGCCTCATCTCCGGAGCCAATATAAAACTCGAAAGAACGCGATACGGCGCAATGGGTTCGCCAAGGGGGGGGGAGACATATGTTGTCCATCAGAGACGATGAATCAAGCAGGCACTTCGCTCGCTCGTTTCGTAAGCGCCGAGCCGAGCTTCGAGCTGAAAATCCACAAGTGCGTCACTACAATCATCGATCCTCTTCTTTTTTTCTTTTTTTCCCCCCCGCTGCTGGATCGGGGACTAGAGGTACTATTAACAAGCTGTTGCAGGCATTGGCACATGTACCGGCCCCGGTTGTTCTAACCGTAACAACACGCGGTGTTTAACAGACGACACGGACACGGATATAGGAGACGCCGTGGTGCCAACCCACGCGCATAATAGGCTTTTTGCTCAGCCTAGCGGCTCCGGTACGCAGTCACTTATATACCATGCCGCGTGAGCGTATTATTTGAGATGATATATACCTCATCGTCCCCGCGCCTCATCGAGCCGCGCGCCCAAACACATGGAGCTAAAGCGGGAGTGGGTGATTGGGGGAGGCTTACGCCAGCGGCCTTTACTAAGTACGCTGCCTATTTGCATGTCTCTACGAGGCTCCTGCCTGGGCTGACGAGTAAGTTCGCAGCAGATGTAGAGGGGTTTGAGTACGACAGACAATGCGCTGAGGTTTGATTTCTAGAACTGTCGAGATTTAAAGGGCAGGGTAGGCAAAAGGACGAGATCGTTGACCAGCGGATATGATACATACAGAGGAAGTGTCTTCCTACCTGTCAGAGTCGGTATCATGGAGCCATGCCTTCTGCCGCCGACTCGAACAACCTGTCATATTGTGGTTACCATGGTGGACAGCAGGCAACAGGCGAGGTAGGCCGTGCGAGCCTTTTGCACAAGTGTTACAATTGATGTCTACATTGTAACAATGGCTTGTTACAGGAAACAAAGCAAAATCGGCTGGTTTACGTTCAATGATTTAGTATTTTACATCATAGTGTACACATATCCCGGGTGTGAGATGTTCTTCACGCACCCCGAGTTCAAACATATATGGGCCAAAAGAACAACCCACATCAGCTATGCTTTGCGGTCATTTTCCATCATGTAAAGCTTACCCCCCACATCAACGCCAGCGTCTAGTGGTCAATTAAGACATAATCCTACTGCTCCACAGACACCACCCCCATAAGAACGAAGTCAGTCAAGTCAACAATCCTACCTTCTCGATCATAGGGGCGTGGGGAAAGCACCAGCGTCAACAACTTCCTAACAATTACTTCTTGTAGGAATTAGAGATAGTGTTGGGAAACATGGTAGCAGCGCGGAGAAGTCCACGCATCGCGTCAGGCAGCGATCCCCCCTGGAGCATGCGGACGTAGTCATCGATGAGGATGGTGTCCTCAATCTCTTGCCCCTTCGTTCGGGTGAGCCAATACTCGAAGGGGCCGCCTGTTCGCTGTGTTAGCTCGCTCTCTCTTCGCTATATTTAGGTCTATAAAACGTTTTCTCGGGTACAACTAGAGGGCTTGCGTGGGCCCCAACGATAGATGGAAGGGCAGGGATGCTGTCGTAATTTGGGTTGTAGTAAGTGTTTCAATGGAAACAAAGAAGAGGGGAAAATAATTGAGAGTACTTACGGTTTCGCGCCAGCGCATCGCCCAACTCGTTGCATCGCTCCTGAGGTGTATGCTCCGTGTGCAGGTCGAGGAAATGGTTGATCATCTTGGAAATATCTTTCAGCGGCCATTTGCACTATATAATCTTATGTTAGCCATCATTGCCTCTCAGTCTCAGTTTTTGGCCCGGCTTCCGTCAAGGGAGCCAGACTTGGAGACCATCAAGTCAGCCTTAAAAGCTAAGGCCATGCTCTGCTCTTAGGGGGAAAGAGGGGGTAGGGAAGTATGCCGAGTGGATAAGGAATTACTTACAGGCGCACTAGGCACTCGGTTCGAGCCTGCTTCTAGATACTTCCTAGATCTGCAAAGGCGGCAGTCCCAGTATCCGAGGCGTTGGAGAGAATGGGTAGGCGCTCCCGGCGAGGTTCTCATGATCATAGATTCATCTGCGCCTGCAGCAACAATGCTATCATCAGCACCATCGACACCCGCATCCGCCTCGCCTCCCACAGCTGTATACTTCGCGGCGCGATTATCATTGCCGGTGTCATCCACTTCATCACCCTCGGTTTTCGCTATGCGTTGTCTCTTGTGCTTGCCCGTGGGTGCTGCGGTGCCCCCCGAGCGGGAGGCGCTAGCGCCCGAGCCCGGAGCTCCGAGAATACTGGTGGAATAAGGTGCAATTCCGAGACGAGCTTGAGCGTCCAGAACCTGGATTCGATGTTTACAATGACGGATATTGTGAGCACAGTCCAAGATTCTGATTTGTAGTGTGCGTAGCTCTTGGGGGCTGAGGTCTTCCTGCGTTGTAAGCTGGGTCTGACAAAATTCTAAGTCGTAACGGTAGGCAATGAGGTCCTGGAACATCTGGCTCCGGGTGATTGAATTGAGATCGCTGTCCTCGTAGTTCAACGCAGCGACTCCGCCTCCAAGAGGAGCAGAAGAGGTCGGGTCAGAGCCCGCTGCATTGCTGCCATGGCCGTTGCTGCTGTGAGAAGTTATGGCCATGTTGCCGTACTCATCCTATCACGAGGTTAGTAGATTGATTGACATATGGGGCAGTTTGGGCTTGAAGGTGATTGTGATTGAGAACTAGAGCATGAAATGGCGTTGGATTGCTGACATACTGGAATTAGTCTAGTGGTATCGGGTACGATGCGCATCAGATGATGGCTCCTGTTTGCACCGTTGAAAGGCATGGCGAGAAGATGCTGGGTGGAAGCCCCGGACCAATGAAGCTTAGGCTGAGATGGAAACGGTCGCGAGTTACTGGGCAATTGAATGAAGCCAGAATGCAATGAATTGGCAACGTTTGCAATGGCAAATAAGTGCTGATAAAGACCAGCGTCGAACAATCAACTTGAAGGGGGCCTTGACAGTCTCGGATTTGACGGTATTCTACTCGAGTGACGAGACACAAGCAAGCGACACTGGAGGGAAGAGAAATGGGTCAATTAACGTGCAAATATCAATTGATGCTGATGGAAGTCGCGAAGGATACAAGAGGGATGCTATTTCTCTAGAAAAGGAACCTGCAATGGATGTAGTGCTCCTTCTTTTTCTTTCTCTTTTTCTTCCCTTTTTTTTGTACCTTTCATCTTTTCTTTCTTCTTATTGCCTAGTCGGACCCTATTCTTTTTTTAACAGTCATTCTTATTGGCCACGGCGAAAACCACATACAAAAATCTTTTCACCACATGCCCTGGTTATTCTTTCTATTCACAAGAGGCAATCGCTTGAATGCTGTTTACCCTTCTTTACCTTTCACACAGAAAACAAACTCTATTGGTTTCTAATAAACGCGTGTAAAGAACATTTATATGCTGAAGGTAGCTGATGGCGGCTCACTACTAACTGTCCCGTTTAGGACTAGCGTTCTCGGCTAACCGGAATGTGGGAGGAGCTACTGTGGCAATGTCCATAATGAATGATATGGCTGCATCGAGATTCTTGATATCCAACACCATTATTTCGACAATGTATACCATCTCTAAGGCCATCGTCACTATGAGGCAGAGAGGATATATTAAATCATTTGCTAGATAAGATTTGGTTGCTTAGGTACCAACGAACGAAAGTGACACCATGTTGTTGATTATATATGAGGATTTATGTCCATTTCGAGCAGTAAAGACCACTCGAGCATGCGGAGGGAACCGACATTTGATATTGCACATCGTCCGAATGATATATAAACAACAGCCCAGAAGCTCAAAAGCCACAACAGATGCCAAGCTTGCCAGATGTGAACCATCCATGTTGTGATGCTGAAAGCAAATGAGTAACCTACCCCGAAACGCCACGCCTATGCAAGCCTTCAGAGGAGGCTAGACGATAAGACCAACACCTATGAATGCACGTATGCAAAACGAAAAAGACGCCCCAGTTTAGCAAACGCCACCAGCTACCAGACCCTCGTAAGCACGGTCAACTGTCCGCCCGCCCATTCCAGGTACAGTACGCAACTGCACGAGCGTCTCAATGCGACGACTGCCATCTTCGTCTAACTGCGTCTCCAAGTATTGTACTAGATCACGTGCCTTCTTCGGCCCAAGGCCTTGGAGTCCCATGATCATAGATACGTCTCTGGAGTTGATGATGTCCAACAAAGCCTCTGAGACTGGTCCTTCCTCTATTACCGATTCCGGACACGTCTTTACAGCCTTCAACTTCTTCTCTTTTCTCTTGCCCTTGCCCACATAGCATTCGTCGTCGTCGTCATCGGCTTCAGCAACATTGTAATTATCGTCATCTACTTCAGGCTGTCGACTAGACTTCTTCAGCTTCTTCTCAACTGGTCTCTCCAGAGCATCCGCCCTGAGCTGGATAGTGTCTATATCCTGATGCTCGCGGTCCACGGCCATACGAGCTTTCACTGCAACACTCGGGGTCAGTTATCGCCATCTAGAACATGATTTGAGAGGGTTTCGGGATCTTCTAGACACTCTCTTGTCCCCAAAAGGAAACTGTATGCTCTAAAAGTTGCCAAAACAAGAAGAAAATGGCTCTGAAAATTACTCACGTTTCTCGATTTTGCCAAGAAGCTTGGTTTGGCCAGGAAAGTAGGGTAGAGCCATCTCGTACATCTTCAGCGCGCTTGTGTTTTCGCCACGCTCTTTGTGCTGCCGTGCCATCAGCAGGAACCGCAATCCTTCGGAACGCGTATCATCGTGACGTCCATCATCAATTCGACGCTCCAGAGCCTCAAGACGTCTCTTCACGTCATCGCTGAGCTCAGGGGGTGGTGGCGCTGATTGTGTTCGGGCCGCCAAGATCTCAGCGACCTTCTTCTCCACCATCGCCTCAATTTGATCTGCCGAAATCGATGGTTGGGATGGTTGGGACGGTTGGGACGGCTTCAGCTGCCGAGATACAGGAGCCGGAGGGACCAGCTCAGGCCGAGTAATCTTGGAGGGCCGACTTCCACTATCTGAATCTGAAGGCCGTTTGTGTGGTTTGGGGGACCGCTTGACAGCTGTGTTTGCTGACCGCGATATAGGTGCGGGTTTCGCTTTGTCAGTGTAGACATTGAAGGCTTTGACTGGTCGGTCAATCGGCTTACTGGCGGCGGCAGCAGCTACCCCGGTGCTAATGTTATGAGCATTAGCCAAAGGCCGCAAGGGTTGGCGGCTGATGTTTGAGCCAGAGGTTGTAGTCGAACGAGGCGGCTGCTTATAGACAATCTCATTCTCGATCTCACGAACCTCGATACGCTTCGCACGAGAGCTGACATTCAGACTGCTAAGAGTATCTAAATGGTAACTCCGAAGAGGGGCAAGATTGAGAATCATGATGGTAACCCCCTTATTCTGCCCAAGTGAGAGAATACGTGTCATTTTAGATTCCCTAAAGGGGATGCGGCGCTCACCCCGAGCGATAGCATCGATACATTGGCTCAGCACAAACAGGCTTTTGTTTATAGCAGCAGATTCCACCATGCGCTCCTTGCCATTGTCTGTCCGCCGATTATCCTCTGATCCAGCCAAGTCAATGGCTGAAGCAGTGCTCTCGCGAATCATATCCCCTGTAGTCTGCGACACTTTAACGCGCAGGATGGCGTGACTTCTACTACTATAAGCATTCAGCTTAGTAGCAGCCGTGACACGATTGGTGTTTGCCTCGATGTATAGTTGTTCGAAGTCCTTGAGATCTTGACAGGGGCGTTCGGACAAGCCAGCAACGACTGTCTTGCCATTGGCTTCGGCGCGCAGGGGTAGGCCCGAGAGTGTGCGCTTCTCTACTGGTTCAAGCAGGTCGAAGACCTTGTCGTTGTAGATTTCGTAGTACGATAGGGCAACAACCACGGTGGTCTCACCATTGGAATCTTTGGTAATCTTCTTCGCTCTGCGAAAAACACTACTCAGCAGTCTTGGAATCACACCACGATCGGCGAGCTTGAGGCCACCCCGCATAGTGTGCGTTTTACCGGTGCCGGTGACGCCATACGCGAATATCGTCACATCGAGGCCATTGAAGAGGGACTTGAGGTGAGGAGCAACTGTAGCCCACAGAAAGTGCACAAGTCAGTACATTGATGCCACGTACTACGTGTCACAATGAAAATGTCCGGGTCGCGTGCGTACCTTCTGCATTGAAAAGCGCCTCCTGGGTGGTGGATTGGTCGTAGACGCTGTTGAAGGTGAAGGAGAACTCCTCGGACTCGTTGCGGGGGTTGGGGATCTTGACGACGTTGCTGGACCGGCCGTCGTCGTTGCTCACGGGACGGACAATGATGTCTTTGTCGATCTCCTTCTCCAGGAGAGGACGTATGCGCGCAACAACCCTCACCGACATGCTGTCACCACTGTCGCCAGGCACTCGAGTCGTCGGAGAGAAGGCGGATGGTGGTTCATGGATCGGCCGAAGACACTTTGCTGTGCAATGGATACAATGACGCGATCGGTGCAACGCGGCAGGGTTGTGCCAAGATAGAATAATAGGAGTAATAATGTTGGTGTTATGGTCTAGTGGACGAGGATAAGTAGGTAGGTAGCGTTGGTGTTTCAATTGAAGGGACAAGCTAAGTTGAGAGCTTGGACAAATCAGAGTCGCGTTTTGGCGCTAGCTAGAAATGGGGGGGCGTGTTGTCAAGCGGCAACGCACCTGCCGCTCCCTGAACTGCCCCCTAGGCTCGGAGCTTTCAAGGTTGCAGGGGGTAGGGCCCGCCACAAATGCCCCTAAGCCACTAACGAAGCCACAAAGAATCGAGACGCTGTAAAGTCAGCCAGTTGGCTAGACGAGTTAATAAAGTCGAGTTTAGTAATAACTCCGTTCTGCCGTTCGTTGATTTCTCGATGAAGTGTTTGGCGGATTTGTGTGAATTTGCTATCCTAGACCACTTACCAACTCAGCATAACCAGTACTTAGGCCCTGAAGGCGTCAAGCGAGAGTTTAGAGTTTTCATCAATAGATTGGCATACCAATCGCTGACATCTCCAACTAAGGCTTATATTTTCATGTCAAATGCACCAGAAGATCGAAATAGGATCTAGGTCTAAGGGTAACGTTATTTCATTTCTCTTGCTTCCTGACTAATTCTTCCGCACAAGCTCATAGACCGAACGCCCCTTTATTCAAGTGCGGAATCCAGGGTCTGATAAATATGTCTTGAACACTAGTTTTCTCCGCGAAGAGTCACAAACCCCTTCTTGAACTCACCTAGACATGTCCATTACATGGTATTAAGATACAGTTTTGCTTATTGCAAACATGATTAAACATTTAATGAAACCTAGCCTACCCTCGTTTATCGCACAACGTCCCAATTAATCACAAGACCAGCCAGTCTCAGAAAGTAGCGTTCGTCTTCCGCTCCTCTAATTTCTATAGTTTAGCTTCCACACACCATCACCAATTCGCATCGCTCAATTTAATCAATGTTATCGGATCAAAAGACCCCCGTCATTAGCCCGGCAGAGCCATCTATGCTGTTATTAAAACCGGCGTGGAAACTTTGAGACAAGTGCAATAATATTTAGTTCGGAAAGACGGTAGGCCTGTGCCACCGACAGTATGGAATTATTCTTATTCCCCTAAGGATATACGAGGCATTATCTCAAATTTGTTACAATTGCTTCCTTGAATACCGCCTAGAATTTCCATTACAATAGAGGACATGAACAATATAGCGTTACTCACCACACCATATTGTAAGAAGTGTCACTTGATGCCTAACACTCACTTGTTCCAATGGCAACTGGAGACAAGCCTGTTTCAAGCAATCATATATAGCAATTCGATTTCTGGCATTCCCAAGTAGGCCCGGTGTAGGGGCTGGTGATCCATAGACTGACTTATCCCTAATAGTAGCTAACATAAGGGACGTCTCTTCCTTGCCTGATTTATGCCACGCCATGGAAGTACTTACGTATATTACAAATATAAACTAAGCTTTAGCATTTATTAAATATTATAGTACCACAGATAAAATTATCCCCGTGTATCGTAGGAGATGCCAACAAAGGATACTAGAACAAAAGCCTACACGCAACCATAGGTCAACGCAGCAATGACTACATAGCACAATGATAGGTAAGGTTATACAGGGCAGCTTCAACAGCTATACGAATTCAATTCACAAGACAAAATGAAAGGGATCATAGTTCAGTGTTCAGCTCGATATGTTCAATACAGTGAATTTATACCGATATGCAATATATACTGGATACAATTCCTCCCTAGGTGCCTAGGTAGGGTCAAAAGAAGTATATACAATGAATAATGATGGAGACAAGAAGTCCCATTTGAGTCCAAACATTTTTTCCAGACCGGGTAATATGCAAGAGCCTACCTATAGCATCCCAAAAACCTTACGTGCCGCCCTCGCCTCGTCCTCATGGGCACTGTCGCAGACATTGTCCCGTCATCAAAAACATGTCGATTTTTCCCCTCATTAATCAGTCCAGCCACCGGCGGTGACGCGGAGCAGAGTGGGGCTCACACCAGCGACGGTACCGGCAGCGTTCTCGCCCTCGGGGTTGACGTCGTCGAACGAGAAGGCGTAGCCAAGGTTGTCCTCCTCGTACTGGTGGACGATCCGGGCGTAGTGGCTCGTCGGGTCGACGGTGTAGTACTGGTCCGCCGGCAGGCTGGGCTGAACGTTGCCGCCATCCAGGAGGAGGGTGGAGCGGTAGAATGCAGCACACAGTCGGGCCACGACGGCCCTGTGGACGACGTTGTCGCTATCGATGATGGCGAACGGGCCAGAGTTGCAGCCATAGACGTCCGCGATAACGGGCTTGGGGTAGGCGCGGTTGTCACTAGCGCAGGAGAGCTGGTCATCAGCGACTCGGCACGCAACGTTGCCGGCGTCGGTCTGTGTGTTGATTGTCAGGTCCTCGTTGGCGTACTTGGACCAGACCTGGTCAATGTACGCGCTGTAGTAGTCTGCTTGCCAGGTAGGGTTGTCGGCAATCATGAGGTTGGGCGACAGGGCGCGTAGCGCTTCGCCGTTCGCGTTGGTCATGCAAAGCTGGTTCCATCCAGCGTTATCCTTGGAATTCTGAGTATTGAGGTCATCGCAGATGTTTTGAACCGCTCCTGCAACCAAACCCTTGACGATCTGCGTCTCGCCAGAACCCAAAGTCAAAGCCATACCCATCGAAATTCCTACCCAGTCAACGTAGCTGATGTTGGCGAAGACCTGGCTCTGGTTCCAGTTGAACTCGACGAAACCCCATCTGATAGAAGCAGAGGGATCCGTGGGGTTCGAAACGGAGGGCTCGACGACAGTCGTCTTGCCTGTGTCATCCACGAAGGCGAAGAACGAGAGCTCTCCCTCAGACACCCAGATACGAGAAGAGATAAGGAAGTCTGGGATTGTGAGTGAGGTAGTTGATCCCATCGCCCCAAGCGGAGTTTTGAAGTCGCCTTGGAAAGTGACCGGTGTCTTTGAGCCACCGGCATCGGGGTAGAAGAAGTTTCCATCCGGACCCACGAAGCAAGCAACGCCATTGCTGTCCGTGCCGGTAATGTACAGATACATCTGGCTAGTGCTGAAATTATTGACGATGTCAACCTGCAGGGGGTTGCTCCCATTGGCAGCTTGTATCCTAGATGTACTGTTGAGGGTGTTGTTCTCCGTGATCACGAGATCCTTAGCATTTCCAGGATGGACGATAAGAGGACGGGCCAGTGAGCCTGTGATGAAGGCGGCGACAGAGGCCGCGGCAAGCCCAAATAGACCACGCATTTTTGCCGGCTACAGATGTTGATCAACAGTATGTGCAGAGCAAGTATCGAATAAAAGGGGTACACTGTACACCCGGTAAAGGAATGACAAACTGACTATGCAGTAAAGAATGGCAGTTCAAAGATAGAACTGGCTGAGAAGTCGCAATGGCGCCGGGAGCGGTGATTAGAAACCCGGCCGGATCTGGGAAGTATGGTCTTCATTATATACATCCCGTTCCCAACCTCGAATACTAAATCTCTTGGAGCCGCCACCGCTTGTGGGCCATGATCCCTTGAACATTCGAAGAAACGTTACGGACCATTCTGAGTAGTGTGCTATTTTGGCCGCTGGGTATGGTGAGAACGTGGTCCTTGACCTCTCGAGCCTTACCTTCCTGTTCCGGCCAGGGGGAGTCGTCTGATTTGAAACTGTCAGTTGGTAGCAATGATATTGCCGTGCGGCGGGTCGTGGTAGAGTTGGGAGTCTTGGCAATACCCTAGATGCTAAGATCGCGCTAGACAAGGGTGATATTTTGAGGATCTCCCGGGAAACATGGGGCCATCGGGAGTGATTCCAAAAGCGGATTAAGGAAGCATCTGGGGGATAAGGTCAAATAAACGGCTACCATGGGTATAAATCAAGAATGTCCGGAGAACCTCCGTAGACGCGTCCCATAAATCTTGCGGTGGTTGACCTGCCCGGATTAGTTACAAGCCACGGACGATCGTTGTAAGTATCAATCGACCAATGAGGTGCTTTGCAATGAACATTTCTGGTCGAATGCCTGTTCTGGAATGTGGGGAATTGAAGTTCTGATGTTACTTTATTACTTAGCAACCTCTTTACGCGAGCAGTACGAAGAATTAGAAGGCCATATCGCCGCCATGGAATCCAAGAGAATCCAACCGCATGTGGTTTTACATGAACATGCGGTAGTATAGGATCACTCGAGAGTTGGGTGCAGGGGAGGATTCTGTAATTTAGGGCTACGCCACCTCTAATGTCTTGAGTTGGTGGCCAATAAACTTTACTGGAAAATACATAGGGCTAATGCTAGCGCCTGTGAAGAGATATAAATTAACCTTGTTTCTTCTCGGTGATTTACGCATAGTATGGTACTATGATTGATGGGCTAGCCGCGTGACAGCTGGTATAATAGTCACATCTCGGAACCTATGCCGAACTCGTGTACTAAACCCATTTGTTTAGGAACGGGGTGCGAGCGCCCCCATCGAGATTGAAACTCCGTAAAGCAGATAGCTTCGAGCAGAAGCACCCACTCTGTTGCAGTCACAATTCTCCACGGGCATCAGTAATAGGTAATTCTGCATAGAAAGGAACCGGCCCGTCTTTTCAACCATTATACGTAACAGTATATCAAAGCAAAGTCATACGAATCTCTGCCTTCGTTGATTAATTATGGATCTCGACACTGTAATAGTCTGTGGCATGGTACGGTACTCACACATCAATCCGTTAGAAGTCTCAAAGTTGGCGGGATTTACCCCTATATGGATATATCAGATGGGCGATTTCGGGGGATTTTATAATACTGTAAGAGATGATTCTACTAGGCTAAGAATCTAATATTCTTAAAAATATCCAAAACTGTACTATCACAATGATGTGTGCAAAAAACCAACCAGAATAAAGCTCCATATATCCCAAGTGAACTATTACATAATATTATAAATACCTGGTAGGTCTTACGCTTAAAACGGTATATAAATTATCAAGTCTCAGCGACTTCACGTAGAATAGTCGGAGGCACTTCCTTGCTATGGAAGTGCACACTGCTGAATCAGATAAATTTTCGAAAGAAGCGGACATTCAGAATACAAAGTCCCTTTCTCCCCACCGTACTTAAACTTGTGGCTGCAAATTCTGTGGTGTACATGGCTGACCTTAGGTGGTTTCTATAGTCTCATTGGTTCTTCTCCTATTTACGTGAATGAGCCTAGATTAATAGATATCTGTTTGATCCAGATCGGCTTTATTCTCCGACGGTTGTTGTTTCCTTTCACATGTTAACAGGTGGGAATAGAAACGTGCCATGGCAAATTGGCGAGACCAAAGAGGAAAAGATCGGCCCAAGTACTCAGTTCCATCTGTTCTGCACAACACGCGCGTCGATCACTCCCGGGTTGTCAGAATATGCAAGGGACAGACTCAAAAACGGGGACTTACCCACACCTCTTTAACAGCCACTTTACCTAATATGCCAGCTGCTCAATTTAAGTGGCCGGGGCGCGACCAGGGTCGTCCCCCATCTAATCTCACCACAGTCACGCCTCTTTTAGCAGTTTTAGCAGAACGGCATAATGTCTCTCTGATGGGGCCGATTATAGGGAAGGATCATGTCTGGGTCCACGCCCACGATGTTTCCATTCAATCGCTGAAACACAGGTGCTGTGTCTCTGATAGAGTTTAATGAAAGGAATGCTCGGCGATGCTCAGTGATGCTGTTGGTAGGCTGCCGACTGGCTCACAAACGCTTTGGACTCCCCATATCACCCCACCCATTCGTGAACGAGGCATAAGCCCATTTGGAACACAGCGTTGCTCTAAGAAATGCTTGGCGATGCTACATAACTCAAAAACCGTGCTGAACGATCTGCTTCGCGTGCGCTGTCACTAGCCCAGCGCGAGTCACAGACTCAGCTTCATAGTGGCATATACTAAATGGCATCTGCCCTCCAATCTTCAGCAAGGATCCCACAGGCGGTATGTCTACACCGTATTGGTCGCGGCTTAAGCACCACTTTCACTACAGAGTACGTACACAAATGAGTGCCGACTGCCCCATACCATGCATGACCCGCATCTGTTCCTGCGCGTCCACGGTGAGGCGTTGCCAGTTTCGTCTGAAAGCGCCTAAGTAGGAAAACCAGGAGCAAGAGGATTCAACCGCCGAGTTACTGCCGAAAGCGCCATAACCAGCGAAGTCCTGCCTCTTAGGGATGGACTATACCCAGAGCCAACGCTCACTTTCAAGCTATAAGAAGATGATCGGCACCCAATCTTGCCTGGAAAAGACGGTGATGATTGAAGGCCTTCTCCAAGTCTGTTTCTGCTTTCGCGCCTAGCCTGCGGTTCTGTAGGTAAGTAAAAGTAAGAAGGAACTGACATACGAAGTTACAGCCGAGGCATTCAGACAGCGCTCACAGCTTCAGTGAAGACCACCCCCCCGGCTCCTCTAGGCCTTGGAGCGGCGAAGTCGCGAATCCGAGGCGTAGTCTAATAATATATCGGCACGCGTTCCTTAGGCCCCATTAAACCTCGGGCACAATTTGGCGGGGAGGGATTCATCCACGCCCAAGACGAGACAACTTTGGTGTTCTCAACCGGGCGGCAGGGACTCACTGGATCGCGGACACTTTCCTCTCTGTTCTGTCGTCTGCATGCATCGGCCATACACGTGAGGCCGTGAGCAATCGGACCGTGGCGGACATCTTGCGATCTCCGAGCCAAATGGTGTGATTATTCACCATCAAGAACTGAATAGTCACGTCGCCTCTCAACTTTGGTGATTGTGGTGTAACGTCGCAAATACGCCACGCAGCGCCTATAGATTGAGGCGGCAGGTAACTGATCGCTTCGGCCGCATGTCGGTATTTGTTGACCCGATCCATCTTTTAGTATTTTCTCAGCCTTTCAATCTGGGGTAGGTGGGCATCGCGGGTGCAGAGTGGGTAGTCAAACCTCCACAGCGCGAATAACTCTTCCCAGCCCACACGTCGACAACAGTTATGAGAACGACACCTCCGTGGCCGAACGTGGAAGTTGAGCTCCAAGTCAGGCACAAGTAAAGGTCCACAGGTAAGAGTCACACCTGCTTTATCAGGTCCCATTCCGACTCGTGATCGTTACACATATTGTACACGTTGTAGCGACCGGATATCTCGTAAGGGACACCTGCAAACGAGTGGCTTGAGCTGCTGTGCCTTTCTTGGGTTCTAGTCACTCGGTCGGCGAGATCGCATTTACACCCGCAATCTCACTCTGACTACCGAGCTCGAAAATCCCGCCAAATCGCTCTTTTCATGGTGTGCTCGAGTCCACTCCCAGTTATCTATCGCGACAGCATCCGGTTTCCGTTCTCTCGGCTCTTGGGCTCGAGAATCTGCCGATCATCGTACCACCAACCGAGCTAACGAGCAATCATGAACTGTTTGAGGCAGACTCGCATTTGTTGCCGCTTCTCCGCCTGTCGTCGGAATAACTACAGAAGCTATGCAGGTGTGTTAATTCGACTGTATGGAATTGCTAGCGTAGAGCTGCTGCGCTATGAACGGACTGGGATTTAGGCATGGCTAGAAGGTCGTTATACAAGCCGCGTAGGCAAATCCGCAGGGATAGTCGTGGTCGCGTAGGGCGGGGGCAATGAGACGCTGTTTCGACCTAATGTTTCACCGATGCTTTTCTTAGGTTCAATTTTCTGAGGAATGAGCAATACCGGCGATTAGTTTTCAAAGGATGGAGACGACTAAGACGGGCCAGCCCGTCGACTTAAAGTTTTAGTAAGCAAATCATGGACGCTAGGTAAGTAGATCAAGACAATGTGGGTGGCGATGATGTCAGACCCAAAATATCTCCAGAGGCGCAATGACGTATTGATCATATACCACTCAGAACATATAACATATAAGTCGGTCGCAATTAATTTATCTTAGCGTGCTATATATCCCATTTTGATGCTTTTATGTATGATAGTAATTGTTTGATAGGTGAACAAGGACAGCACAGGAACTGGTTAGTTACCTAGGTATATAGCAGCCAGCAAGCATAAAAACACCACTCCGACTTATCCAGTAGTCCAGCCGAGCCTAAGACTATTCGATATGAGTCGTTACATGCTTTATTAACCTTTATCAATTCCGAGGAATTATGTTCTCCTGTGCTCCCTCGTAATCCTATTATAATGCAACCCTCGCATCAACGGCAGTATGTAGTCCCTCGGGCATGTTTCGCTACCCGCGATCCAATATTATGATGCGTAACAAAGATTTTCACTAATCCTCCGGCCATTATAATCGGACGGGATTAGTATGCGCGGTAACTTTACATAGTTGAGTTATGTTTTATCTCGCGAATACTGTATGCGGGACTAAATGCACGAATCCAGGAACCTATGGAGTCACATATTATCTCAGCATTATATTCAGTTTTGACTTGAAAATCGATTCCCTCTACGACGCCCGATGGTCATCCTGCGTACCGAATGTCTTATACGCGGAAAAATACTCGCGAGCCTACTATGTTCCTAACCCTGACACGAGGATAAATCTCTGGAATCTCAAAGTCTAAAAACAGTCCTTGCTCTACAGAGAGTTTTTAAAAGGGAAGATATTGACCCGACGGGGCGCTGCGTCGAAACAACTGGGAAAGTGCGTGCGAACTTTCACGACCAATGGAGGATGGCTCACAAACCCCTTTAATTCCCAAATCCAAGGACTGCATAATCGGTGTCAAAAAATATCCTCGGGTTAATAGTAGGTGCTAGAACCGCCATAGACGTCCTCTTACTGAGTATCTCCTAGCACACGGCCATAATCCCGGTTAGGATGGATTCTGCCTCTCGATCTAAATTCTCTGTCTCAACATAGACCTTTTCTCGGCTCTGGATTTTGGCTCTTAGTCCCTCTCCTGATCTGGGTACCCGCTCTTGATTTGAAAACCCAATCGAGAGCGGTGCAACCGTTTTACACTCGGGGCTCGATGAAGCTGGCTGTAATGAACTGTAACACGGTCTTGAGACAAAGTCGTATAGTCCTTTTAGCTCCCCTTCGGCCCCCAGAAACAGGTCTTGTTCATATACGAGATCAAATGTCACACGTCCAAGGGTGTCCGAGACTGGTACGTACATCCGAAACCGGGACCCGCATAACATGTATACAGTCATACGGGTGTGAGACTCTGCGCGAGGCTTCAGCTCCCAGCTTACCCGTATCTGCCTAATCTTCGAAGACAGTTCTACGAAAGCGAGGAGACAAGATGAAAGTTAGCACCTGGAAATGGACATATAGTCTGCTCCCATCTGACCGAATAGGAAAGGCAAGACCTTTATAGGCCCTTGACGCCCTAGGGTGTTATTTGTAGTACGAATATCCTTCCAAGCCGTTGCAGACAAGCCCTTATTACGTCAAAGGAGACAAGAGGGAGCGAGGCTATTCTAGTATATATCCTATAGATCTTCTACCAATACCATAAGGGACTAAGGACTCTCCGGGACCCTTGATCACGTAGAAAAGAAGTCACATACATGAATATGTCCCGAGGCCTTTGGCCACAACCCCTTATTACCTAAATCAACTCCATTATGAAATCGGAGAGAAGGTGGTTGCTAGTGAGTATTGCGGAGGACGAGGGCTGCCTTTATTTTCAGTCGACTCATTCGAATGCTTCTTGAAAGCAGACTTGTAAAGGAAGGTATCAGGGTTACATCATCAGTGGATTCCTTGGCAGCGAAGACTGGTTCGGTTATGCCCTATGATCAACCAAATAGGCGATGTTAGTAAATTGCGCATCTGGAAGTAACACGAGACTTAGGCTCAATAGGGTAATGCTGCATCAGAGCGCGTGTGTTCTCATTGGTAGGTAGGTTGTGGTGAGCCTGTAACCTCAACCAGAGTGATTTCTTTCTTGACATCATGTGCAAAGCGACCGTGGAAATATTTTCATTACGGAAGTTGGGAATAGAATGGGGTTCGCTGCAAGAAGACTTACTTCTTAGAGATGCTCGTCGTTTCGGGCTATGGCTGGAGATATTGGACAAGCATCTTCGGGTGATAGGGCACTTGGGAACAAGAAGGCTGGCTTAGGTCAAAGGAGGGATGGACTTATATTCTCGTGGGACAAGCAATTCAGTACAACTGCTTGTAAATCGAAGGAAGCTGTTCCTTGGTTGTCTTTATCTGTCTAATATTGTCGTGGGATGGAGTTGTTGAGATGGATGAATAAGAGTGAGTTGGACGAGAAAAGGGCGAGTGGATGGAAGAAGGGTGAGTTAGAGGGAAGAAACGGGCCTGTGGTCTTGAGGGTACTAATGAATATGGGGGAAAGTGTGCTGGCAGAGTACGGGCAGGAGCAGTCGTCTAAGGGTAGGCGTAGCTGCTCCTACCCGTTTGTAGTTGTACGTAATGAAGGCATGTGTTTCCGATCAGTCACACAATCGAAGACATAAGTGGCACGCACACGAGATTACGATTTGCTGATTGTTTATCTTTCGCCATAGTTACTTACCTAAGTTAATAAGAGATGTCCTGGAGACAGCAGGTATAGCACCCGCCGAACCGTAAAGGGAACACATATTGAGTCACGGAAGGGACGAAAGTCGTTGTTGCATCTAGTACTCATAGACGTCGCTTTTCGACGACCTCTAGCATATGGCACTGAAATGATACGATGGGCCTCATTCTGAATTCAAAGAGACCAATCATAGTAGTTTGCATCATTGACTTTTGGTCCTTCCTAAATAGCTTTTATGAACTAATGCGTTTGTAGCTACTGATTGAGATTCTACATGGGAAATTCCCTCGGGGGTGCGCCGAGCCCGATTCAATCAAGAATGCCTTCTCGTTATACACATGTGTGAGGTCGACATTTTCTCCAGCATACACCTCGTCGTAGCACTCCTGGAAGTCGAATTCTCTGGCAACTAACGCGAGGAATAAGCGGAGCTCTTTCATGACGAAGGCCTGACCCGTGCAGTTCCTCACGCCCATCTCGAAAATGCGCCATGCACCCTTCGGAGGGTAAAGCTCGTGCTCCGGCCCGACGAGGAAACGTTCGGGCAGAAACTCGTGAGGACGTGGCCACGTGTTGGGATTTCGCATCATAGCGACGTGGTTGATCTGCACGAGTATCCCTTCTGTGGGATACTCCATTCCGTCGCTTCCCTTGAGCACCAGATCCTTGCACCCGTGACGAGCACCGGCGGCTGCTGGAAGAAGCCTCATCGATTCCTTGATAACGGCATTCGTGTAGGGAAGTGAGTTCAGAACAGATGGGCATTCGACAATCTTGCCGGGGCAAGCCTCGGTATTTTGTCCGAATACCTCGTCATGTTCCGCCCGTAGCTTCGCTAGAACCTCAGGATGCTTCCATATTAAATAACACATCGATATCATTGTGCTGGATGTCGAATCGTACCCGGCGAAGAAAAACATACGTAGCTGCGCGCATAGCATGGTCATAAATTCTTCATCGACAGAACTCAATTGCTGGCGGCCCGGCTGGGAGAAGTAGTCCGCGAGAACGCGGTCTAGCATGGCGCTCGAGCTAAATTGGTCGCCTGAGCTTTTCGCTGCCTGCAAGGCAGCCGTGCGCTTCTTTATTTGAGCGCGGATTTGTCGATCAAGCATGCGGCCGTTGTACCAAATTTCAAAAGATCGAAGGGGGTTTAGCTGACCTAGATTTTCTACTATGTCGTTCTCGGTAAACGTGAGATCAAGCTGACGGAGCATAGCCTTGGAAAGTGGATGAGAACCCGAAGTCTGGTTTTTCAGTTCGGCATTGAATATCACCCGCCCAATGATGTCGTTCATGAGGGTGAGGGTTAGGGGTCCCAGGCGCACTACATCTTTAAGCTGACTCTTCTGCCGTAGAATATCACGAAATATGAGCATTTCCTCCATAATGACGGGGAGCGTGGCATCTAAGTTATTGTTGTTAAAGAAGGGCAGGAAGATCTCGTGATCTCGCCTCCATTCCGCTCCGTTCTGGGTGAAGAGATTCACCCCTCCGCGCCCAGAAATGGGGGCGAACCAACGCGAAAGCGTCGGAGGCTTTACGCTTCCTGTCCATTCGTGACCGGTGGCCTGGTTCGCAAGTCGATAATCCGTCAGGATGAGAAGCGGATCGGCCACGGGCCACGGATCAAAATAGTAGGCTTCCGTATTTAGCTTGGTTGCTAGCCGGGTTGTAACGTACGCGCTGTGCGCGCCACGAGGAAGCTCTTCCGATGCCGCTTTTGCTTGTAGGAGATGGCCCATGATGAAGCTGTGAGGAGGCACAGGCTGAAGCGGACAATCACGAACTGGTCAGTTCTTCTCTACCGCCATGATAGTCAGGTGTTGCAGACACCGGACTCACCGACTCACCTTCCCGGCTTTTTGTAGCCTCCTAATGTAGCTTCGAGTTTGCCATAGATTGGAGAGAAGTGTAAATACACGTACTGCCACTACGGCAAGGGCGAACCCAAAGGACGCCTGCAGGAGCGGCCATATGGTTACCATGGTGGCGGCTTTACTTGGTGTCAACTGCGGCAGGTTGGTTCGAGGTGTGTTGATTCGGTACGTGTGAACTAATGGCGGCGGAAGACCAAGATTGATCATTTCCGTGAAGAACTGGTACCTAGGTAGGTATGTACCTACGTACCTGCACATGCTGCTGTGGATGTCCACTAACCGTATGGGAATTAGTGGGTTAGCTGGCCCCAAGGCTTGGCTCTTCTAGGTAGACAATATATGGGTCTATGTCCGAGGTGCCCCCCATTGCGCCCTCCATTTTCTGCGTGTCGCCTTATCGGCCCCGGAGTGTTGCTTATCCAAAAAAATATTTTGGCGGCGCCTATCTATCTACCTAAGCAGATACTGTGGTGCAGTGTACCGCGTACATACAGCAAGCAACATAAGGCCATATACCACCCAGACTAACATAATAGAGGCTCGGTCGTTTTGACAACACACGCTGCAAGCACGGCGCCCCAATGCTCTTGCAGTAATCGACACACAGCAATCAATGCCGAAACCACGCTCAAAGAGACAGGCTATCCGGGAGGAGAGAAAGAAGAAACGACAACAAGATGAAGTGACCCCAGACGAGTCCGTCCAGACGGCCAAGAGACGGCGACGGAACGAAGACGAGGGCGAAGGCGCCGCGGGCGACCAAGTCCCGGCATTCGACGATGGACACGACCAACCTCAGGCGGCCGGCGGCCTGCTCCCGACCGAACGCGAGTTCTTCGGCATGCTCTCCGACCCGGAGCAGGAGTACTTCCGGTCCGTCGACGAACAGCTCGACATCGACAACTTCCCCTCGCAGGAAGAGCGGCGGCTGTTCCTGGCGAGCGTCTTCGCCGAAGCCCAGGGGAAGGAGCTCAAGCTGGCGTGCAGCCAGTCGTGTTCGCGCCTGATGGAGCGTCTGATCCTCATGTCCAACACGAGACAGAAGAAGAAGCTGTTTGAACAGTTTGCCGGCCATTTCCTGAACCTCGTCCAACACCGGTTCGCAAGCCACTGTTGCGAGACGCTATTCCTGCAATCCGCACCTATTGTATCGCGAGAACTCGGCGGCGAGCGGGACGACATGCCCGCTGAAGACGACGACCCGGATGAGAAACCCCTACCCTACATGGAGGAACTCTTCCTCCTCGCTCTCGATGAACTCGAAGGACGGCTCAGCTTCCTGTTGACGGACAGATTCGCATCCCACACTTTACGAGTGCTGTTACTTATCCTATCTGGGCGACCCTTGGACCAGGCGCAGACCAAATCGCTGGTTCACAGCAAGAAGAAAGAAAAAATATCGGCGCCATGGAAGTTTAGTAGCGGGGCTGAAATAGACAGCCAGCTGCGTGCTGTGCCCAACTCATTCAGCCTAGCGACGAAGAAGATCATAGACGACACGGTTTCGGGTATGAGCCCGACCGAATTGCGAGTCCTGGCAACACATCCTACTGGCAATCCTGTCCTTCAACTGCTGTTGGAGCTCGACATCACTATGAATTCCAAATCAGCCGAGGAGACCGGGGAGATGACTCTGCTGTGGCACCTCTTGCCGGGTGCACCCGCCTCTCTCAAGGATGCTACAACACCAGCATCTGATTTTGTCAACTCTATGTTATATGACGCCATTGGCTCCCGGCTTTTGGAGACACTCATCGTTCACTGCCCGGGGAAGGTGTTCAAAGTGCTGTACAAGCAGATTCTAGAACCCCGCATGCATAGCCTTCTGCGCAATGATATTGCATGCTACCCAGCGATCCGCGTTCTAAACCGACTGAGCAAGGAGGATTTAGTAGGGGTGGCCAAGCAAACAATGCCCGAATTTGGCAAACTAGTTAATTTGTCTAGATTTAATGTAATCAAGGCATTACTTGAGCGTTGCCAGGCGCGCCAAGCGTACGATGAGGTAAAAGCTTTAACCAAACGCTTGGTCGAAGAATGTGGGAACGACTCTGAATTACTTCTCCCCCGGTTGTGTTTGCCCACGTCATCAAAGGACGATGGCGAGAAGAAGCATGAGCCTCTGACGAAGAATCGTTCGGCCTTGGTGTCGCATGGATCCCATTTGGTAACAGCGATGCTTGCTATACCGGAATCCCCACGGAAGGCAGTTCAAGCTTCAATATCGGCTCTTTCAGGGGAACAGGTCCTAGAGCTTGCGACTTCCTCTGCGCCCACTTCACATGTCATACTAGACGCACTCTCAACACCGTCTCAAAACAAAATCTTTCACAAGGCGTTGGTCGCAGCCTTGCGGCCCCACGTTATGGAATTAGCCAATTCGGAGCACGGAAACAAGGTACTGTCTGCCATCATCGCGGTACCGTCAAGGAGCGAAGGCATATCTGTACCGTTTCACATAAAAGAATCTATCATGACGGAGTTGGGGCAACACGAGCAAGAGCTTCGGGACTCTTTTATAGGCCGTCGAATATGGAGAAACTGGAGAGGAGACCTATGGAGGAATAGAAGAGTAGACTGGATTGCCTGGGCTAAGGAAGTAGACTCGGCACCAGAACAGAGCATACCCGACCGGCAATCCAAGACCAATGGCCCAGGCCGGCGTTCAAAACCCACCTCGCTGCAGCATGACAACCCCAATAGAATCATGGTCGATGCAAAGGGGTGGATAGGGAAGGAAAGAAATAATAGGAAGAGAGAGGTCAAGGGTATGACATAGTCTACATAGTTCCATCGACGAATCAAGATATTTATCTTCCACAGACATATTTCTCCATAAGATTTTATGAGGCCCCTAGAAAATGCCGTCTCCTTCTCTTGGTGGCCAAACTGTTAATACATGCGATAGTCTGTCTCCCAACAAGGGTTAGAGTCGCCTAGTTTTTCCAGTTTGTGTAGGCAGCATTCATCTATGTTCGACATTCCTAGATTAGTATTTGAGACGTTTACTACGCCCAGATTGTGCTTGCAGACTTGCGTATCTAGGTATACGTGTCAAATCACAGCCTGTTTCACTTAGTGTGCTAAAGGTCAAACCAGGCTCTCACTGTACAAACTTGCAAAAACTCAAAGCAACCAACAACAAAAGTTTCTAGGCTTTCTGGTCGATTACTTGGGAATTAGTGCTTAGAATACGGGTACAATAAAGTCTTTTCCTCCTTCCGGCCCTGATTCCTCCCCCGTTACCTTTTCCACCATCATCGACTATCTCACTACTCCCAACTGCACTCTCCTCGCCGGTTTACTCCGGAATATATTTATGACAATGGCCGTCGTTCCCTTCTAGTCTTCAGCTACCGCATTTACTCAACTCCGAGGTCAACTAAGTTAGTACTCCCTGCTGTGTTTAATTTCTATGGCCCAGGTAGAGCTAACGGGACGCCGGAGTTTCAGGGCTGGGCTACCCAAGCAAACTCCCGGGAGCATGTCATCAATCAATTTATACACACATACTCCATATATATCTTTGAGGCCGCTTGGTAAAGTGATCGAATCGTTTTGCCATCTCAACCAACAAGGTACGACTAACGCTGCTCTTGAAGCTATCTGATCACGGATATACGTTTCTGTAGCAGGGTTACATTTGTGTATAGAAATGTTGAGTAGTTGGTATAGAAGCTTCTAGGCTGGAAGTTTTGGGATCCGAAAATGGACAATAACGCCGTCTAGGTCGCCATTTTGTTATACACGGAGCTTGGCCGTGACGTATAAAATCCAATCAAGACCCTGATCGTATCCCTGTTGTAAGCGTTTACTCTGGTAGAGCTATACCCCCTTACGGCTACTACCAATCGTTGCCTTGCCCGCTATGGAGGCAGCCGGCAATTGTGTACTTCCAGAGCAGCATTCGATCATTGATGTGATTATTCGAGCGACTCGTTTAAATATTGACGTTGTCACAGTCCTGCCTGCTGGTTGTTCCAGTATTGACTTATTGTTATTGCACAAGGAGGGAAAACCCCTATCTACCTATATAGCAGAGATTGCCCAATCACTATATATATGCGGGCCGTAGGCCCGTGCCCGGTACCCCCGGTCTCCGGGGGTTATTCCGTAGCGTTCCGTGACAGACGTATTTAAAAGTCCACCATTTCTGCCAAATTGATCCCCCCAGCAACATACAATCTACTTCCGCGCGTCAGGGCCGAGAAAGCTTAGTGATCATGTCCTTCTTGACGGAAACACTATCGGCAGCAGATTTCGTTGGCTTGGCTTTGAGCGGCTTCTTGTTATGGTACCTAATCTCATCTATTGTCACTTGGTACAGACTGCGACATATTCCAGGACCGCTCCTGGCGAAGTTCTCATATTTGTGGCTAGCTCAGACAGCCAGGGGAGGCCGATCATATTACGTCCACCGAGACCTGTGCAAGAAATATGGTCCGCTCGTTCGTGTCGGTCCAAATGAGCTAACAACAGATGATCCAGAGATTTTGAGACGAGCTGGTGCTGTCAGGGGCTCGTACGGCAAGGACCCGTGGTATGTAGGGGCTAGGTTCAATCCGTATCACGATGTCATGTTCACTACTATGGATGTGCCAGCACACGACAAGATCAAGGCTCAACTAGGGGCTACATTTGGTGGGCGTGAGGTTCCGCTTCTCGAACCCGGAGTTGACGGCCAAGTGGAGGCACTGATTGATAATATTCGACAAAATTTGTCAAATGATGCCAGGAATGGCTCCAGCTGTCTTCTCGACTTGGCACCCCTGATGAGCTACCTCACTATGGACGTGATCACGAAGGTGGCATTCGGTCAAGAGTATGGATACCTCAAAGCCAACAAAGACCTATATAGTTTTCTCAGAGAAGTTCGCGAAAATTGGCCAAAGCTTGCAATGACGGTCGACGTCCCCCATATACGAAATATCATGCTGTCTCCATTGTTTTTGAAATTATTCGGCCCGTCAGTGACAGACACAAAAGGTATGGGGAAGCTCATGGGGTAAGTGATACACGTTTGCTGAACGCGTAGTTTTGCTAATCACGCTCACAGAGTGGCAAGAGAATACGTCAGCAAGAGATATCAACCAGATGCAAAGCCCCAGAGAGATCTGCTGGTAAGTCCTGCGAAGGTTTTTGACGATGGCAATGTTTTCTAATAAGTACGTAGGGCTCATGGATCCGTAATGGTCTTACCAAAGATCAAGCTGAGGTCGAGGGTCTCTTCATGATAATTGCGGGATCCGATACAACGGCCTCAGCTCTTCGCGTCACCATGCTCCATATCATAACCTGTCCCCGAGTGTACAACAAGCTCAAGCAAGAAATACGTGACGCCGTGATTGACAGCAAGGTCGCCAGTCCCATTAAATTCGAGGAAGCAAAGCGACTTCCATATCTCCAGGTGCGTTTATAAAGAGTGTATATAAGTCAATAGCTGATGCATCCATAGGCTGTTGTATATGAGGGTCTCCGTATGCGTCCCCCTGCACCCGGTCTCTATCCTAAATCAGTTCCACCAGAAGGTGATATGATTCACGGGAAGTTCATCCCGGGCGGTACAGCGATCGCAATGAACACTCCTTCTCTCTTCTCGTCGACTACCAATTTTGGCGACGACGCGGCCCTTTTCCGTCCGGAACGCTTCACTGAAGCCGATGAGCAAAGAAGGACGGAAATGGAAAGACTAGTGGAGCTCGGATTTGGCTACGGTAGATGGCAGTGTTCGGGGAAACCAGTAGCATTCATGGAGCTAAACAAGGTGTACTTTGAGGTACGTGCGTGTATTGCCGGAGAACTCTGTGATTTGACTAAAGTGGTTCTTTAGTTACTTCGCGCTTTCGATTTCCAAGTGGCTAGCCCGACGAATCCGTGGAAATCTCAGAATAATATCGTTTTTATCGAGGAGGATATGTGGGTAAAAGTCTCGGAAGCAGGAAAAGTTGGCTGAAGAGTCTGGATTTTCATGGATGACGCAGAACCGGTAGGACTGCCGCGCCGCTATAATAAGTCAGCAGGGACCTTCGTACCGAGCGTTCGATATTGCTATTTTCTATCACTCTCGCTTTTTTACACGTAAGCACACACACACACACACACACTACTGCAAATTCATATTATAGCTATTTTGTGCTGGTGTGCAGACTGATAGCCTACAACATAGCGCACTAATAACCGTCTTTCGCTATTATATAAGCACCCCTTGGCTGGGCGAGTTACGGATGCCTGCAACCTGAGCATTTTCATGCGCCAGGGTAGAGTTTGTAATTATGTAGCTAACGCCTAGAGATGATGGTCCAATTTCTGCCGGCACGGGATAGAAGATAGCTAGCTCGACTACCATCATAGGTGAACAGGACGAGGACCTCTCAACATTTTCAAAAATTTGCTCCCCTGAATAAACTGGTTATATCCTCTCTTCCATTTGCCGAAGCATATATATACCTATAATTGATCCCGGTCCCAATAACCCGCTTGTTGGAATACGGAACCAAGTAGTTTATTGAGTTCTTCGTCAATTAATCTTTTGGAAACTCTTTCATCAACGATTTATATATTTCAACCACAATCCCCGAACAACAGTTTCATATTTCTTTGGTAACATGCTGCAAGCTAGCATGATAGGTGCAGCAAATTACGCTGATGGGCAGAGACACCTCATCCCACATGGGTTGGCGAGATATGAACCCGCAAGTTCAGACATACGCCACCCGTCTATAATTCAGTCTTCCAACTCAAGTCTGGGACAATCGCTAACCTTAGCGAGTCTTCGAAAGCGTCTCCCCAGTGATACTGTTCCAACCGAATAGAGCGTAATCAACTTCACCTAGCCTCGCCTGGTTCCACCGAGAACGCACCATCACCCAACAAAAGTTCTCGACTATAAGGATCGAGTCTGTTCAACACTCAGCGCCCGAATATGATGAACGGGTAACCACCACAACAAGGAATGCCGGGACAGCAAGCAGGCGATCCTAACGCTGTTGGCATGGCCCAACAAGTTCTTGTCAAACAGCATACCCTAATATGACTCCTCAACAGTTTCGATATTTGCAAGTATAGTCTGCCTAGACACAGGCCAAATTGGTCCAGGCATACTCACAGAATCTCCAGCATTTCTTAGAGCTACAATGGGGCAAATACAAGATATAAACAAGAGAGAGGATGTTTCGTATAAGGTGACTACGTCTTGTAGGAGAATGATAACAGGCCATGTTGCCAGGCATTAGCCCTATATATCCTAGGTGATCGCTGCCTGCCAGGATATTTTAGCCCGCTTCGCAGACCGGCACACACACCACCCACCTCTGCAACACACACCAGTTCTTGCTTCGTTTTCTCGCTTCATTTTGTACGTGCAGATGCCCTGCAACATGCACACAGGTAAGTGCTGAGCTAGACGTCGAAGATCTTGTTAAATAACTTGGCTATAGCAACTACCCCTTCTTCGGGGGTTTAGTAGGGTGAGCCAAATGACTTCATATGCAAAGGAAGAATCAAGATCTAGCTTAGAGGCGATGGACTGACGTCTTCTAGTACCGCTTCATGTTGGATGAGTGATGGATGTCCTGGATAATGAGGCGGAATGAATTCAGAAAAGCAGTAGCAGCATGGTTATATAAGGCATGTCTGCGTAGACCGTTTGTCTATAGGTCTAGCTTAAATGAAAAGCGACTAAAATACAACAATAGCTGGATCATAAGTTCAGCAAAGAGGAATTAATAACTGAAGTATCATACAGCTATAGAGGAAAAAGAAAGAAGGGAGAAAAAACGTACAACACCGAGGATTCGCTGGTCGTCACCGACCCAACTACTAATTCGGCCCTCACTGGCTTATCTATGGGGGAGCGGACGGGACCCCGAGTTCTCCAGTGGGTATGGTCGTACGTGCTAGACTTGGGTGTTGTAAGGATACATATGGCAGCCTCCTGGCAGGTTGGGATAAATGAACATTTTCGGCACATCACATGAGTAATATCACGTGACTATGTGTACACGTGGGGGGGTTCTACTTACGGCCCCAGGGCCCTCTCTTCTTTAACCTCATTTGTACACAGGTCTTTGCTATGTCAGCTAGATTTCACGGCATTTCGTCAGTAGAAAGACCTCAGGGCTTGTACCCTGTATTCGCATGCGTAGGCTACTATAATATGGCACCATGGACAGATCACTAAAGGAATCTATAGGATGATCTATCAATCAAAAATACGACAGGAAAGAACCCATTGTCCTCACGTCTACCTATGTGGCCGAAGTACGTACGTCTGTCAAAACTGTGTGGAACTTTCAGCTTCCTTTCAGTCTCCCGGGACAAAGACATGTTCGTATGAGATCAAAGGCAAGGAGGCTACATAATTACATTGATGGCGTGAAGCTTCATGAAAGCCATCATTGACTCATACTCCAACATCAATCCACATAGTGTGTCCCGAAAGTCATATTGCAGTCAAGTATGATGTCACTGTTGGTTTCACGTGGGATGTCACTTTCGCTTCGTGTCAGTTTAGCATCTTTAGAGCCTCGGCCCGCTGTCATTTCCCGGCTGCGCAGCCCGGCACGGGAAACCCAGAAACAAAAGATAAAGTTCAAGCGAGGAGAAGCTCTCGAAGAACCGCCGTAAGCTCCTAGGCCACCTTTCCAGCCGCCGGAGCGACGTCAGCCTCGCAGTAGACTGGACACAGTTGGAAATCAAGACATTCTAATGCGCGTATTGACTTGATAATTTCCTGACAGGACTCAGGCGAACGATCCGATTCTGCGTTCAGCGTCTTGACTTATCGATAAAGGAACAACGAAATTGTGAGCTGCCCAAAGCTAGAGTTGTGTGTTGTGCATTGCAACAAACCCAAATCACAGCCCTGAATAAAACGAACACTATGTATGGTTAGGTTGTAGCGCGCCGCTGACAGGTTTCTTCATCTGGAGACGAGGATATATTTAGGTGGACCACATTGGACGCGACTCACTAAGCCAGACTTCGATAGGGTTAGGTGTGGTGTGTAGCTAATTCAGGATTTTAGAGTGCGCAAAGGCTCTTTGCCCGTGACCACTGTTAAACTGTGGTAGAGTCCATTTCTTAACCTACAAATATTTATCCGATAGTTGCAAGAACACCTTGTAATTACTGAATATGTCACTGTGAGGGACGCGCAGTCAGATTTCAATTTTTAACTTCGTTTTTTTGTCTGTTTTTGTCTGATTTATCCTTTTTATGTCGTTTGGAATGTTAGACCAGGTATCATCAACGTGCACCATGCAAAATGGCGAATCGGTAAATATCAAGAAGGCTAGTTGTATGCCTCAACAGCGTAACGCCTTAAACCGCACCACAAAAGCTCTCTGTATGAAGCCCACAATGGCTTACTAAGGTGTTTAAGAGACCTTCGCGCAGCAATCAGTGCTCAAGGTCTACCTGAAGTACAGGGTTTCTGTCCGACGGCTGGTAAAGCAAAGCAAAGCCATGCGATGCGAGGATTCCATGCCACTACCCCTGGCGATAATATCAAATAGCTCATTCCAGGCCTGATCGTGTAAAGTGGCCCGACTTAGAAACGTTTGAGTGTTGATAGGGTTGCCGGTATAATGATGTAGTTCTGTTCCGTGACATCACCGCTCAATGTCGAGATCAACAAATGACTCAAATGAGTCCCAGCCATCAGTTCCAGGCTCACAGGTGAAGTTACCGAGTAGGAAATCTCCAGGTGGGGCCAGGAGATTCTGAGAATCAAGTGTTGAACCACCAAGGCCCGGAATGAACGCCTGAAAAGATTCATTTGGGGTCTTTAAAAAGTCTTGGCAGTCCGACCCAGTAGAATTGAAACGATGCGAAGATGGTGCACCCCCACCACATTCGTCAAGCATAGGAAATGCTGATGATGTATCCTCTAAGAAGAGTGGAGCCATAGGGTTGCTCATATCGATATTAGCCATCATCTTAACCTCGTTAGAAAGTTGGGAGGTAAAACTGCAACTCGGCTGCTGCGTCAGCTGCGGGTCGAGTGGAAGGTCCGGGAAGGTAGACTGTGGCACCCGGTAGGGTGGACTTGTAGGTTCCATTGCATCTGAAGAGGTGGTAGCAGGGCTAAGCTCAGGTGTTGGGATTGGTGAAGCTTCTATAATCGATCCGTCTGTGTTCGAACTGTGAGGATGTGTCGAAATAGAGTGGCTCCTATTACTAGAGGACACCACAGGCTGGGGAATATATGGTATAGATGGTGCAGAATGCCGATGGTCCATCCCACACGCATTGAGTGAATTCTGCGCCTGCTGCGAGAAACTAGCAGCCCGGGGAAACGCCTCATTAAACTTCTTCTCGATATCGTTATATTTTGCTATGGCGGCCATTGCTGTCTGGCTCGCGACATATGCGTTGAGCCTGTGGTTCATTTCGGGCGAACCGGTTTCGAGATGAGCAGTCAAATATTTGTAATGCCGTGGCACTTCATCTTCTGTTTCTTCGTACATCTCCTCCTTTAGGACGATTTGTTCGCTGACTCTCAGTCCCCGGCCCGTTCGTTTTCGGTGGATGTCGGATGCCATCTTGGCTGATTGAACCCTAGCCTCGAGACTACGGTCTGTTCGCCTTGATGCGGCTATGTATGCCCGTTCCTGATTCTCCTCGTGAGACCTTTCGGTCTACCAAACGGTTAGTATGATAGAATGCACAGATATAGGACCTAAAACTTGCCTTTTGAACTTTTGCAGGCGGGATCTTCACATCCCCCATACCGATCGAAGTGTCATAAGATCGCTTGGGCATGAATACGGCCAATGGGAAATAGAATTGAACGAGGCCGGGCCACGAAGAGGTGTGCAGGAGACCACTCTAGCCAGTGACGATGCTGGTGAGGCCCCTATATATAGACGGTACGAATAGCAAAAGACACAATAAGCTGTTGGAGCCTAATTCCTAGTCGTTGGTAATGTGTTGCTAATGGGCGTAGCTAACTAAACGCAAGTTGCGAGTTACTGGACGGCGATGTAAGTTGTAGCTTTAAATTGGAGGGCCGCGTACCGTAACCCGGAAGGTTACTGCTACTTAGGAAGGGAAACGGTTGTTTGCTTAGAGTATTGTTTTTGAGAGCGCTGCCGTACGGTCAGATTGCGAACAGGGTAACGTTGGTTCACAAAGGAAGCAGAGGACAAAAAGATGAGGTGAGGGAAACATGTGTGTCAACAGATAACAAATAGGATGAAATGGTGGACCTACACATATACACATAATATACCCATCTACGTACCTACCTACCCTACATATATGTTGTATGGGCCTGGTCGATAAAAGGAGCAGAAGATCGGGGAATGCTCAGTGGCACGGCGTGGCACAGCATGGCCGTGTTGCTCCCCTCCGGAGCAATAGCTCAGCATTGCGTATTGGGAGCGTAACAAAGACACGTACCGCTCCAAGCTTACCTCTTGGAGAACGCGCCGGGCTTTGCCATTGGCAGTTGGAGCGATCGAAACATGGCGATCGATCTACAAGATGAGACCCCAATAAAAAGAGTACGGGCATAGAAGTGCTGAGACAGCAACAGGGATTATAGCACGGGCGATAGTAGAGTAAGTATCGTGCTACTCTACAAGTAGCTTAGCGACACCCGGGATCATGGGCAGCGTGCACTACTGTAGCAAAGTTGGTGTGGACATTTTTCTCCGCAAAACACCGCAAGGAACCGCGCACATACAGTCTAACCTTACCTGACCTGACCCAACTTAGCTATGGATACACCATAATCCGCGGTAGTGCCTAGTCGTCACCACACTGTGTAATAAGGCTGTATATGTAGGTTACAAAATATCGTAGGTTTGTGGCTAAATTTCCTTCTACATATGTCCCGTAGAATAGATGATCAAATAAACATGGTCTAGCAATGACTCTTTTTGGTTTCTTTTTTTTCTTATCCTCTCTATGGTAACTAACACCTTACGACCTCGGAGCCGAGAAGAGTATGAGGTACGCAAAGAAAGGGAAATCACCTATTCTTTTATCAGTGTAAACCTATCTTCTCAATGCCGGTCACGTAATGGCCCGTCACATTGACGATACTAGACTGTTCGTTAAGTTCTACTCTCAGAAAAAGAGGGAATACTAAAGACTAGTCCAGTGCTAATAGGAATCGACTAATGAGACAAGTAGTTTTTTGCAGTATAGTCGCCAAGCCGAAACAGTCAACAGCAATGTCAAGATTCACGTGTGTATGTGGCTAGCCCATGAGCTTCGGATGACTACACCGGTCGGTCGATGGGGCCTCATAGCTATCTCTAGTTTATGTTAATTCATACAAATAGAGACTGTATATGACCCATCACAACGCTCCCCATCCAAGGAAACCACTATATGGTCGTCCGATACTTTTAACGGTCTTATCCTATTGGCCCATGATCGCAGCGCTGCCGGTGCGGTGGCTGGACCGCTTGCCGCCTACAGTCCTTATGACGTACCAGGGTTACTCAGTCTGCATCTGGCTTATGTATCTAGTCACGATGCTTGTCGTACGCCGCCACCAACACCCGGACTCTACAGTATGTACGGCTGCATATGCAACCGGCGTAACCTGATTCTAGCAAGATAGGTACCACGTTACAGGTCATCGGGGCTCGTGCGTTATTTCTCCGTGTTTCTCGAACGCCCGCGAATATGGAATATGTTGTGCCCAAGGCTCGTCTTCTCGGCTCAAGAACACCTGTTTAACAAGCTCATCGCGGCGCGTTTCGCGCATTATTCCCAACAGCTTCAGAGTAGATGTACCTCGGCCTAGACCAACCCATTCGCAACGCTTACAGTAGCCTACTGCAGGCCCAATGGAACACTAGAGCAGTTAACTACATAGTACTAGTAGCTACTATGTATGTAGGTATGGAGGTATAGAAAATAGTACGCCGCTAGACTGTGCGAACCGTGACATCCGGGCGGGTGCGCTATCCCACCTTCTGCCCACCTCTCCCACCTCTCCCACCTTTCCCACTCGCGAAGATCCGTCAAGTCGGAATCATCGATCCACGTCATAATCCTCGATCGGGTTGACATCCGCTAGTGCTGCGTGCGAAACGGGCTGGCAAGCCACCGAGAACCACGTATTTGAGCCACGGTCCATTTCTTGCCCCAGCAGCAGCAGCTGTGTCTTATGATTGGCACCTGGGCGGATTCCAGTCGAGACAGCTCGGAGCAAAACATCCGTGGCAGCTCTGTGCCTGGTTTCGTGGACCCAGCAGAGGACCCAGCAGAGACCAAACAGAGACCCAGCAGAGATCCAGCAGAGACCCCGGGCGGCAGCTGTACTTGGCTCCCTAACAATTTTCTGATCCCGCGATAAGCCGTCGTGTCCAATCACTTGCGTGAATCAGATGCAATCCCACAAATAAGCCACAAATAAGCGTCGCTAGCCACGCTTGCCACAATGTGGCTTGACGGTCAATATCCACCAAACCCCCCCGCGCCATGACGTGCCCCTACTGTAACGAACATGGGATTTCTCCATTCCAGACCATTCCCGGTCCATTTCCCATGTTTCCAAATTTTTTGGCCATGCGCATTCATCCCGCATCACCTAGCCAGGACCTCGGCCATCTTGGTGCCTTGCCGGCCTTCGATCCAATGGTAAATACATATAGTAGTAGCTTCTGATCCGTGGCGAATCTTCTAAGAAATCTTCATCATATGTTATTGTGATGTCTATTCATTCATCGTTGGCGGGTTAGATCGTAGATCTCGCAAGTCTCAGATCTTAGCTCTAATCGTGGGAAGCGGATCATAATCTCGTCTTCTACGTCTCCGAGCGGCTACTGGATTGTCTTCATCCCCTACAGTTGGAGATGACAAGGGCACTCCAACTCGAGGCATGATTTGACTTTACTTCTGAATCGAAGCTCAGTGCAAGTGCCACACGTACCCAAGGGACCGGGACTTGCATGTGTATATTCATAATACGAGTGTGAGACTTTGTGCGAGGATTCAACTTCCAACCTACTCGTGAATTGCCTGATCTTCCGAGGCAGCTATACGAAAACGAGGAGGCAAGAGGAAGCGAGACTATTCGGACATATAGACTATAGATCTCCAACCTGGCTGAACAGGAATCAAGCCCTTCATGGCACCCTTGACGCTCTTGAAGCTTATTGTAATTTAAGTATTCTTCTAAGCTACATCAAGGCAACTGTTTCGGTGACTGCCCAGAACCGCATTACAGAGGATCTCACTCGCTTGTAGGTATTCGAAAACCATCATTAGGAGAGACGAGCTACTTGATTTGCCTTACTGGGTGTTCTCTCTTCGCCTACCACTCACTTTGCCGAAGGACATAACGCGAAGCTATTGATACATAGCTACTACTTCGATTATACAAGCTGACAGCCAGTAGGCAACCAAGGAGTTGCACCATCCGAAGCACGAGCTATGGGATAGTGTGTAAGCCTGGACATGAGGGTTATTTCGAATGCCCGCATATCTGTGCATCCCTATAGAGAGACGAAATCATGCGCATGATTGACCCCGATATGAAATGTGTCTGGTCCCGCTGAAGCAAATGAAGTGCGTTGCTATAATCGCTTTACAGGTTTAAAATATACATCCAGTCTGACTATTTTCCCGCTTTGACTATACATACGTTGCACAACTACCACAGCTCATCGCACTATAGTGACCCCCTTGTGTCTAATTATATGACCTTGAGGGCCCAAAGCATCATTTACAGCAGGATCGGGTTTGCGAAATGGCTCGCCGAAACTTAACGTTTTGGTTCAATTTGTATCGCCTATAATCACTCGAACCTTAGATTCGGGATCAAAATCATTGAGAGGCAAGGTTTTTTTTAATTCTTTTTTTTGGCCACCTTGGGTGAAGCAGCACTATTTAGAATTGCTGACCGTCCGGGACGGAGTTTCTCTAGGGTGAGGATGTCCCTGCTCAACAAATGTTCGACAGGCATCAGTCCAGTAACGGAGGTAAGTGTAAATGCATGTGAGTATTAACTCGACTCATATACTAAGTTACCTAATAACCGCCACCGTTATCACTGTAGCATATACTAGAAGCTCTAAAGCTGGTCAGATCTTTCAAAGATCTCTGGAGGCTTTTGGCAGGAGCAGTGACATATGTATGCCCCTTGAAACACAACAGCCCATCTTTTTTCAATAGAGCAACCATAAGGGGGTTTATAGAGAAATACGTATTGTAAAGAGTCTAGCTGTCCGAGATCAGGGTGGGTCGACGAGCCTGTCGCGAAAGATACTACTGTTTACCTTGTTAAAGTAATATTTTACTGAGTAAAGGGGTAGAGCCGAAGGTTATGTTTTTATTATCCTTGTGCTTGTGGGTATAATTATGTGCCTGTCTACATGCTGGATGTCCGTAATCCCTAGGATGGGTGTCAGGGGCCTCGTACTAGACAAAAGACTCTTTTTTTTGTACGAAGATCTCTAAACACCTTCGTGGAACTATCTGACCATATACAGAAGTCTATCTGTCTCGTGACAATGGGAGATATGTAGCGTTGAGATATTAGTCCAGTATTTTATTCAATCTAGGGATATGCTAAACTAGTCCTTCAGGCATCCCTAGGAGCATGCGGCGTGGGATAGCTATCTACTCCTCTATTGTAGTCTACATTTACCCGATATCTCCCAAATCAAGCCCTTTTTGGGCACGCGTGATAGTTAAGCCGTATCCGATGGCCTCGCCCTCTTGGCTCGTGCTCGGTGCTGTGTATTCGTTGGGCTAACCCTTTTCAAGGGCTGCCAGACACTTAGAAGAAGTGGAAGTCTAGTGTCGACACCGATCGACCTAGCCGGGGCTGAAAGGTCTCGTTGGTTGTACGAAGCGAAGGTAATGTCGGTCCGTATGGAGGAGGTTATGTACAGCCTCCCGAAGTTGTCCGGTTGTAGCGGTCGATCGTTTAAGTGTGTCGTGGAGGTCGATGCCCGTATCTATCCCGCACGGCGCGGTCCGGCAAATATTGGAAACCTTGGATTGGACGCTCTAAAAGCTTTGTACAATGTATTATCGCACCTATAGACTATTGGATAGCAGGCTAGTTTGCCTAGTGATAATACGGTCAAGGGTTTATTCCAGTCGTATATTACGGGAAATTGGCCCGTATTAATGAAGGAGTTCCAGTAAACACAAGGAATAGAATTGGTAGGCCGATGGTATGGGTATTAAGGGCTTGGATTCACCTGGCTGGGAAATCCTCAAGATCTAGAGATTGAATACCTAAGATCTACAAGACCCGGAACAAACTTAGAACAAGAAACTGTTTTACCTAACCCGGGGAATTCGTTCATCAAGTCAACTAAGGACAGTGAGTCAACGTGTAATCACAATTTCTCACAATGTGACTTAAGACTCTCAAAACTCACCTAAAGTATAAACACGAATTAGCGGAAGATAGGTAAGGAGATAAATATCAAATTCAGGACCAACGGGACCGTAGTAGTCTAGGACAAGGCAACACGTAGAGAGGAGAATGAGCCTACGATCACGACCGAGGGGACTCTATCTTGTCACAGGGGCCTCCCGTAACACGCACCCAGAAAACCTTGTGGTACGATACGGATATGCAGCTTGGGGGAGGGAGGCCGCTCGCTGGGAAATCGTGTCTCACACGACGAGACCACCATCAGCGGAACGCGGTTTGTGACCGTGGCCTAGCTCAGCACCGTCTCACCCAAATTTAAATTTCCCGCTCCTGTCCCCGCGGAGGATTTCTATGTGGCGCTCATCTGGTCCCATGCACACGCTGCCGAACTCGGGCTTGACTCCCGCGAGTTGGCATCATGGACGAAGATGCGGGAGGCGTTTGTCAGGCGGGGTTGACTCACCCCTATTGACATTTGCCGCTATGCCTCTGCAGAGCATCCGCATGTGCTGGCGCGCGTATCTCGGGCATGGTAACGGTGGCATCAACCCGTATGCGGCACCTGCGAGGATGTTGGATCTCTGGGGGGATTTCCGGCCACGTATATCGATTTGAGAGGACTCGATTTGTTTGGGAATGAGTACACTGAGTTTGCGTAGAGACTAGCAGAGGCAGATGTCCAGGTTGAGTTTCATCCCTGGCTAGGCGTACCTCATCGGTCTGAGTCTGCGGGCGACGTCGGCGTGGCGAGACTTGCGGTGCGGGAGCAAGTTCGGTGCGTGAGGCATTTGTGACTGGTATAGTGAAGTAGGGTTACGAATACATTGGGCTTGGCCAGATTGTCAAGGGGATTCACAACTTGGGGGCATCTCTCGGGGTCCGAAAGGGCTTTGGATTTCGTGATGGGAACCTTCGATTTGGCTTACGCGGACAAGAGTAGATGGAGCCCTATCTTAGATACACTAGTATTTCAACCTTTTACAGTACGCAGAGAGGGCACGATTATCCGAGGTTACGCCTCAAACGAACAAATGCATGGGACTTATCTCACCCAGGACCTTAAATTGCTAAATCTCAGCAGGCTCTTGATTTGTGGCATGATCTCAAAAGATGAACAGGTATGCAAGCAATGCCCGTATTACGAACGTGTCGTTGTTCAGCCACAACATTGTTAAAACTATCTTATTTTGGACCAGTTTTGGCTTCGTACCAGGCACTTACACCAACAGGGAATTATGCAAGTGTACACAACAGATCTTTGCTAAGAAACTTTGTCTGCATGTTGAAGTTTTCCTTTTTCCTTTTAACCACATGCATTTTTGACGTCTATGGACACGCCGAGTAAACTCAATTATTGGCGGTAAGCTCGAAATTTATCTTCTATGCAAACTGTGTAGCTTGTTACTCGATCTCCTGCATCTGTTACGAGCATTAATTAAATTACCTACCTCTTATCCTGTATCATAAGAACCTCGATTATGTTCTGCTCTACTTCTACGCCAGTTTACTCTAATCGCGGAGTTTCTACTAACGAACAAAATCTTAACTTGGAAGAACCCAAGATAACGTCTGCCTACCTAGCATCAACCGGCGGCCGAGTTATGCTTCATGAGTAGGTAGATGTTGATGTTGAAGATAGCAAGGTAGTGACCGTAATATATGGACTGTTAATTGGACATCCTCTCAACAAGCAGCAGCACCTTCCCGCAGGTGACTGCCCGGTTAGCTCAATCGGTAGAGCGTGAGACTCTTAATCTCAAGGTTGCGGGTTCGACCCCCGCATCGGGCTCAATTCCCGATGCTTCTCAGTTAATTGAGACCAGCAACGAATTTTTGCGATTTACAAGTTTTCTTATCCTTTTGTTTTTCTTATTATAATTTTATATAAACAAGTTATAAAAATAAGTTTATAAAGCTATTTATTTACTTATTCTTTTTTATAATAAGTTTTATGTTAATTAATTATTTTAACTTTTAATTTTATACGAACCTTATAATTTAAACATGCAGGAAGTAGGACTTGTTTTAATGTTATGGAAGAGATAGAGTTTAATTGAACTCGGCACTGCACTTCCTATACACCTAGAATCCCCCGCTCTCGGTTCCGAACGGTGGTGAATCGGGGGCTTCGAGTTCGAAGGGTCAAGTTCCTTGGCAGATGGGTAAGGAAAACCTTACTACGTGCAGCAAGCAGTTAAAGGTCAGCTGCGGCTTTGTACTGTACGTCGGAATTCAATGCCGACATGGGTAACCATGGTGCATGATGATGCTGCCTTCTTATACTTCAGCAAAGTCTATATGGACCTTTATAAAAGCTGCACCGCCGCCATACGCGTGACTAAGAAGCGGTGGCTTCTTCTTTATTACCAATTTCCTCGAGTGCCTTCATCAAGCCCTCGACCGTGGCCTTCCTCGTCTGGCAATTCACGACAACGCGGAAGAAGCATCCGTTCTCGCCCGGCGCATAGTCCACCATGAATCCTCTACTCACGAGCCTCCGGACCATGCTCTGCGTCCGGCGCGTGTTCGCCTCCGCGCTCGCATCGAGGACGCCGCCGGGCGCGTGGTAGAAGCAGACCTGTAGAGACGGCGGCGGGTTACTCGAGAGCAGCGCGAAGCTCTCATTCCTTTCGACAAGCGAGGCAAAGTGCGCGGCCGTCGCGAACGCCTTGTCGATCTGCGCCTCGAAACCGCCCGCGCCGTAGTAGATCCACGCGAGCGCGAGCTTCAGACTGTCGCCGCGGCGGCCGCACTGCAGTGTCAGGTCCGCGAGATCCCAGAATTCTTTCTCTCCGGCCTCCTCGCCGCCGCCGCCGCCGTCGTCCCCGTGGAATAAATACCCGGCGGGCAGCGTGTTCGCGCGATGGAACACGCCCACGTCCCGCGTAAGCAGGAACGAGCAGATGACGGGGACGTTCATCATCTTGTGCGGGTTGACGGTGACGCTGTTCGCGCGCTCGACGCCGGCGATCTTGTGGCGGTGCGCGGCCGAGAAGGCGACGGGCCCGCCCCACGATGCGTCGACGTGCATCCAGAGCCCGAACTCGGCACACACGTCGGCGACTTCGGGAAAGGGGTCGAAGGACCCCAGGACGGTGGTCCCCGCAGTGGCGTTGACGTACAGCGGCGTCAGGCCCTTTTCCTTGGCGGCTAACACCGCGTCGCGGAGCGCTGCGGGGATCATCCGCCCCGCGGAATCCACCGGCACGGCGATCACGTTCTGCGATCCCATGCCGGCCGTCGTGGCGGCCTTCTCCACGCTGTAGTGTCCGTGAGCACTCGTGAAAAGCGCGAAGACATGCCCGGCATTGCCCTCCGTCTTGGTTGCGGGGTACAGTGTGTTGCGTGCGATGATGAGGGACGTTAGGTTCGAGGAGCTTCCACCCTGGCATGTCACGCCGCCTGCGCGGGGTCCCGTGAGCCCGAAGAGGGATGCCAGAGCCCGCGATGTGACCTTTTCCACTATTGTGAGGGATGGCGAGGTTTGGTAGATATGAACCTATTTGCATGTAAGCATAATGGTTGATATGGCTGAGTGAGAATGAGATATGGGTTGGGCAGGCAAATAGGCATCGTGGCATACCCAGCTGAACTAGATAGACTTACATTTGTATTCAGCACGGCGAGTAGCATCTCGGATATCACGCCGACCTGGGGGACACTACTAGTCAACGCCTATCACTATGTAATTGTGGAACGATGGCGCTCTCTGCGTGCGGGTGACTGACAGCATTCGTGCTCGAGTACAGCTTGTCTAAGAAACCTTGATCCCAGGTATTCACACTATACCTCAGGACATCTTGGATCGCATCCAACAGGCCATCCTTGCCCCTGCCTTGATCCTCGGGCAAATGGAACTCTAGGCGCTTCACGAGGTCCTCGGGACGATAAGATTCCACGAGGACGTTTCGCGACGATGAACCTTCTCCATTATGGCCTTGGGCTCGGAGGGAGGCTGCCTCGTCCGCCCCCCGGATATAAGGCACAATAAGAGATTTGACAGCATTTATTAACTACGCATTGAGTGAATCAGCAAGTGTGACAAAGAGCAATCTTTGGAGCGTAAATCTTATGCTGGCATTAACAACTTCAAGTGGAGCGGGGTCTTGGGATTGGATTTCTCATTGTGAGGGGTTTGTAAGTAGACTTGAAGGATCTGCTTACATCTTCAACCTCATCGGCTCTATTCAACTGTGGCTCCGTAGCGTCATTTCCATTTATTTGCAATGAAGGCATGGCCGTTTTTACATCAAGAATCAGTGGAATTTAGTAAATCTATGAATATTTATTTTCTGTCCGAGAAATCTTCGCAAGAGCAGAACCCGTAATACGACACGACGGAATCTCCGCAACTGCCGAGACTTTGCCGACGATTGCATCATTTTGGCCCGACTCATGAAAAGCACTAAATCGCAGCATCTTTCTTTCATCGTCTCTTACGTCGAGCTTCCCTTGCCTCTTGGCACGGCCATAGTGGGATGAGATACATTACAGGAAGTTGCTTCCATGTGCATAGAGAAGACATCCATGATACAAGACTCCCTCAAAGCCGGGGGTATGCGGTAATCCCATGATATCATCAGTCGTCTAATAGGTACATAAATGGTGTGTTCTCTGGTGATTCGACCTCCAAGTTTTGCCCAAGTTTTTACATGCCGCGTCGATGCCCCGTAACGCCCAAGGAAGAAAAACGAAACTCAAAAGGTATAATAGATCACACATTCCACTCCTCCCACCCCTTTCCGTTCGCTTTCTTTTTGCTGGTGGCCCCAGACGGAGGTCATGGAATAGAGGCTTAATCGGCTCGTTTCTTGTCGGTTGCTTTTGCGCCTTCACCCCCGTTTTGCTCACCTACTTGACTTTTACCGCTTGTGCCTATATCCCCTTCAGGCTCATCGTCTTCGTCCCAATTATCCACAGCGTTTTCATCCCAGTTATCAACTTCCTCCTCCAGTGTTCTTGTGCGCTCCTGCTCGGTTTCGCCTCCTAGGATGCCCTCCTCTTGACCGTTCACCCCTTCGCCCAGCTCCAGATCACCCGGTTCATCCCCCGGTACGGCACTATAGCGACGCTGTCGCTTGCGCTCCAGCATTCGTTGGTGATACCACGAGCATAGAGCCAGTCCGGCCAAGCTTCCTACAAGGTTGGCGATGATGTCATAGAGATCAAAGTTGCGACCGTTGGGGAGGAAGCCTTGCAGAAATTCGGAGCCGATGCCCAGAACGAGGGTGCATACGACGAGGGTTAGGTTTAGTGTGCGGCGGCGACTCGTGTCGATGACCCAGTAGAAGACGACGGTTAGGATGAAGAAGGTGAGCGCGTGCAGGACCTTGTCGTTGATAAGGTGGTCGAGCTGGAGGGAGGAAAGGCCGGCGTAGCCTGCGAGGAGGCAGAGCACGAAGAAGACGCCTGGATGAGACAGATTGTCAGCTCGTTGCTCAATGCGCTTCAATGTGTCTTTGCGGGTTCGTGGTTATGCCGTACTGCAAACGACGAGGAAGAAAGAAGGGGAATAGGTCCGAGTGAGGTGCAGGGTGTTTTAGACAGCCAGTGACGTCGAGACGAAAGGAGCACAAACCCGCGAAAGGCAAACGGATACGCATCTTGACAGCTAGTAGTCGATGAGCAACGAGACAAGCCGCGAGACTAGGTAGACATGGTTTCGTAGACTGTCGGTGCTGGTGTCGTTTGCGTATGGCCTTCGGCTTGGGGGAGATGCGATGATGGGGATTTCCGCAGGAGGTGCCCTGAGGCCGCAAGATGCAACACAGTTACTATGTATAGCTTGACCTCGAGGCCAAGAACAAGAAGGCTGGCGACGGGAGAGGTGGTGGGGAGATATATAGAAGCTTAGAGCCAAGGCAGCTTTCGATGTAATATGGGAAGCAGCCAAGCTGGAAGCAAGCTTGGTTCGGGCGACGCGGCGTGAGCCAAAGATGAAAGGTGGCCGGGGCGCTAACCTTCGCAGCGCCGTTGCAACAACGCTGCGGACCTACGCCATGCTATTGTACAGTATGCTGTACGACAGTACGGGAGCTCTAGTTATAGGTATTCTGCAGGCGGAAAACCGCAGAGCGCTGCAGCCTGCCGCACTGTGCAGCCACTTCTCAACCTGCAAGCTGGCGCCCCGCCCTACCCGATTAGGTAATCGTATATCCTGGGAAGTCATTAAGCCGCCGCATGTGTATATCGGCTGGTGACATTGGCACCTATTTTTATATGGGAATATACATGAGTGATTATCAGATAATATAGAAAAAAAGGAAGGAAAAAACGTTGGCAAGTATCCTTATTTAAGTCCTTAAACCTAATGTTCTTAACATCTAACGTTTTATATTAAGCGGAGAAAAGGCTATCTAAATCCTTTTTTATATTCTTTTCTCGGCTACAAATCTACCTAGGTTCGGTTAGCTTAACGAAGCTTACTGCAGTGTTGGCCATTAAATATATAATGATAAATCGTTCTGTCTACTTTGTTTACTATTTGCCTCCAAGTGCTGCCTTTTCCGCGGGGAGAGAAGAGCATGGAGTAAGGGGCCGTGTGTTTTCGTCTAAGGTCAAACTAGATCGCATGTGCTAGATCAACCTGCTTATTATGCTAAATTACCTACAACACATGATTCTGCGCCTCAGTAGGTAGGTATATGATATACTTGCACACGGTCGAATGATGTTCGTCCGTTGTTGGCCCGCGAGGTATGCACGTGATATTTCGTCATTGGCATTAGACAACGGTTTCCATATTAGCCATCTTAGGTAAGCATCGTCAGACTTGGCTTTCGGTGGAGCTCACTTTGTAAACACCAGGTTTACACTCCTAAATCAGAATCTAGAGTGAGCAAAAACATCTTAGATACCATGGTAGTCATATATATGCTGAGGTGTAGTTAACTCCATGGGTTCATCTCGCCATGTGAACTACTATAGAAAACATTAATAATTTTTACAATTCTAATGGTTCAGCTCACGTTGGAATTTAGATGAAGATGCTTTAGGGGAGGGCTAGCGCTATATCCACTAACTGGGTTGCTGTGACATAGTGGTTTGCTGCGCTGTACCTCGCTATAACCCCGAGTGGGTTTGAGGACGAGGTACCTACTTCGTTGGTGGGAATAGGCAGTGGCTGCATGTACAGTAGGCTGCACGTAGCGGGGGCGCCCTCTGTAAGGTCGCTGTAACGACCCTAAGCACTCGGGCTCGGCCATGGGCCATGGGGCTACCGGGTCCCCTATTGCGAAGGGGGCCGATGCTGCACGCACGGTACCCACTCCAAACCTCACTTCCGACTTCATACCATCCCTCTACGCGCTTCGGCCTCGACTCCAATCCATCGAGACACCACCCATTCTTATCAGCCTACCTTCCAAATCCGTGTCGCCATCTCCTTCGATGTCGCTGGCTGCCCTCCCGTCATTTTAGGCGTGCCCACCGCCCTGCTGCCCACGCGACGCGACCCTGCGTCTCCTCGCATGGCGCCCGGCGACCGCCAGCTACCCCGTCTCACCATCCGCCGCCGCATCGGCCAGCATGTCTATCATGAACGGCCAGCCAGCCTGGCCCCCTCCCGCGAAGCACCCGCACGGTGGCGTCAACGGCACGCGGGGCTCTGATGATGCTGTCCTGGCCCGTTCCAACGACTCGGTTGACAATTCCAATTCCGCGACATCGGTGCCTGAGGCATCAGATATCGAAGAAGAGCGCCAGCGCGCGCATTTTGCCGAGCTCTACCGCCGCACCGAGGCGCGCATTGCCCACATATTCGCCGATGACGGCTCCTACAACTACACCGCCATCAACTCGTGGCGTCGCCCCCCCAATTTCTCCGTATCCCTCCCTCCCACCACCGACCACGATCCCATCGAAGAGCGACCTGCCAAGAGGGTCAAGCGGGTCATCAACGAAGATGACTACGGTGACGATGACGATGACGATGACGAGAGCATCGAGGACCATTCGCGCGCCGGTCCCATCAGCATATCCCCTCTTAAATCCAAGTCTGCGTCCGCATCGAAAGGTCTCCTGTCGCCCTCTAAGTCAGGGAGCTCTCCTGTACCGTCTGTCACATCGCCTGGAAAGCTCCGAGAGGACCTATCCCAAGGACCGCAGTCGCAAACCAATAACATCGAAGATGCGCGCAAGCAGCTAGAAGAAGCTCGGAAAGACACCGAGGAGGCTGCGAAGCGTAGCTTCCACACTATCTTTTATACCTTAGAAACTGATCACACGGCCATGCTTGAGCAGCAACAACTAGAGGAGTCAGAGAAGGTCCTCCAGGCTGAGATGGACAAGAATAGTCATGGCCACACGAGCGGAAGCGCGCCTGGTGAAAATCATGGCTCGCTCAGCAGCGCGAACCTCGGCGCATCCAGCCTTACACTCAAGCATCTTATCGCGCGCATAGATATGAAACGCGATATGGTGCGCGCCTCAGATGCTGAGTTGCGTTCTTTGATGAATGAGGTGCGCAAAAATAGGAGCAAATGGGCCAGCGAAGAAAACGTCAATCAGGAAGAACTCTATGAAGCGTTGGAAAAGGTATTAACCGAGCTGAAAGCCCATACCGAATACTCTACGCCCTTCCTGCAAAGGGTCAACAAGAGGGACGCTCCTGACTACTATAATTGTAAGTGTCACGATGATTCTTTTAGGCCGACTTGACTAATTCCATCCAAAGTTATCAAGCAACCCATGGATCTTGGTTCCATGACCAAGAAGCTTAAATCATTGACCTACAAATCAAAAACTGACTTCGTCACTGATCTCAACCTGATTTGGGACAATTGCCTGAGATACAATCAGGACATGAACCACCCACTCAGGAGAATGGCCAACGGTATGCGCAAAGAAGCCGAGAAGCTCATTCCCCTGATCCCAGACCTGGTCATCCGACCTCGAGCCGAAGTCGAAGCAGAAGAACGACGAAAGCAGAACGGTGGTGACGATGATGGCGGTGACGATTCGGACGATGAGCCGATAATGTCGTCTCGCGGACGCGTCGCCGGCGGAGCCAAAGGCACCAAATCGAGGAAAGCACCCAGTGACCAGAAAGAGGGAACACCCAATAACGATCAAAAGCCTATACTGCAAGTAAATGGACTCCTTGCAAAGGCGCACCGTGAGGGCTCCGAGCTCGATAGCAGTAATGGCTTCGGCACGCCACCAGTCGGCGGCTCTATGACTCCTAGCGGCCTCAATGGGCATTCGGGTATGGGCAGTAATGTGGACGCCATGGACCTAGATGTTCCATCAATCAATGGAATGGCTTTGGGCCAGGCTTTGAGTGATGCGGCGCAACAGGCGTATGAGGATGAGGAGTACAAAATTTGGAAACAAGTCACTAAGAAAGACCGCGCTCTAGTTACAAAGCAACGCTTCGAACTTTTCAGTGGCAAAAAGCTAAACGTCGATGAGCCTGCGCTCCTGAGAACCAAAGCAGGTATGCGCCGATATCTCCGCAGCCTACAACAGGCAGACGTGAGTGGCGCCGTCGGCCATTCTCCAGGTGAGGCATCGGCAGAAACCGGAAATGATACCTCGAAGGCGACGGAAACATTGGCCGAGGGCATGGAAGAGGATGAAGAGAGGGTCATCCCAGACTACTACGAACCGCAAACTTTAGTGCCGGACGTCCCATCCAGGCTGCAGTGGATAGAGGATAGCGAGGGCCAAGTGATCAACCAACACGAAGAATTTCTTCGCACTATACCCCCCGGATACTTCACTGCTCCCAAGAGTCTTTTCAGTCAGAAGATAGATGCCAACCTCCGGCAGATGCAGGAAACCAGGAAAGTTTGCTCGAAAATAGGGGTCATCAAACAGATGCAACTTCAGACACAGGCAAGTCTTCATTGTCTCGCCATTATCAGGCCCGACTTACTGACCATCGCAGGTGTACGCCAATCAATTCCCCAAGTACAACCCTGACCCCTTCTGCGAAGCTGATATCGAACCACATGTCACATGTGGTGATGACCTGGTGATGGCGCCGGAAGTTTGCCGTGCAGCATTGCAACGATCTGTTGCTAAGTTATTTTATCATGCCGGCTTTGAGGAGTATCAGCCATCTGCGCTGGAAACAATTACCGACATTGCCGCCGATTATTTTGGCAAAATGATACAAACATTCAAAACGTACACTGAATGCGAGAAGAAGGACGCTGTATCAGCCCACGACGTGAGTACAACTGTCGTCCAGCCCCGATACAGTGATGAGCAAGCCGTGCTTCATACCCTTGCCGAGAATGGTTATTCCATCGAGGCATTAGAGAGTTACAAGGATGAAGTTGATCGGCTAGGCAACAAGCTAAGTGGAATCCATGAGCGCATGAAGTCTCATCTCGGCGATTTAATTCGCCCTGCTGTCACTGATGGTGGTGGTGATGGAGCTGCTGCCTTTAATGATGGTAGCGAGCAATTCGTCGGAGGAGACTTCGCAGAGGAGCTTGGCGAAGACTTCTTCGGGTTCAAAGAACTCGGCTTAGCAGGCGAGCTAGGTGGAGTCCTGTCTGTCCCTCTACACCTACTCCAATCCAGGGTTAGAAACCAGTACCAGGCTCAAAATCCAACGCAAAGCCCCATCGATGCGGTTCTGTTCGAAGAGCTGCCAGCCCCTGAACCCGTTACCAAAGAGAACATCCAAGAACAGATTGGTCTGGTGAAGAATTTCTTCCTCGCGAAACTGCACGCTAATGGCGACCTACCGTTGGTGGAAGATAAGGACCTGCCTGTGAAGCAGAGACGACCTCAACCTCGACTTGGTGCAACGGGCAAGATCGTGTCACCACAGAAGCGACCGCCAAAGGAGCAAAATGCTATCAACAAGAAAAGGAAGAAGTTAGAGCAGCAGGCTGCCGAAGCGAAGAAGGTCAAGATGGAAGCTGAAAAGGCTGCCGCATCGAAAAAGAATACCACTCTCCCTAACGGGTCAACAGCTAGGACCACATCTTTGGCTAGCGGCCCGCCTCCTATGGAACGTATGGGTAGCACGCAAAGCCAAGGGAACAACCAAACAGACAAAGATGATACAGGGATGCCCATGAGTCCTGAAAGTATCGAACGCTAGTCCATCAGGATATCTGGATCTGTGCCATCTTAACGCTTTCCGAAAGTGTCCCCTACTACCAGTAATTGCATCTTCATTATTTCTTCGATCATCTTTTAAGTTTATACCCATTGGGTGGGAGTTTGTTTTAGAAGCGCGTGAAAGGTTCAGGCTGGGTCACATGGCATATGAAAGCCCCGGCGTTTTGGTTTCCTCCCCTTTATTGCAAGGCATTGAATCTCATTTGGCATGAAGTATGCTGGCCACGAGGACTTGGCAGCAAAATCTCACCTTGACACTCAGCAGACGTCGAGCCTGTCTTGATCTCTTAAGTAACTTGCATATACTGGAGGGCGGAAGGAGGCAGGCAGGATGAACGAAGACGAGGGATGAACGGAAGACCACGGTCGCCAGATGCGTTGATGATAAAGACGTTCCCAAATTGCGACGAATATTAGCCATAGCCATGTACATAGCTCCTTATCCGACATAGCTCCTTATCCGACAGAACCTCGTACTCGTACCTTACCTAGCTGTAGCAGATATATGGATACGGATTAGTGATCAAGGACTCGTTCCAATGTGGTGGTCCGTGACTTGTTCGCATCGCCAGTGTATTGCAAAATTACCGTAGGTTTATGTAGTTGGGGTTAGGGCTCCGCATTGGCTACACATGCTACCTAAGTATACAGCCGTTTGCGGCTATATGCGGTGCACCCCCTGCCGGCGCCCATCAAAGAGTTTGTGTTTTTTAGTTACAATATTTAATTCCTACCGTCTTGGCTTATAAATAAGCTCCATAAACCCATAAACCGAGGCACTTGGTTATTATTAAAAAGCATCAACATTAACTGATCTACTACATGCATTTCAACAGTTATTAAAAGAATAAGATATGGCAACTAACGTATCCTCGTTTCAACTCCCATCAGGGCGCTCGCTTTCGTATGCCGTCTATAGGCTAAACTTTTTCCATGGAGACCGCTGGGTTCTTCTATCAAACCCACTCTGCACATCCTTGGCCATATGGGACCACATGATGAAATATTTCGCAGGACTAGGGTGTAATGTCCTCCGATATGACGCTCCGGGCCATGGAGATTCCGAGGTACCCACAGATCTATCTAGTACGACCTTCGAGACTGTAGCTGACGATGTCCACGCCCTTCTCGACCATCTCGACATTAAGAAATTACACGCTTGGATCGGCGTGAGCTTCGGCGGCATAACGGCCATCACTTTTGCCGCCAGGTATCCCGGAATTATAGAAAGACTAATACCATGCGGCGTTGCGCCGTGTTCCCCCGTCAACGCCGGAACACCCGACATCTTTGGCCAGCGTGTTGCTGCCGCGCGCGCGGCGGGTAATTTAGATTCGACAATTGGTGATACGATGAATCGCTGGTTTCTTAATCGATTAGAAAGCAATCCCCCCACATGGGATAGCGTACGGAAATCCATGGAAACCACTAGCATCGACGGCTTCGAGACCTGCTGTTCCGCACTTAGACATCCGAGTTTCGACCTGAGACGCATTGTTGCTAAGGCTGGCCATGGTGTTGGTTCAGCATTGCTGCTGGACGGCCAATACGACAACTTGCATCAAGAAATGGAGGAGCTTAGGAAAGGGATTGAAAGGGGGCAGAGAATAAAATCGCTGAGGAGAGGGAAAGGAAAGGCTCCATTAGTGGAACTCCAAATAGTAGAGGGTGGTGGCCATGTATTGTTCGTGGATGGTCTAGAACACTTTACTGCCATCGTAGGCAGGTTTATTGACGAAGAGATTTAACTTTCATGCTGGTAGGCTCAAATCGGGTCATATTTGTGCGAGCGATTGTCGTCTTAGGTAGTAACTACCTAGGTAGGTAGTTAATAGTACCAGTCAATTAGTATTACGTTTTAATACATTACCCTAACAGCGCCAACAGAACCTGTTGCATTATATTCTAGTGGCACTTTTACCTATAAAGTAACGAATTTTACGCTTGCTTCTTGTCGGCTACGGGACTAGATCTATCACGTCGAATTACCGTCAACTACTTAATAGTATTAGAGGACTTGGAAAGCTCTCTTTTCTACACAATAAACACAGTTCCTCTATAGATCTATAGACCCCTGTAAGTCCGTCACAGTTGTGAGCCCTTTGAGCAGAGCTTGAGCACAATGCGCCACTTAGGTATCGAGGCACATCAATACCTGGGCCCTGGCGGTGTTTTGCGTTTTGATCAGCTGGTATTTGGGATGGGGGCAAGACAGCGATTCCTCTGCTTTGTCCAACATTGCCCAGTCTGGCTGACTTTATATTATATGACCACACATTTTAATTAATTAAACATAATATAAAGTAATAGCTACATTAACAACCAAAATCATTTATCTTTAAGAGGTATAGGTTATGTAAAATATTACTTTATATATGCCGTAAATAGTAAAAAGGCTTCTATACGAACTCTTTAACATTTGTATGTAAAAGGTAGGTACGTCTAAACACTTCTATTCGATATAGGTGTAGCAGACCTTATTTCTTCATGCCAATATATATATTTTATATGTATATCTGTATATATTTATTTATCCATGTACCAGAACAAACACTATTCAATTACCGCTTTAACTAAAACCATTTTCACTCTCTTCAAAGAACGTAGACGAACTCGTCGTTCTGGCGGTCCGTCATGTCGGCGAAAGCGTTCTGGCCAATGCGATTCCGTGCGGCTGCGCCCTGCTCCGCTACAACACCGTCAGACGACTCCTCCGCCTCGAGATCGTGGTACTTGGACGACATGCTTGTGTCCTTGATCTTGGCGGGCTTGCCGTTCGCCACGCGCCGGTGCTCCTGTTGCTTGTTGAGGAAGAGCAAATTCACTGCCTGCAGGATCGAACAAGCGGCCGTCGCCACGAAGAAGCCGAGAACGATCCGTAGGCCCGGCAGGTAGCTCGGCTTATCCTTGGAGTTAAACACAATGGGTCCGATTATGTTGCCTGTTGAGGCGGCCGCGTTGTAGACCGCTTGAAAGAGCGGGGGTTAGCAAGGGAAGGGTGAAAGTGGTTTGGCTAAACTTACACATGATGGTTGATTTCTTCGTCGTGCCGGCCGTGTTTGCTACGATCCAGGCCACCATGACAGGGGTAGTTCCAAAGAGGAAGGCGAGGAGGTAGTAACCGACAAGTAGCGGCGCGTTGTGACCTGGCGTCCGCGGCACGGTGTATAGAATTGCGAGGCCGGCGATTACGGGTAGCACGAAAGCCACCACGACGGCTGACTTGATGCGGAAGCGCTGGACGATCCACGAGGCAAACAAGATAATGACCCACTGAACAAAGCCGAAGGGGATGTTGAGTAGCGAGGTCTTGTATTTATCAAAGCCAAGGCCATTAAGGATCAAGGGGCCAAAGGTGTTAGTGACGCCCGCGCCCGCGTTGATGAACAGCGACAGTGCGGTCCAGAGATACGTTTTGGGTTCAAGGAACATCTCGAACACCTGTCCCCACTTGAACTCCCGGCTGCCCGTGCCCGTCTGGTTCGCGCGCAGCCGTTCGACGGCCTTGAGCTTGTCTTCTTCCGACAGGAACCGGGCCGATGGGATGTCGTTGTCTAACTTCCAGTATATGAAAGGTGATGAGACTATCGTAATGAGGCCGACGAAGAGGAAGATACTGCGATAACATTAGAACCAGAAACCCTAGTTCAACAATTCCGGGAGACGTTGCGGCGCTCGGACTCACATCTGCCACGACTCGATAAGAGGGGAATTGATATGTCCCAGCCCATAGGACAAGGCCGATGCCACAATGGTGGCAATACCGTTCGTTCCATACCACGCCGCCACGCGTATGGGCTGCTCAGCCCGACGATACCACTGCGCGGTGATGACGGAGAACAGCGGGAGACAGCCGGCCTCGAACAAGCCGAGGAAGAAGCGCGCGACGAGCAGCTCGCGGAAGTTGTGGCAGGCGGCGAGCGAGGAGGACGCAATTCCCCAGCCGAGGACGAGCGTTGGCATGAGGATGCGGTGCGGTACACGAACTATGAGCCAGCTCGAGAATGGCTGCCATGCAAGCTGGGCGATGGGCGCGATGGAGCCGACGAGGGAGTACTGGCTTCCCGTGAGCCCCGTCGACTGTTGCAGCCCAAAGGTCGCCGCGTTCCCGAGCACCGTCTTGTCGAGGATCTGCAAGAAGTACACCCAGATCAGGATTGCCAGGATCACTTTGTCTGTCTTCCGCTTGATCCGCTGGTTCTGTGCTCGTCTCCTGTGTCAGCGAGTGGTAGAGAACAGAAGGGGAGGAGAATAAACGCACATCTTCTTCTGTAAGTTCCACACGCTCTCCACCAAGGAGCTGCATCGCCCTGTCGCCGTGCTTCACGGCCTCGGACGTCGGCGTGTGCCCGCCATCACCGCCTGTTGACTTGGCGGAGTATTCCTCTTGGAAGACGCTGCTGTCCATGTCCTTGGCTGTACTCATTGTGTTTGGGCCTCTTTTGTTTTGCTTTGAACCGCAGTTACCCCTGTATGCCTCGCCCTCAGGTTGACCCTATCCTTTGTCTTGCAAGGAGGATGAATGCCTGGTTTAAGTAGGTAGTCTTCTCACGGCCCCATTGGTTGTTACTCCACGTTTTGTATAGTGACTAGTGTTCCCCCCACGTTTCCCCAATCTCCGCATTTACTCTATCCCCCACCGCACCCCCACGTATTACCAAGAATGGTATTTTGGACGTGGAGCTACGTTGGGGCTTTGGGTTATGAGCGCCATGTGATTTCGCGAGACTCAATCACGCTCAAGTCTAGCAGGGATAGAGGGTATATACCGCTCTGGCTAACAATTACATATGGTATCATGTAAACAATAATCTTTGTTATTCATGCTATTCATGCTAACGTGACTGATCTAGATAATTGCATGCATAATTGTAACAAAGGCTTAATTAAATACAAGGGTTAGGAAGAATACTCGAACAACAGTAATCTTCTAGTGCATCAAGGCGGCCATGGAAGGTCTTGCCTCCTCGCTTTCGTGTAGGTTGGGAGCTGAAGCCTCGCACAGAGTCTCACACTAGTATGATTACAGTGTATACATGATATGCCAGTCTCAGTCTCGGAGTCTCGGATGTAGGCCCCATTCCCTTGGGTACGTGTGACAACTATCATCATTTTTGCCGCGTGGAGGCAAAATAATTAGTCCATTTGTCTACACCGCGAAGCTAGTCCTGGAGCTTAAGGCCCCCTTATCTGCAGAACCAGCAACATCATGCACCACAGTATTACACTATCCTCAACTCTATTGGCGCTAGTTGTTGTTTAATAGTTAGATCGTCATCTAAGTGCTGGTGTCATGGAACGCTACGGAATAACTCCCGGAGACCCGGGGTATCGGGCACGGGCCAACGGCCCGCGTTGTGCAATAACAATAAGTCAATACTGTATTACCAGCAGTCAGGACTGTAACAACTGGGTAACGTCTGTGAAGGTAAGACATCTATTTAGCATGGTTCCCGTGCTCTATTTGTTCCCATCATCCTATTTCTTATTTGCATTAGTTCATGTAGTTGTTCACGGACATGAAATAAGTAGGTAAAGCTAACTGTTTCTAGGATGGCTCAAAATGCGCGTGCCTTACCGAACGTGGGAAGCGTAGACGAGACCCAAAGAGCTGGGCTAGAGGTTTAAAGCTACGGCTAAAGGGTCATTCCGACAACATGGTTTCAGCTCCTAAATATAACCACACAATGAAAAATTTCAGCATTATAGAAGAGATTAGTGGTGCTACTGGTTTATATTGAATCAGAAGTTTGTTGGCATGGACGAGAGCGCGTTAGTCCTAGAACACAGGAGATACACGACCTACTAATAACATACTTTAATCCTTTATGGTAAATATTTACGAGTAACCTACTTCCTTACTTAAGCTTACTACTCAAGAGGTATATATGCTGTGTCCATCTGGAAACTAATCAAAACAAAGGATCTAGGCGACCCCCACTGTACATAGTAGGGTATGACCCCGCTTTCTCCGCATTTTGCGAAGAAATAGTTTGTGCGGGGGACGTGAGGTAGATCCCCATCTCATTTCCTTTCTGGGGCGAGCTCATCTTCATCAACTCTTTTAAATAGGTTCTAAGCACATGCACTCTCTCTTGCGAAACGCATCGGAGTTCCTATAAAACCATTGCCTCGGGCTTAGTTTCCTTAGCTCTATGATAAGGATAGCAGCGCGATGGCCCTGTTGAGGTTGTCTTAGAAGTGATTAGTCATCCTCCAAACAATATTCCGAGGAAGGCTAGGCTTGTAGCTTAGCTCATAGCTGATGAGACATATCCATTTCTGTTATGGTATCGTAATGTAGATGATTTCCTTACCCGGAGTAGGTGGCTAAAACCGATCTCGAAATGTCTTACCTTTACAGCAGGTTCACTAATACCACAACTTAGTAGAAGTTACGGCTGGCAGCCTTGGTAGTAGTAGGTTGGCCCGTATATATGAGTACAGTGTGTATGGCTAGGTTGTAGCTAGTACTATGGCTTACCCACATACACACCTAAATATAAATTATTTAAATAGCTTACTGCTAAAGATTAAAGCCCCCGAGGCTACTTTTTTTCTCTAGCTTATAATTAATATATAAATTTAAAATTTATTATATAAAACTATAAATATATTTTTATAATAATTATAAGCTTTTTTAAACGTTGTTAATAATTAAATTATTTTTTAATTTTTTATTAAACAACTTTTATTAATAAAATAAAACATTTAAAGTTAATTTATTTATATATTTTTATATAAAATAATTAATTATAATTTTTAAAAGCTTATAAACAACTTTATAAAAGTTTATTTAATAACTACTTTATATAGCTATTTTTACTTTTTATTTTAAAACTTTTATAGCTTTTATTTATAATTAACTTTTTAATTAGCTTATTTTTTTATAAGTATTTTATAATATATTTTTTATATAAATTATATATATTTTAAACTTATAAATATATTTTTTTAAATTTTATAAATAGTTTAACCGATTTTTTGCTTGGATTTATTTTTATAACTTTTTATTTATTTTTAATTTTAACTTATTATTTTATATTTAAAAGTATAAAATATTTAATTTTATATTAAAAATTATATTAATTTTAATAGTTTAACCGCAAGCTAAGTTTATTGTTTAATATATTTAAACTTTATTTAAATAGTTATTTAAAACGTTAAAAACAGGTTTTTAAACTAATTCGCGTCTAAAATTATTTTAATTTATTAAAACTATATAAATAAAATCGCTTTGTTTTAAACTATTTTAAATAATTATATTGCTATTATTTTTATATAAAAGCTTTGTTTTATTTTACCCGATTTTTTTTTTAACTAGCTTAGTTAAATTTAACGTATAATTATTTTTATTTAAAAATAAATTACGCGTTAATAATAATATAATTAACTTAAATAAAACTAAGTTTATTTATATATATAAAAAGTTTAAATAAAAAGTTTAATAAATTATAAAACTTATTTTTATATATATATAACTTAATAAATAAAATTTTATTATAATTTTATTAATATTTAATAAAATTTATAATAATTTTAATAAAATTATAAAAATATTATATAAACTTAAATTAATAAAAATAAAAAATTATAATATAATATATATATTTTTTATAATTTAAAGAAAAATAATTAAAATATAAATATTTTAATATAATTTAATATTTTTTATATTTAAAATTTACGTGTAGCTATTTTTAATAAGTTATAAACTAAAATTAATAATTATAAAATACTTTTTAATAAATATAATATTTTTATAAGCTTTTTATTTTATTTTTAAAGTAGTTTTAAGTAAAAATATAAACTAAATAGTTAAAATTATAGCTAAAATAATTATTTTAAAAGTATTACGCTTATAAACTTAAATAAAATTAAAATTAATCATATTATATTAGTTAAGTTAGCTTTAAAAAAGTTTATAAACGTTAACCCGGTTAATTTTTTTAATATTATATTTATTTAAATATTAAAAAACTAAATAATATTTAATTTTATATATAAAAAAAAGCAAAAATATTATAATAACTATTGTTATAAAAATATAGCTTTATTACGTATAAAATAAAAGCTTATAATTTATTACTTTATTAAAATTATATATGTTTTAAAAACAAGGGCTATAATAATTAAGCTTTTTATATAATAATAGTTTATTAACGTTTTATATTTATTTTTTTATAGTAAAAAAAACTAAAAACATATTTATAGCTAGCAGCTTTAATAGTAGTAAGTTAGCCCGTATATATAAGTATAATATATATAGCTAGGTTATAGCTAATATTATAGCTTATTTATATATATACTTAAATATAAATTATTTAAATAGTTTACTGCTAGAAATTAAAGCCCTTTAAGTTATTTTTTTTCTTTAGCTTATAATTAATATATAAATTTAAAATTTATTATATAAAACCGTGAATACACCTTTATAACAGTAAATAATAATTACAGCAGCTTAAAACTTTAAAAACAAAATAAATCCAAGGCTTTTAATAACAGCTTTATATATAGTTTATTATAAAATATTAAGCTTTTAATTTAATTATTTTAAAACTTTTAAAAGTTAACTTAATAAAATAATAACTTATTATAAATAATTATTATAGTTATAACTTTTATTTTATTTATTAATAACATTATATTTTTATTATTATTTAATAATTAATATATAAATATTAACTTTTTAAAAACTATTATAGCTAAACTTAAAACTGCTTACCTAGTAATCTTAAAACTGTTTTTAAATACAGAAAAACTTAAGGACTTTTAAACAATCAAGAAACTTAAATAAACCGCTACATAGCCGTGATATCTATTAATTCGTTCATCTCCTTTAAAAGAAAATAGCTTTTAATCCGTAGACAATCATTACTGCCACTATAAAACAACAAAGCCTGTACGGTATCCAGGGGTATGGGACTTTTGTCGAGACGAAATGGGTATAGTCATTGTATGATAGCCGAAGTAGAGCCCTCTTAAACTCCTCCTTGCGCGTGGGCTGCCACCACCAGTAACGGAAGATGTCTGGTTCATACCAGCGTAGGTTTGTGACTTCCCACTCTTGACGTATCCAGGGGATTCGTGCAGCAAGGCCGTAGTAACACGAGATAAAAGTGTTGTTAGCGTGCTCTTCGACGTTTAAGCCTACTGTACGGAGGCTAGGGTGGAATTTCCGTATATGCGAATAAACGTTCCCAAGAATTTGCTGCCACAGTCTGCCGTGCCCTTCGTAGTCTGTCACGAGATAGGACTCGTCGCGCGCTGGACAAAAGTTAAATAACCTTCTCAAATAAGCGTGGACCAATTCATGTACCAATTCAGATAACAAGCTTACTTTTAGCCTGCGCTTCCCTGTGCTGCTATTTCGGAGGTAGAGGACTATGCGCCCAGCGGTGCGACCCAAATGCTGGTAAAACGCGTTGAATTCAAGCATAGATCGGTCAAGAACAATTAGTCGTAGGTAGGGTTCTGGACCTTGCGTGAGAGCACCTTGGAAGAAATATATGTCAATTTGTACCATTAGATTATCAAAGAAGGCGTGAAGTTCCTGTAACGACATTTCGGCAGGACTTGGCTCGGATAGATAATCAGCGATAAAATTGTACATATAACTTAGCTCTTTGGAACTAGGCTGTCTAAGGTTGTCCGTGATGGCGTTTATCGCGTTTGCTAGCTCATCGGCGTCGTAGCTGTTCGGTATAAGCCGATACTTGTTAGGAGTATATAATGCTAACGCCTGACGCTGCCGATCTGGTATCGTGATTTCGGGCGAGGGCATTCGGAGGTGGTGTATTCTACAGTCATGACCTGTGGGAGCCACTAGTGAGAGAGCCATTTTGGTAAATTTCGGGAGGAGTGTTTGTATTAGTGGTTTGTAGGGTGGCGTTATTGACGTGGTACTGGGTAAGAAGGCTTTGGTTGTATTGTGACTCATTTAAGATGGATACAAGGATATTTATTGTAGAATCAGTTGTGTTCATTGTTAGGCAAGCAATAGAACAACATTGTTGTTTAATCTCTAGACACCATGTACTTTGTTGTGCACCCTAGGGGTTAGTAAACAAGCAATATGTTTACTCAACACATACATTATATGTAGAGAGCTCAATTTTCCGACCGGTTAACGGTCCTTTCCAATGACCCGATAATATTGTTTCGAGAAGTTCCGCGCAAGAACCGCGCCAAGCGTGCCTATACAATGTAATTGCCCCTGTTTTTCGTTTAAACTCAGCGAATTGATTACCAATCTTACTTCCAGCGAAGGCCTCATCACTCAGAACAAGAGTGCATTATCACAGCTCCTGGGTTGACCTATTGATGACTAACTATCTCATGCATGTATGCTCACAATGGACCACCTAAAATCTACTCCTTACCCGCGAGCCAAACACCACCCTTTAGCCCTTCAATAACACTTTCCCTTAGCCAGCCATCACCTGACCAGCAACTCTGGCCCGAAGGCCCCTTTGTCTTTCCTTCGCGGTTCTGCTGCTCTGGTGCTCTTTTAGCTCTCCATTCAACCCATTCAAACAAGCCCCTAAGCCCTAACATGCCTTCCCGTGTAGGGTTGTTGATACTCTCCTCGAGGACGAGCCGAGCGTCAACCACAGTTCCTGTGGCGTCACCGACGTCAGGTCCACCAACGCTACGGTCAAGGACCAAGCCGCGTTCGGCGTGTGTCATCTTCTGCAAAGTTGGTACATGATCAAACAGCCAGTCAAGTGGCTGCGCGGCTTTCTCAGCGGAGCTGGTACTCGAACCGCCCTCTTCCCGACTAAGGGCTGTGATTGTTGCTGCAAACGGGCTGTCGCTAACAGGTCGCCGCCGTAGGTAGAGAGTTTGGGAACCCTTGAACGATTCCATGTATCCTGGGTGGGCATTGAAGTCTAACTCAATGTTCCAGAACTCGGACGATGTCGTCCGTATACTTGAGACTTCGTTCAAGGGGGGTAAGAGACATGGCGTTATGCGGACTGCGTCGTCTGCTGAGCTTGATGAGCTCTTTAAATGAACCGATATTGGTATACTAACTGGTGTGTTTGTTGCCACGTCCTTGGTAACTAAGCACCGTGGATCGGTAGCCAGAACCCAGAAGTGGCGAAACGCCTGAAGATGACTTTTGTTGTCCTGGACGCTATCTGGAAAGACCGGATAAAAGGCTACCAGAAGCGAAGCAATAGCCAAATTGGATGTATTAAAAGTTTGTGTCCCACAGCCAAGCGACAAAACACCGATTGCCATGTGAGTTGCCATGTGTGAACCATACGTCGTGTCGGGGTCATTACGTCCATGTAGGGACCTCAGAATACGCAGGACTTTTAGATCACATGTGCCCGCCATAACGGTTGCGCAGGATAGGGCCATGACGTCGAGACACATACGGGCTGCCACCTGGACGCACCTGTCGTCAAAGGTCGCATTGGGCTTTTGGTCTCTACATTGCGCGTAAAACCGGTGAAAATACAATAGCAATAAGTCTCTGACGACGGGATTGCTGGACCCAGCATAGCGCAATGCTAATGAAAAACAGAGCCCCGCTAGGATAGTGAGAAAAGGAAGATGCGTTGAATTGAGTGGTCCGCGAGATGCATGATCGAATGACGGGGCTGTCTGCGTTTGCACACGGTGGTGATAGCAACGAGGAAGATTCTTGCGAATCCACTCATGGCTTGGTTCAATCCCCGACCATAATATCAGGTGTTTGGCGACAGTGCGTAGTAAGAGTATATCGGGACGGATATAATCGAACTGTAGGGTTGCGTCTGGCACATCAATTTTTCGTGCCACTATGTGGTCTTCTGACTTCATATAGATGAGAGCAATAGCGACAACAGCTGCAGCGCTTGATCTGTCAAGGATGTGAACTTGCTCCACTTTCTTGGTTGCAGAAGCTAAAGTGATTAGTTTTTCCGTGATGCGCATATCATGAAGCCCTTTCAAGTCCGTCCCTTTGCCCAAGTTGATAAAACCAAGGGCGAAGCCGGCTGCCAACCGGTAGCATTCAGTACGTAGGGGCTCTTCATCATCCTCAGTCTCGACATGCTCAATTTCTGAAATCATAATCTCACTCATGCGGCGATGCTGACTGTTGCAGTACAGTAAACCAATACCCATGATGCCCGTTGTCTGTGTGAGGGGCGAGAGGTTTAGCTCCGCAGCCCCCCTGGGCAGCATCCGGGTGACATGCACAGATAGTAGACGAGTGATGAGCGAGTCCATTGTGCCAAGGTAAGACGCCGCGAGGCCCAAAAGTAACCCAATAGAAGTCATGGTATGTTTCGGTGTCAAATATTTGAAGGCAACCCATTTGGCTACGTCTTTGAGGTGCCCATTAAGCCCCAGCGCCAATAGAAACCCAGCGTGTCGGTTATTGAGATCATTGCCTGGTTTGTTGTAGATTATCCACGATGTGTCTATTCCTTTAGCGTCACGTGAAATCGACAAACCGGCAGCGACGCCAGAATGAAAGAAAGCCCAAGCTATCTTTTCCTCTGTGAACAGCGATTTGTCAACGCCTACAGTCACATTTTGAGGCCTGACGGTACAGTTCAAGACGAAGCCATGCATATGGAACTTCTGTGTGAGTAGCGGAAATCGGAGCCCATAGTTCATGAGACCCCGGCCAGCTGGAATAGATAGAGTGTTGGTGGCAAGCCTCGTGACTAACTCCTTTTGCTGTTCAAGGTAGAATGGCTCGCTCCATTCTGGAAGCGGGTCCAGCCGTACAGAACGGGGCTTTGTTGTGTTGAGTAGCATCTTGGTTTCGTCTAGACGTCGATCGTCTTTAAAAATGGCCCTGATAACCTCCTGCTTATCACTTTCAGCGGCATCGTCTGCTGGTGCATCGTTAAACTCCATCACATTTTGACAAAGTGAGTTGAAATCCCAGGAAGCATTATGAGTCGGAGTCTGGGAAGAATTGTTAGCGGTAGCAGAAGTAAATATAAGAAAAGTGCTTACAAGTACGTTGGTCGAGTAGTTTCGATGGCTGTTCATCGGCACCAATATCGAGCCGACGTCAGCTCTGTCGATCAACTCGAGTATTCCTCTCGACCACTCTGGTGGTGGATTTGGTTGACACTGGGTAATTGCATCTCGAAGAGGAACTAGTATAGCTTCTGGCAGCGACTCTAGGATTTTACTTGTGATGTCACTTTGATGTATTGCTTGAACGAAAGCTGTGGGTGACTGTCTGTTCGAATCAAGCTTGCGGAATAAATCGTCAAACATCTTTATTCGGGGCAGATGCAATGGTATGAGAGTTGTACCGACCGTCGGTATTGTCATTTGTGATTTGTCGTCTCGGGAAAGCCCGCGCCCAAGCCAATCTAGAACACTCCAGTGTGTAGGTGCTGGGGGTAGCGCGGCAGTGGTGACGCTTTCCGCGTCAATTGGATGATCTGGCCAGTCAAATGACATCTCGAGTTCATATAGCTGTACCCATTGAGTCCACCTCATCCATCTCGCTATGTGGAGTAAGAGGGCACGTAGGTCAACTAATCCAGGTGAATTTGTGTTGGGAACCGTGACATTGAGCTTCTGTTCCTCGAGCAAAAGATGCAAGCCTATGAAGATATCTTGGGCGTGGCTAAATCGGACGTTTTCATCAATTGGCAAGGCAGTCGGTAGATACTCGTGTGGCCCTCCACTGCCATCAGTACAATGTGAAGACATGTATGCCCAAGCAGCCTTTGTTTGTTGTGCGAGAAAGTTCGTTTGATCGGTATCAAAACCTGACTTAAATAACGACTGAGGCGAATCATCTCCTTCCATCATCCACTGCCATGCATTTGTCTCCGCCCATGACGGATGGGTCAATGAGCCCGGAGTTTCATGGCCGCACATCGCATCCCAGTCTGCGAGATCGATACGGGCGCCACTGCTGGATCTCAGGAAACTTCGCGATCTTTTACGCGGTGGTTGGATAGAAGTGTCGGGCTTGATCCGTATCCCCAAAGCGAGATACATAATAAGAATTTGGATGACGATGGCGGACCATTCAAAATCAACCACTTGAGCGTTCTGGTCGCGATTCCATGCAATGATATCCCACCAACCGGCAAGCAGATGGTCCGTGAATGGCGGCGGCAGAATTGAACGAAGGATCTTGAGAATCTTACGGACTTGAGGAGATGTAGGTTCAAGTTGTATCCTTACTTGATGAAGCTGCATACTGTCTCCGTTTAAAATGTCGACGACTCCACGCAGCTTTGAGTGTCGCATGCCCGCAATTTCTCCCTTGATAGGTGTGATGGCTCTCCTAATGCCTACCTCTCTGTTTATTAGGCTGCCGCGATAGGCAAGGGTACGCATGTTTGCGAGCGATAACTTATTCGGTAGCTCTATAGGGGTAAAATGACCCCAGGGCGCCTGTACACTTAGATGTCGTTGCCCATCGCTGGCTTGTGAGAGCATGAGAATCATGGATATGTCACCATCAACTATCTTGCAGGAGTCGATGACATTGTGTGCCTTTTTGAGCTGGCTAAACATGAAGACTGGTATGCTAGGTTTGCTTGCTTCAGATGAAGCTGTTCTTTGGAATTGCAAGCGTAGTGAGAGAAGTTGTAGGCGTTTCTCCATCGGATCCTGCAATCCAACTAGAACCTGCTGACGTACTATGTCATCAACGATGACTTGAGGTCCTGCCATACAAAACACTTTGGATTGCTTGCGGGCTGGCTGTTTTGAGAGTGAATACCGTACGTTGCTGTTGTCAATGGGTATGGTGTGAATTTTGGTAAGTAGCATTTCCTGTGCCAGACCATCAAAATCGTGGTCATCAAGCCCCATATTGTGAAACCCCTCGAAGTCCCCTCCCGCTCTTAATTCTTCTAAGAGAGTATCAACGGGCGCTTCCAAGAAATTTCCGTGCGGATGAGTGCCGTGGATATGATTCGTATTTAAACCTGGCCCAGCAAAGATACCGCTTGTACGATTCCGCTGGCTGCCATATGATGTGTCTCTTCTAACATGAGGGTGGTTTGGTATCTGTGGCTGGTCGGCGAAGCCGGTCCTGTCATGGGATGCCGACAGATCGGCCCTGGCAAGCATCGAGCTCACGCGGCGCGACGTTCGGCGGGTCACACCGGATTCTTTGTCAAGACCCAAGGATGACTCCAATTTCTCCAAGGCTCTATCATTCTTTTCGACTCTTTCGCTTTTCCTGGGTCGTTTCCCGGGAAGCGGAGCACCGAAACTCTCCTTGAAATTAGGCTGCAAGGGAGTAGTAGCACCACTCGGAAGGCCTGGTTGCATAGAACTACGACGAGGCCCCGACTTCCTGCGTTGGGGTTTGCGACTAGCAATAAAAGGATCACCATTCGGGAGATATGAAAGCCGCCAAACCGTATACATTGACGTATCCCTGTTCGCTGTCACAGCAAGAATTATCTTGTCGTCCTGACTTTGCGTAGGCAGGTGTGTCAAAATTTCCTCAACATGAAGGATCTCTTCGGATCGGTCGAGGAAATGTGGCGATTTATCAGATTGTCTTCGGCTTTTACCCTTAGCCGAGCGATCTGGTTGGGTGACGACTAACCCCAGGTCCAGCAAAGGGTCTGTCAAGGTGACGAGGCGGGGCCAGTGGGAGTCGCTCTTGTCCTCAGCTACTTCCCACAGGTTCTCTACTTGGGAGCTAAGCCTCAGTGGTAGAGCCCTCGGTTTGCCTAAGCCCTCGATGCTGAAAGTGGACTGCTGCGAGGCTCGAGTGGACACGGGAGAAAGCTGATTAGAGAGGAAGGAGTTTGGAGGGACTCGAGGAAACTTGAGACTGGCAGCAACCGAGATATCAGCTCGATACTTGCGCTGGATCACGACACCCTGGGGCGCGGCACATGCCGATTCGACCTCGAAGGGCATATGGATAACATGACTTGTTCCATCAAGAAAGTAGACGTGAGCTTGGGTCTTGAGAAACACAACTAAAGCCCTCGACAGCTTCCGGTTGGGCGGGTGGCCTTTTGAGGCAGTCCCTGGAGGGGGATTATGTTCGGAAACGGGAAAGTAGGTCAGCAAGGCTTGGATTATAGGTTCCTTCTCGAGCTTGAAGCCGAAGCACTTGCGGAAAATGCACCCCCTGGACCATATCACGGCATCTTTGGTCACCAGCAGTTCATCCTCGGCGTTGTCATGAGCAGTGCGATCAATGGTGATGTCCCACTCATACGACGAGGGCAACGGGTTCTCGGGCAAGAGTTGTTCCTGGATAGCATATTCAAGGGCGGTGGGCTGGTGCAGCCCAAGGGACGTCACCGAAGCCATATCGGCCCAGTCGAAGCCATTGGTTTTCGTTTCCAAATGAGGCTGAACGGGGACCCGAACTCAAGACTTCTCACGCTAAGCGGATCTTACAAAGTCTCGAATATGGTGCAACTGACTGACTGACTAACTGACTGACCGGCTTCGGATAGCGATAGTGATGGGATGGTGGTTGGAGAAGCACGCCAGAGGTTTGGGTAGACGCGACTGCCCTGCCACCTACGATAACTTACGTACGGGTACCTAGGTAGGTACCTGCCAGGACTGCAGGTCATGCATGCAGGTCATGATTGGTTGCCCGTCTAAACCTTGGAACCCCTGCATACAGTGCGTAAAGTGACGATACCTAATAGCACTGTACGAATACCCTACCTAGCAGGGAGCACGGGACCGCACCTGGGCAGAGTCCTGCGCAGAGGATGGCAGATGCACGGTCGGTAGTTACTCGCTCTGACGTAGGTCACTCACTGATTGAGCTCCGATACCACCCCAGCTTCAAGACCACTGTCTGACCTTGCACCACCAAGAACAACTGATCCCAGGCAATAAAAGCACGCCTTAGCTGCTGAATCGGTGCAGTATGCTGCTAGCCCGCACAACCGACCACTCGTCATGACAGAGGCAAAGCCCAATTTGGGCAACAACGAGCATCTCGATCCCGTCAACGCGACCTCGCAACCTGAGCACACCGCCGAGTGTGGACACGCCCGAAGTACCCCAAGTGCCCGTGGAGCTGACAACGGTGAAACGAGCGCGGCTGCGGCTGGCACTGCTGTAGAGACAGGCGAAGATGGTGGGGAGGTAGACGAAGAAACTGCTGGTGAAGATGAAGTAGGCGACGAGGGGGTGCAAGGCGAGAACGGCAACGAAGAAGATGCCGAGGACGAGGACGAGGACGAAGATGAGAATGATGAAGACGAAGACGATGACGAAGACGAAGACGATGAGCCAAGGCTCAAATATGCCCGTCTGACGCAGCACCTGGCGGCCGTCTATAGGAATGGCGACTCGACGAGTGCCTTTCTCGTCGCTGGCGACAAGATGATCGTCGGCACACACAAAGGAAACGTCGTAATGAACCCCTGACTCCCATCCGGCTGCGCTAAACACCCGGCATCAAGATGCTAACAACTGCCTAGCACGTCATTCAACTCCCCACGTTCCAGTCCTTGATCGCCTACCATGCCCACGATGCATCCGTCACGAGTATCTCCATCTCACCTTATCCTCCACCCGCGCTGCCACCCACCCTGAAGCCCGAAGCTGTGGCCAGAGCCACGGCACAGGCTGTGAGCCGCCCTTCGTCACAGCACACCGAATCCTCCCCTGCCCAACAGGCACGGAAAGCGCGAGAGCTCCCACAGATCCCTAATCTCCCATCCAACAATATCTTCATTGCGACCTCGTCTATGGATGGCCTTGTTCGTGTACAATCTTTGATCGACCTCCACAAAGACTGCCAGATAAGAAACTTTGCTCGCCCAGTACAAGCTGTCGCTGTTTCGCCAGAATACAAGAGCGATAGAACCTATCTCTCCGGCGGCCGTGCCGGAAACCTCGTGTTGACTGTTGGCGCCCCGCAAGGACGAAGCACCTCAACAACTATTGGCACAGCTGCCGCTGCCGCTTCAGGGTGGCTCGGTAGTATGGGATTAGGTACCAATACAGGAAAAGACACTATTCTCCACTCTGGAGAAGGGGCTATTAGTACCATTAAGTGGTCGTTGTCTGGTAAATATGTCGTATGGTTGAATGAGCACGGGATGAAAATCATGCGTACCAAGATGCATCTTGACAGCGCTGATACCGAGGACGCTTGGAAACGCATTGGTCACATTGACCGCCCTCAAACAGAGGAATGGGAAGAAATGGCCGGGTTCTGGGAAGGGCGCGCTGAGTGGGTTGACGATCAGGCCATCGGCAGCGACGATGATGAAGCGAAAGAAGGTGGTGTTTCGGCAACGTTATCGCCCGCTGCTTCAAGACTCGCTCTCCATGCGAAAAACCATGACAAGAGTATCGAGCGACTCATAGTCGGATGGGGCGGCACCATTTGGATCATTCATGTCCATCCAGGAAGTGTCAGTGTCAATAAGAACGACGCGCAAAGATCGTTTGGTCGGGCAGAGATTGCAAAAATGTGAGCAATTTTACTTTCCCAACCTGCGCTCTTCAGTTCGCTAACGTTGCATACAGATTGCGCATGGATTGTATTATTTCTGGCATTTCGTTATATACCCAAAATTTGCTTTTGGTTCTTGCTTACTGTAATCCCGAAGACGAAGAAGAGAATGCCGACAATAAGAAAATACAGAAAATTAGCTCGACGCGAGGCCACGAAGCCAGCCTTTCAACAACATCCAGCGGCAGTGGGCTCCCTGGTAGGATTAAACATCGACGAAACGCGCTCCAACCCGAGCTTAGACTCATTGATCTTGTTTCACAAGCTGAGGTGGACAAAGACAGCCTGCCAGTCAACAATTTCCAAGGTCTATCCTCAAATGACTACCACCTAGGCGTACTACCTGCCGGCAGAGCCGCCTCCGTAGCCGCTTCAAGGGGTGCGCTGGAGGCATTGGCCGGGTTTGGTAATGAAATGTGGAATGCTGCGATCAATCCAATCTCACTTTTCAATTCTGGTGCAAGCATAAGGAGTAAGAACAGTAATGACGCCGCATCAAGAAGTCAGGTGGGTGGTACACCAAACAACGCACGAGCTGGGTTGTCCTCTACATCTCAAACGGTGCATCCGAATCTGGTAAAGCCAGGGGCCAAACTCTTTATCCACAGCCCCTACGACTGCATATTAGCAACGAAAAGAGATCTAGGCGACCATCTTGCCTGGTTATTGGAGCGTGAAAAATACCAGGACGCATGGGAGCTTCTTGATGAGCATCCCGAAGTTCTGGCAGTTTCTGAAAAGTATGACGCTGGTTTCCCCTCGACGCCAGATCGAAATACATCAACTACGGATGAATTTGGTGAAGAAACTTCTTCACTTATTGAACCACAAAAGGTACCCAATACTCCTCTTGAAAGAGAGAAGCAGCGAATAGGCGAACTCTGGATCCAAGAGCTCTTGGAAGGTGGTGATTGGGCCAAAGCGGCCAAAATCGTGGCCATGGTAGTGAAAACTCCAGATCGATGGGAAAAGTGGGTATATACATTCGCAGGAGCGAAAAGGTTTGACGAGATCGTGAACTATATCCCATCAGAGCCATTGCATCCACCCATTCCTGGTACTATATATGAGATCGTACTCGGCCATTACTTGCGAACGGATAAACCTCGTTTCAAGGAATTGCTTGATCGCTGGGGCCTAGATCTTTTCAGTATTGAGGAAATCGCCACGGCACTAGAGAATCAACTCAAGTTCCGCGACGTTCGCGAAGATAGTATGGAGGATGGTGAGAAAGGCCGCGACTGGCGTATCGTTATGGAAAGTTTAGCCCGCCTTCATGAAGCCAGTGGCAAGTATCGAGACGCCTTAAAATGCTATATCAAACTACAGGATGCGGACTCAGCGATGAGATTAATACGAGACAACCACCTTGCAGACGCTGTCGCAGACGACGTGGCCAGCTTCATTGCGCTTAGAGTGCCCGAATCCCGCCTGAGCCATATGGGTATAGAAGAACTCGCCGAGTCTACTTCAGAAGCAATAACATTACTCGTGGATGAAACCCAACGGGGTCTCATTCGACTCGAAACCGTGGTATCGCAGTTGGAGCAGAAGAGCTTGAACCTCTATCTTTATTTTTATTTTCGCGGCCTTTGGCACGAGTACCGAGAACGACCGGTTGATGAGACGGTGTCACTCGTCGACGAATTTGCAGACTTGGCCGTCCGTATTTTCGTTCTCTATGACCGTGAACTTCTCATGGATTTTCTAAGGATATCGACGTCTTATGTCTTTGAGAAGGCTGTTCAGGAGTGCGAGCATGCCAACTTTGTCCCAGAACTTGTCTATCTGTACTCCAAAACAGGGCAAATGAAACGAGCACTATATCTCATTATTGATAGACTTGGAGATGTCTCTCAAGCCATTGCGTTTGCAAAAGAGCAAGACGATCCTGATTTATGGGAGGACCTCCTAGAGTACAGCATGGACAAACCACGCTTCATCCGAGGTCTGCTGGAAGAGGTTGGGACTTCGATTAATCCCATCACTCTCGTGCGACGCATTCCAGAGGGCCTCGAAATCCCTGGCCTTCGAGAAGGACTAAAACATATTATGAAGGAACATGAGATCCAGTATAGCATCTCGTCAGGAGTGGCTCGTGTCCTCAGATCAGAGGTAGTGGCTGCGCAACGTCAACTCCGTAATGGTCAACGCAAGGGAATCAAATTTGACGTTGTTTTTCGCTCCTCTGGCCATGTGGATATTAAGGCGAAAGATGTTCCCAAGGCTCCAGCTATAGAGCTTCTTTCTCCAACAGGTACACCACGGACAAATGGGTCAGGTACTCCAACTAATCCCGTAGCAAAGACGGCCGCCTCACCCGTCAACGAAACCAATCATCAACCTGATCATGACCATAGGGAGACCCAACTTGGTCATTGCGCGAAGTGCCACGATCCATTTTCCGAATGGGAATCAGAGACGTTGGTGGGATTTGCGTGTGGCCACGTATTCCACGTCACACACTTGCTCGAGACCTTGCACCCGGGACAAGACATCGACCCAGCTATCACTGGCAACGGCGAGTCGGGGCGGTTCCGGGGAGGGAGATTTGTCGGAAGCAAGGTCACGCACGCGCGCCTCCTTCGGGACCGCGTGGAGAGCGGCTGTCCGGTTTGTAAGTCCAAGAGAGACGTCGTCGGACAGGCGAGTTACGTGTAAGCAAGCGTCCAAGGCAGCATTGATCGGCGTTCATGGGATGCAGGATTATATCGTGCTATTTCAAATCTACCTAGGTACCTAATCAATACTATATCTTCGTATCATGGGCTATGTCACGCCTGTCAATGCTACTGATTGCTAGGAACGCGGTCATGATCGTAGGGTCTCAGGGGCTCAGTGTCATGAGCCTAAGAGTCCTAGTGCGCCCATGGACTGTCTCCCAATTTTGGGTTCTACCAAGCGCGTGAAGCCTAAGCGGCTCGTACATACGTAAGTACGTAACGCGGCTGGTATTCAATTCAAACCGGTCCGAGGAGGCAATAGCTTGCATAAACAGCCGTGTACAGTACTGTAAATCCCGGCTGTAGCTCATTGGGCTTAATCGCCTGATGGGGATCTAGCGGGACGACTGAGGACTAGCTTAACAGACGACGCCTTGAGCTAATTTCTACACCCAAAGGTATAACCAGAGCTTCTGTAGTATGCGTAGAGGAGAGGAAGACTAGGCTACCTGTTGAATGAAAGTACTTTAAAGTTCATGATTTAGAAGACTTTTAGTTTCATCAGAAGAGCCGCATAAAAATGTGGCAGTGTCTACGTATGATTCTCACCCGCTCTTACTACCATAAGCTGTAATTGAGCTCTAGTCTAGCACGTATGACCACAGCATCTGATCCCAAACTAAGTATCTCATCGACTCCAAAACTCGCAAACATGTACCCTGCTAATCCGTCATGGGTGTCTGCATCTTACAAACGCCGTCGACCACTCATATCGCAACTGAAATGTGCTTGTCCTACGCAACAAGGTTAGGATGCCGCATTAAGTTCATTACACATTTAACGCTCGGGTGGCTACATTTCCCGATCAGAGCCGTGGAGGCACATACAATGTCATTCGCGCATCATTTATCGCAGTCACTTCGGGAGCCTGCTTCGTCGACAGCCCGCCGCGCCTCGGCAATGTTTGCCATTGGACTGCAATGTGTCGACTTCACATGCGAGGTGGGAATCGGCATGACAATGCTGGCATGTCGTATGCGCCGAGCCTGTGGAGTCGAGACACCTCGATAGAGTGAGGCTCTACACACTCGCTGACATCTTGAGACCGGCAACTTGAAAATCAGGAATTCAGCCTTGAAGTTCCGTCGACGGAATATCATATGTCTTCGTATAAGAAAAAAGTCCAAAAATAACGTGTCGAATCAATATGTCTCGAGTCACTGCGACGAAATCTCCGCCTTTGACACACACCCTGGCAAGAAGAGACACCGTCTTCCTCACACTAACCATAACACGCTCCTCAGAGGTCGAAGTAACGACCATCGAGCTAGGTAACGGGAACCACGACCCATCACCTGATATCGCAGCCGAGTCTCCAACAGCGCCCGCCCTACCACCCCCAGCCGATTCAGATGACGACAGCGGGGTATCTGAAGGCACAGTTATAATCGTAGTAGTGGTGTTCTTTATTCTGTTCTTTCTCTTCATCATCTTCTGCGTATGCCGGGCCCGGCGAAAAGGGGGCGGTTTCTGCGTTGGGCCATCTGGGCGACGGGGGCCCAGGGGATACCAGGGAGAGCAGGGTGAGCAGGGCCTACCAGTATGTTTTTTATCCCCGTATATCGTTTTAACTGTGACCTGAGAAGCTCATGCGCGGTTATATAGGGGATAGGAGTCCCGGGACCGCAGGGGCTACCTGGGAAGGCGGGTGAGGTTGGATCGCAGGGACCACGAGGTGAAACGGGGCCGACTGGGGGTGAGAACCACGACGTGGATTTATGAGGATCTTTCTATACCCTATGCTAATGTGATATCATCCAGCTCGCGGAACCACAGGGTCAAGGGGAGAACCTGGTGAGTTAACTCAGTGGGTGGCGATATTAGAGAATATCACGGTTGCTGACGATGGTGACTCCTTGTGTAGGCCCAGCTGGACCTCAAGGTCGTACCGGACCACAGGGCCCAGAAGGACAAGCCGGTCGTGCTGGGTACGTGGCAACTTCATCTGGGATACTGTTTCTTGAAATATTACTACAGAGGTGTTTTCTTCATTCTCTAGCTGACGGTTAGACCATAGTCCGGTTGGTCCAATAGGCCCTGTCGGCCCGCCCGGCCAGGTTGGCAGAGATGGCAGAGACGGCCGCGATGGTAGGGATGGTAGGGATGGGAGGGATGGGAGGGAAGGCAGGGCAGGCGACAGGGGTGCGGATGGTATCAATGGCGAACGGGGCGAACGTGGTGAGCGAGGCGAGGAAGGTCCTCCAGGGTATGACATAATCCAGGCAAGACAGAAGCACGAACTGACCTAACACGAAATTAACAGAGAATACGGCGATGTCGGACCGCCCGGACCGCCCGGACCAACTGGATCACCTGGACCATCTGGGCGACAAGGAGTTCCGGGTGAGAGAGGACCGAGAGGATGCCCTGGGTAAACTCTAATACCTCTGTTTCGCAGCAATCCACGCTGACCACGAAATACAGGCCACAAGGTGAGAGAGGGCCTCAAGGAGATGAAGGGCCCAGTGGCGGTGATAGTGGTTCTAGAAGACATCCAAGCGGGACGGGTGGTGGCTGTGATTGTGGATGCGATTACGGTGGGGGAAGGGGGTGTAAAGGTAAGGGGAGCTGTGGTGGGGGTAGATGTTGTTGCAAGACGAAGGGCTGCAGTGGGAGTAAATGCGTTTGCGATAGTGAGTGGTAGTAGATTCTTCTCCTTTAAGGGATGTTGAAACCAGCCTCAAGGCTCTGTTTTCCTATTCTTCCCCCCCTTTTTTTTGGCTTAATATATGCGAATGTGTTGGCATAGAACATGCCCGAGGATGAGGCATCTTACAAGACACTATACATATACGCTCGTCATCGCGATATATGCGGGTTTGTACACATTGCTAAAGGGATTGAACATTCTCCGAGGTCGTTATGCATTCTCTATTATCCTTTTAAAAAGGGGGGGAGAGGTAAAAAAAAGGTCTATAGCTGCAATATATATAAAACAAGATGAAATGCTACGCAATAATGCAACCTCGCATTCCAACTATACCTGCTTCCTACGCAGGAATCATTTCGTACCCACTTGTATGCCGTCAGACCGGATACGCGAGTCAATCAATCCTACCTCAAGCCTCGACGTGTCGTATGACATGTCTAAGTACATACGTGCAGGTACAATACGTACTTAGGCGTGCTACATATACGTAAGACATCGAACATGGAGTACACGACTGTGATTCGTGGTCTTACGATGCACGGGGGCCGACGGAATGCGGGCGGCGCCGGCACACTGGTATTTGAAATGCGGCGTGGGGGCGTCGGGGAAGGTGGGGAATTTCTGCCTCGATCTCGCGACTTCTCAGCCTCCTCAACGTCCATCGCGCCCTCCCACATTCCCACGGCTCCCCGGAACTCACGCCGGCACTAGTCTGCCTCCCTAAGCCGTCTTAGGAGTTCGTCCAGCTTGCCGGGCCTGTCTACCTGCCCTTCTGCCCGAGGTCGGAGCCGCGCAGGGCTAGAACCCACCAGCCGCATACTAAATGGCCTCCTCTATCCACATTAGCCCGGGTGCGCGGGGTTGGACCCACGAGGGCTCCCGGGCGAAGAACGAGGGCACCGTGCTGACCTTCCACGAGACCCTGCCCGACTACAACAAGACGCCGCTGCACTCGCTGCCCGACCTGGCGCGCGGCCTGGGGCTCGGCCACGTGCTTGTGAAAGACGAGTCGGTCCGTTTTGGCCTGCCGTCCTTCAAGATCCTCGGCGCGTCGTGGGCCCTCTACCGTGCCGTGGGCTGGCACCTCGGCATCCCCGTCGCGGACGGCCAGATCCCCATCGCCGAGCTCGGCGCGAAGGCGCGCAAGGCCGGCGTCGAGATCGTCACCGCCACCGAGGGTAACTGCGGCCGCGCCGTCGCCCGCATGGCTAAGTACATGGGCCTCACTGCGCGCGTGTGGGTGCCTGCCTTCATGAACGAGGAGACGCGCGAGCTGATCCGCGGCGAGGACGCCGAGGTCATCGTGCATGACGGCAGCTATGACGATCTGATACCTGTCGTGTCGGAGGAGGGCGAGGACAACGATACGGTCCTCGTTTTCGATGTCAGCTTTGACGGATATACTGATATACCAAAGGTAGGCTGTAAATTCCATGCTATGTCACGATGAAGGGGAAAAAAGATGCAGAGGCTAGCGAGGGTTTGATTACTTGAAGACTTGGCTAATACGTCTGACAGTATTTCGTACAAGGCTATGGTACGATGCTTGCGGAGGCGGACCAGCAAGTCCTCGAGGCAACAGGCCAAAAGGCCGCAACCCACGCCGTAGTACCATGTGGCGCGGGTTCGGTAGCCGAAGCTGTCACGGCACACTACAAGGCCCCGGGGCGGGAATCTCGGGCCGCCATAATAGCTGTTGAACCTACGAATGCCGCTTCTCTACACGAGTCGCTGAAAGCGGGCCAATCAGTCATATTTCAGACCGGAGAAACGATAATGAACGGTCTGAATTGCGGGACACTATCCACGACGGCATGGCCGGTGCTCGGAGCTGGAATTGACGCGAGTGTTATAATCTCGGACGTCGAATCACATACTGCGGTTCAAGAGCTGAAGGCTGCCGGGATCCTGGCTGGACCTTGCGGTGCTGCTGCCCTGGCGGCCCTGAGGAAGGCGTGCGCCGATGCTGAGGTGAAGACGAAGCTGAGCCTAGACGGGGATGCTGTTGTTGTTCTATACTGCACAGAAGGCGCGAGGGAATATCCAGTCCCAGAATAGGTGCGATCGTAACCTCACGACAGCAAAGATAAACTAAAATTATCGGACCAAAGGTACATGGTTGCAACAAAAGTTAGGGGGGTCGGGGGACCGGAACATTTAACAGCGAGCATGTGAATCTTGGGATAAGAACAGGGACGATTTAAGCAGGCGTCTAGAGAGGATAAAAAAGTTGGATCATGGGCCACATCTATCGTTGCTCGTTTGCAGGCGATATTCTTCACCTTCTTCTCTTCTCTATTTTTCTTTTGTACACTGGTCATCACCTGCGAGCGCCTCGCGTCTAGAGATATTATACATTCTTGTCACATAGATGATCCTATTCCGACTCGGGGTATATCGTGAAGGGGTCGGCCGTCGCTCGGTCTTCGTAGACGGCATATTGGTACAACTGCTCTTGCTGGTGAGACACCGGCCTCTTGCAGCTCCCTCTTCTGGTGTATATTGAGGCACCAGGTCACCGCCTGATTGCATCTCGCGTTCCACCCTTTCCATGCCTTAGAAGCCCATAGTGTGCAGGAAGGCCATTACTTCGTCACGCTTATGACCCTAGGATGAAGCAATGGTTAGTACGATACACCCAACCGTCGCAACCATCTCAAAGACATGCAACTGGCGTCTGTGGAGTATTAACGTCGGGATGGGCGGCTCACCCTTATCATTATATGTCTCGTCACGCTGTTCACGGAAATATCGCCGTCGGGCAGTTGTAACGCATCCTTGACGTCTTGCTTCAGGGCGTGTAGGTCACCCTCGCCATTTTTTAGTATTGTGACCTTGTAGTTTCCTCCGCGCTTCTTCCGCTGGTAGACGCTCAGGTTGTTGAAGTTGTTGCGGCCAACGAAGTAGGGTAGTTGTCGGGGCGCAATTGGTTCTGCGGGAGTCGGGATCGTGGCGGGTTCAAAGGCCTTCACATCTCCTGTGGTGGCCACTGTTGTGGTTGCCAGTGTCCGGGCGCAAAGGAGACCGAAGATTGTGTTTGATCGGATAGGCGTAATCGCAAGGCTCGCGGCTCGCGCCGTCAGTGGCCGTAGGGATCTGGATAGCATGGTGTTGTGCGGGATATGGCGAGGCAATAGGCGATGGCTTGTCGGCGTGGTGATCTGCGATCAGCCGGAGACGAGAAGCTACGGAAACATTCCAATTATACCGTGTCATATACAGTATCCTACGCAAGATTACTGTGGATTAGGCCCTTGATAACATGCTGGTTCTGATCCGGGGAATTGTCGGTCAAGCCACATCTGCCAAGCCTCGAGTGGAACCACCTGGACACCGCTTTGCCGCAATCAGCCACAGAAGACCTCCAGGAGCCACACAGCCGTCGGCTGGTTGGTCCGCATCCCACAATGTGCACCAAAACCATATTGACCATCAATCTGCCCCTCCAACCTCCAAACCCAGATTTTTCTGCGTCCCCGTCACCGCATCGCTAGATCGTATCGGCGTCACCTCTCACCACCCAACCCTCAACCGCCGTTATTGCCTTCCGATCGGCCATCGCGAGCCAGAACCACCCAACATGGCGGATTACGACCTCTTGCCCAAGCTTCTTCCCTACCTCGACCGTCACCTCATCTTCCCTCTTCTCGAGCACTCGGCCAACCGCCTACCCGAAGATGCCGACGATGCCGCCCTCCGGCCTATTACCAAGGCCAAATACGAGCTTCTCAAGTCCACCAACATGACCGACTTTGTTGGAAACCTGAAGGCCGAGCTCGAGGGCCTCGACCAGCCCCCCGCCGAGTTCGACGAGAAGCGGCAGAAGGTCATCCAGCGCCTGGAGCAGTTCGAGGAGAGCACCAGCAAGCTCACCGACTTGCTTGGGCGGGAGGACGTTGTTGGCAACCTACGAAGTGACAAGGTTGCTAACTTGGAGTTCTTGAAGAACGACCACGATGTATGAATGCAACGAAACCCGCCTTGGGCTCATCAACCCGGCCCGGTCCATGCTGACTTGCAGTAGGTGACGATCGAGATGGTCAACGCGCTCTACGACTTCGGCAACTTCCAGTACAGCTGCGGCAACTACGGCGCTGCTGCCGACTTGCTATACCAGTTCCGTGTGCTTTCCACAGATAACGACAAGGTTGCCGCGGCGACATGGGGAAAGTTCGCGTCCGAGATCCTGACCACCAGCTGGGAGGCGAGTGTCGAGGAGCTCAACAAGGTCAAGGAAAGCATCGATACCAAGCTGTTTAACAACCCCCTGGCCCAGCTCCAGCAGCGGACGTGGCTGATCCACTGGGGCCTGTTCCCTCTCTTCAACGACGACAAGGCTCGCGACCAGCTCCTCGAACTTTTCTTCAGCCCCGCATACATCAACACTATCCAGACCAGCTGTCCGTGGATTCTGCGCTACCTGACAGCCGCCGTTATCACCGGCCGGAATCGCACGCGCAACTCTGGCCAGCACCAGAAACAACTCAAAGATATCATCCGCATTGTCAAACAGGAAGCCTACGAGTACACAGACCCTATCACCGACTTCGTTCGCGCTCTCTACGTCGATTTTGATTTCGAGGAAGCCCAGCGCCAGCTCTCCCTCGCCGAGGAAGTCTGCCGATCCGACTTCTTCCTTCTCGCTGCCGCGGACGCTTTCGTCGACTCGGCACGCCACTTGATTTCGGAGAGCTACTGCAAGATCCACGCCCGTATTGATATTAAGGACCTCAGCACGCGGTTGGGTCTTGGTCAGGATGAGGGCGAGAAATGGATTGTCAACCTCATCCGCGACACTAGAGTCGACGCCAAGATAGACTACAAGGAGGGCACAGTGGTGATGAACCATCCCCCCAGCTCCGTCTACCAGCAGGTTATCGAACGAACAAAGGGTGGATTTTTCAGAACTCAAGTCCTCAGCGCCGCCGTAGCACGATAGAGGCAGGTTCGGTGGTAGTTGGGAAGAATATTCGATACCCATTCAGTAAAGCGAGTAGAGTAGAGGTCGAATGCGTGAAATAGGAACATGCAGCGACAGTACGGGAAAAGCTTGGTTTCTCAATGACATGCATGAGCGGCGTCTGGGGTTCTGGTACAATTCAAGGCGGTAGATATGTATGGTATGTTTGGTTTTCCAAAATCATTCTTAATACAAGGGAACTTTCTTAAGTTCACACAACAAGCTTCGCTATGTTCGTATGATTCTCGTACGTGCTTAACGGAAGCCTGAGGCTCGAGCAATTGGAAAATCGTACCGCACCATTGCCGAGGACAAGCTCATGAGTGTGACTATAAGGAAGTTAAAGGCACCACACGATCACTTCCGTCAAGATTGGACCCTTATTCATCAATGTGAAGAAAAATGAGTCACACATTATACAAGGTGGACTATTTATCTACCAAGACAGGGAGAACTACCTAGGTAGTTTCCTACTGTTCAGACGGCTATTATAGGATAGTCTATATATGCGTGACTTATCGTGTCTATCTGACCTGTATATCTCATATCACGTCACCCTTACTCAAGAATCAAGCGCGGGAGGTATCACCTCGCCCTTGATAGCAGCGGCAACCTTATCTGACGTATGCTTACTGATGAACAGTTGCAGACTATCCTAGAACTCTCTGGCAGAGACTTTGGCCCCGGTGAGCATAACTTTCTCGAAGTCTTGGACTAAATCGGCCCGCCACCCCACCTTACCCCCTCGTCGTGGGAGTTGTCGTCCTCCTCGTCGCTTCGAAACAGGCACCTCGGGCGCACCGGCGAGATCCCAGGGGGTTAGGTTGCCTCCCGCTCGCGAACGGCGTCGTCAATTAGATGCGCCGTGTCGCCTAGTAGCGTAACGCCGACAGGCGACCCCGCCTCTGGGCTGCGTATAAGCCCCTGACTACGAGGTACTTGCGAGGTTATCGACTGCGGCTCCAGCAAACGCTTTAAGTTTCGGCCCAAAGTGAGATACTTGAATTTAGCAAACCGGCCCTGTCGTGGTGGTTGGGTTGGGGTGTTGAGAAGCATGTCGCTGATTAAGAAGATATGCGGCGCGGAAGACTGTATTCTCGCGCTCGCATTCCCGCCGCCGAGCGCGAACCAGCTGTACAGTGTGCAAGGGCTTGCTAATTCTGCCTTGCTAACAGCATTAGTTCTTACTCGGTCGGAGTGCATCGTTATATCATGCATTTGGCAGTTTTGCCAATTTCTGTCTGCAGCTTAGATCGTTTGTCCCGGAAGTCCGAAGCTTATGCACTATCATCGAGTTGAAGAAAGCAGAGTCCCCTTTCCGTGTCGCGTGGCTATCAAGGGTCATGTCGAAAGCCAACCCACGATGAATAATAGCTAATAAAATGACGCCACTCTTGGATCCTCGTGGTACCTTTCGATATTGGAGCATAAACAACCTACTGCTTAAAACCAACTTGGAGTCTACACAAACTCGTTTTGAACCTTAATATGACTAACTCGCTTATATTTAATATCAATTTTAAATGACTATATATAGAGCTTCAGGTGAAAGCTTCGATGTAGATCGTAGGCCTCGACTAGTATCAATTCCTGGCGGATTTTGTCTGATCCCCTTTTGCTACGTTTGCGAGGATTGCATCTGCCAGTTGCCGACGCACACGATGTGGAAATTCATGCCCACATTCCTCAAGGACAACAAGCGTTGCTCCTGCCACGTCGTCTCTCAAAGCCTCAGCATGCTTCATTGGGAAGATCTGGTCCTTTGCGGCGTGGATAACGACGGTCGGACACCTAATTCTTTTGAGCGACTCGCGTGGCCACCTCGGACCCGATGCGTCAGAATGGTTGAACTTGGTCCACATGGTACCGCTCTCTTTCTCGCGCCGGTACGTTATCTCGCACTCCCGTCTTGACTCGGCCTTCTCTGCTTCCGTTGGCGGTTGGGTGGCCAAGGCGAGGTCCATACTCACGTATGATTGGATCCAGGCCTCGTCGTCATCTTTGTCCTCCGGCACGCTAAATGCCTCGCCCAGTAACCACTGCCCCTCTAGGTTCAGCGGTGGCAAGTTATCGTTGGCACTTTGTTGGCGCCCGACCGGACTCGTGAGAACGAGGGCCAGGCTCCGAGTGAGGTCCGGGAGGCGGGCTGCCACCTGCCATGAAATGGGACCGCCTAAACTAGTACCGACGAGATGGACGCCATCAAGGTTCAGGTGCTCGATTAGGCCAACAGCATCATCGACCATGTCGTCAAGCGAATACACGGGGGAATCATCAGACGCTTTAGCAAACGAACTTGAGCGACCTGTGTCCCGGTGATCGTAACGAATGACAAAATATGGACTATCTGATGAATTGAGGAGCTGGACAAGTCCATCCGTCTTTTGCGTCATGGCCGTAGCGTGTCCTGAGATGATGAATATGGCCGGATCCGACGGATTGCCGAAAACCCGATAGCAAATCCGGCAACCCGAAGGCAACGATAAAAAGAGGTCCTCAGCCATTGTTGTATGCCAGGTCCTTTAGGTACAAGAGACTACCAGCGTCAGCGCAATGAGATCCGTGGATGTTGTATCCCTTCAATCCCCGCCCAAATAAGCACCTGGGCAGCTCCATCACGCTAAGTTAGGGTATAATACCTACACTTAAAAGGAATAGTACGAAGTGAATGCATATCAAGGTTCAATCTACAGTAAATTTTTACACACTTTCCGGCGGCCGCACTGTATATGTCTCGTAGTAACTTGCGTTTATTAGTAAAGAAATAGCCAGCATCGTCAGTGTTTGCGCAAATATTCTAATAAGAAACCTTACTATATCGGGTCGTAATTAATTTTCGAGGCTCAGCATCCTTCTAAATACCCGTCAACTTATATTTTACGATTTGAACCTTCATACTTTTCGCGGTTTGGGGATGGCGCAAGCATATTTGAGCGGAACATGAAAGCTCCCTATAAGTCGCAAGAATAAAACGGAACATTAATCAGAGGATGGTGCAGGGGGGCAACTAGGCAAGGAACTAATGCCGATAGAAGCCAGTAAATCGAATGAGTTGGGACTTGATACATTTTCGCACTTAGTTTTGGGATGTAAGACAATATTTCACAGGTTTACTGGCTACCTAATTACGGCCAGCTGATTTATCAGTCCTGAAGTGATGGCTGCTTTGTAGAGGTAGAGACTACCAATATGTGGTCAAACAAGCTATAGCAACGCCGTAATTATTGAGGATCACATCTCCCCGTATTATGATGTTAGCGGCCTTGCATAGTATTACAAGACACTAAAACCGCACATCAAAGAACAATCTGTATTATTATATAGCCAGGTCAGTCTAAGAAGGTATGTTTAGAGACCTTCGCGCAACAACATCTATGATTCCACAGGATTACTGACACATGGGGTTAACACCACATAGCCGGGCTATGATAGCCCAAACTTCGAGAAGCAACCCCACCTAAACTTCACGAGCACAAGTTTTTGCTGAGTTAACGAATCCGAAGACTCCGATAATCCAAAACCTTCGGTCTATCCATCTCCGCTGCCTCGGGCAGTCACGAACAATTATTGGGAATCAAGGGCTGCCTATAACAATCTTCAGCGTCAGTTTGAGCGAAAGTGGTGAGACAACCCGAATGTGGCGCGCCTCGGTAGGAGGAGTAAATAGATCGATGGAATTCTAGAAGAAAAAAAAACCTCAAGGGCCTGAGCGGAACTCAGGGACATCCGTCAGCAAGCTGTCATGATCGTCCGGTTATGTTGATTTGTACGGAATAGTATTTGTGCACTCCATAGCGATAACTGTGAAAGCGATCTAAATGTGACATAGTGATGTAACCCCGTTGAGAGATGCCCGTTACACTTAATCATTGATAGTTTCTCTGCACCAACAGAAGGGCCCCTAAGCATTGGAAACGCAATAATTTCATATTTAGTCCTATAACTGGGTCTGCGGTCGGGTAAGTAGAGCGGTCTACAGTGATTGTTGCCTAATATCTTAAGATAGTGCTTGTTTATGGCTTTGTCGTCTGGCACTAAGTAAGTAGTAATAAGGTAAGAAGGCACTGTTATATGGAGATCCACACCCCTGTTTAGGACTTTTCTTTTGATCCGAATGATTTGCTAGAATCTTAATGGCGTGTGGGTGACTTTTTGACGCTTCAAAATTGTAAATCCTATAATCTTTTCATTGCCATTATGTCCGAGTCACACAAAAGCTATATCAACGGTCATTAGGCCTAATGGCATGCTTCTTCAAGTCTTCGAATCGCTTCATAGACAGCTCAGTGGATATAAATGAAGGGCTAAGCATAGTTGCCATCTCCAAGAACCAAACGGAAAAACGATAAGGTGAATCTCTTTTTGACAATTGGAAGACCTGTGACCAATTACACGTCCGAGCGAGTTAAGTACTAAAACATATATTAACGGTATTCATGTGCTTTAATTATCCGTTGTGCCCTCCGTCTGGTTTCTCTATAACATCAACTAGTACTCTAGTACCTCTTGCACACCTCAGATATGCTTCTTTAGGGCGCCAAAGCTGCGACTATGTGCATGGCGACGGGTAGGGACTGTGGAATTTGAAGGTAGACGTGCCGGAAAGCCCTCCCAGCTCCCCCCGTAGGTGGCAACGGCGTGAGCGATAGCCTTACCGTTGACCTCGAATGGGAACTCGGCCAGGTTTGTCACGTTGTCTGCAGCGGTATGGTAGTTCTGGTCGTACTGCTCACCAGCGATTCCGCCGTAGATGGCCACCTCTCCTTCTGTCTTGACACCATCGGCCCCGGTATCGAGGCCGCTACAGGGAACACCAGCATCGAGGAACGGGCCGTAGTCGCTGCGACCATTGAACTCGGCTCCGAAAGTAGTCAACCCCTTAGCGGTGAACCAGTCCTCAAACAATTTCTCTGCCACATCAGAACCAGGAGGCCCACTGAGGTTGAAGCTGCTTCCATCGCCGTCGTAGATGCCAAGGTAGTAATTGGGAGATGCGATCATGTCGAAATTCAGATAGAGGCGGATCTTGGCAAGGTCCTTGGGGCTTGAGGTTTCGACATAGTGCTCAGCGCCTAAGAGTCCTTCCTCTTCAGCGGTCCACCAAGCGAACTTCACTTGGGAATTCGTTCGCCACTTGGAGAGCGCTTTGGCGACAGTTAAGAGACCACAGGAACCGCTACCGTTATCATTGATACCGGGGCCCTTGTCAACAGAATCCGAATGAGCGCCTAGAAACAGGACATTGTCTGGGTCGCCGTACTTAGAGGCAGCAATGACGTTATGACTGCATGCATAGAAACATGTTAGCCGAGATCTCTATGTCTTACATCATAGAACTTGCTCGATCATACAAAACAAGGAAACTTAGGGATCAGGCACGGGAGGCTTTTATACACACCTAGTCGCGAGAGTTATGTACGCCCAGAAGTTCCCAGAGCTGGTGAGCGTCTCACCCGTTTCGATTCGTGCGGCTAATGCCAAGCCATCGGCGCGGGTAAGACCGCCCAAAGGTATGAGGTCGTTGACACTACCAAGAGTGCCGGCGGCAACCCCAACCTCGCCATTGTTGTAGATCATCGCAGCAACAGCACCCTTAGCACCAGCGTTGGTGATTTTTTGCACGAAGGTGCAGTCGCCACGAGGGATAAGGGCCACTCTACCAGCGACGCTGTCGGGGATATCATCCTGGTGATTACGTTAGTAGATCACACAACCCATGAGGTTTTTTAACCACCTTTAGAACATATCATCTAACATAGTGATCAAGGAATAGCAAACAGAAAATATACAGTGATCACCATCGTGACTTACCGGGTCGCAGCCTAGATTGGCTACGTTGGCCAGAGGCACATCCGTCCAGGTGCCATTGTTACCAAATTCGAACGACTCGGTGGCGAAATCAACACCATCAGCCGAAAATGCTTGGGAGGAAGCAAGCGTAACTTCCGTGGCATACTCTTGGAGTTCGATTGTGTAGTAATCGCCAAGGGCTTCAAGGGTGTCTTTGACATACTTAACAGTGTTCGTGTGGCCTTCGGAGCCGTGAACCTGCATAAACACCATTAGTATCTGATTCAACATAATGCAAAAGAAGACAGATATTGTAACCTACTCGGTTACGGGCAGGAGTCGCATAAGCGATGTCCTCAAGATCCTGGGCACACTCTAAGAGATCTCTGAGGTGAATGGAATTAACGAGCAGTTCCTATCAACCAATTAGTCAGCGCATCATGTTATCCGTCTCATCTCTAGGTTTGAACCAGTCGAGTCTTACATCCTGGACGAGAGGTGGCTTGTATTTGGTGCCATGAGGAAGAGGTTCTGCATTGCCAGTCATAGCAAGCAGGCCAGCAGCCGCGATGGCCACAACAGAGTTGATTCCCTTCATAGTGGCTGGGCTAACACGCGTATTGAAAGAACGACGCCTACGGGAGGGTCCTCAGTCTACTAATCTGCCCCGGCGAGCGACACACGCGAATAACCGGAATCTAGGATGGCGTAATCGAGTCGGAGTGAGCGGGATCAAGTCCAAGAACACTGACAGCATGTTAGGAACGACAATTATATACTCGGATGGAGAATCCATGATTCCGCCACAGGCTAAGGGGGTTTGATGCTATATTCTTGGCTACAGATATGTCTGTCAATGTCCATGCTGCCCTCTAATGTAGCAAACTCAACGGAGATATCTTTTCTCCCCTGCATTTGCATCGGTTCTACGCATGATCTCAGGAGCAGTTTGCTCCGGTTGACGCGTCGATGGTCTGTGATGTTCCATCCTGCAACCAACGTGAATGGTCAAGTCTAGGGAGTATGGAAGACCATGACCCCAAGCCAAGCCATAGAAGCCAGGATGCAATCAAACGAGCGACTTGGTGAATACAATGGCTGATACCAGCAACACGGTTGGAGGCTTCTGTGGAGGCGTTCTTATCTAGGATGACCTGCCTCATCTAGATGTGCCAAGGCGAGAGTCCGGTAGGGGCACCGGCAGAAGACCATCGAAGGCCGAATTATCGGAACACTTGACAAGTGGATGATGCAAGGGAATTGCATTTGTTATATACCTGTCATCGGTATTTCTCTCCCCTTCACTTTACTTCAAGGTTGTTTGACTAGGAAATGTATACGTAAATATCATGATAGTGCTAACTTAAAGAGGACTTAGTGTAGTGGTGCACGTCTCCAGGCCGTTAGACGCCGTCGAGGGTACAATACTGCGAAGGCCCTAGTCCGATTCTAGGAGTCCTTGAATTTCTTTTATCTTTATAAAAAGATAATAAAGTTTATAATAATATAAAACATATAATACTAGGGATTTGCTGGTTGTCATTAACCTAACTAACTATTAATCTAGCGGTATCTAGCTTAGCTACTTATGGAGAGCGGACGGGACCCCGCGTTTTCCAGATCCTATGGTCGTATGTGCTAAATCCGCGTCTAATAACTCTTTATATCCAAGATAGGAAAACGTCGTACTTCCTAGGTCGTTGCTCGGATCCTACTTAGACAACAGCCTCCTCATGTTGGCTCTTTAAACCCACAGTTCTTCATTCATTGTCCCTGAAATAAAGCACTGTAGACAATCAGTATCGCGCTCCTTGACACGGAAAACGACGGCTTTAGCTACCTAGTTAGCGTGGATTTCTCGCCTTCTATAAAAAGGCCGAGGGCGGTGTATTAATGTTGAAGTAATAATAAGGCTATTACAATTTATGGTGTTCTTTATAATTTGCTAGCTGCAAAGACACCCTGATGTTCCTCGCAAGTTGGTTTGGTCGGATCTGTGGCTCGTGGCCGAAGTATTGGGAAAAAAGGGGGGGGTGGTGGGCTTAGACGCGATATTCATGGGCCCAAGCTCCTCATCCCTGTTTACATACTGATCTATGCTTATCCCTGCAATAGCCCTAAACCCCACATCTAGCGGACACGATACCAACGGGCAGATCGTGATGTGAGAAGAATCTTTTGTCATGGCGTCGACCGAGCCCCCCACACGGCAAAAAAGTCGTGCACTCGAAGCCGCCCAATGGCTATACGAAACTCAGAAGGTTAGTCACTGGAGTCTTTTATTCCCACTTCGGGTGTCTTAGAGACATGGATTTCCTTAACGGGCATATTTTGCTCTGGCTACTCCTGCAAATCCCCGAAACCTCGCGTAATTCTTGGTAGGTGGACATTATTGAGCCAATTGTTATATAGGCGCAGCTCGCCGAAGACCCCAACCGTCCTCGGACCAGCATCACATCGACGCGGGCCGCTGCCGCGAGATTCGGCACTTCTCAGTCTACTGTAGTTCGTCATCTTGCAGCTCTCAAGAACGGCAGGCCCAACGCTAGCACCGGTTTTAGAGTCGGCCGTCCAAGCAGACTCACCGAGGTTGAAAAGCAAATGCTCTCTTTTCATACGTTGTAAGTGTTATCTGCTACTGAGGCGATTCATACGGACGATTCCCGGGCCAGGGGCGCCCGAAGCCCGTTAAGGGCCTGTTTAAGTCGGAGATGTTGATAAGGTGTACAGTATGCTGCGGCGTGAAAAACGGCCCGTCTCTATGAAAGTGGTGCATGATGCTGCCGATGCTCTCCTTTCTCGGAAAAACCCAGATGCCCTTCCCGTTAGCGGCAGTTGGGTGAGACGATGGCTGCGAGAAGACCGCGCCCGGGCTCGCGAAGAAGCTAGGTCGAAAGCCAATGGCACACTGCCAAGTGCTGAACTTGTCGAAGCCGAGGTTGACAATGGCGACGAAGACGGCGACGAAGACGAGGATACACTGAGTGAATCCGAACCTGTGGATCCGAACCTCAATCCCTCTACAGATGGAAATTTATTCAGTTCGGGCACCTTCGTACCATTGGGAAGGTAGGGCCAGTCAGTACAGCTGCTGAAGCCCACGCGACTATTCAGTCGTCATAGCCGTATGCCATACAAGCTCAACAGAACCACAGGCTTGGTCACATATATCGGAACCAATAGATCGCAGGCCCATGTCCTTGTATCTATCACCACTTTAAAATCGAGAACGGCCGTTGTTTGATCTCTACGGCGGTTATGAATCGATAGACTCGCCTACAAGCTAAAGACGACCTGCGGAGGGTTTTGGAGCATTCTGCATCATGCCCATTAATTCATATTTGGAAACGGCCCGATATCATTGGCTCGCCAGCCGGAGTACACAGCGCCTTATTTTGCTTATTCCCATGTCACTAGCAACATCTGAGAAGAAGCTCGCATTTCTCACTGAAGACATCCGCATCCAACCATTTGCCAGGTTGAAATCAAGCCACCGAGAAGGATGGACGCCGCTGCTTATTTGCTCTCATGGCTTGCATTTCTCTAATACAACATTCTCCTCGACCGTTTACTTTGCTATATGTCCCCAAGCTATAATCTTATTATGAGCTTGCTGATTATTTCTATTTGTGTTTCTCGACATAAGAACAGCTGCTTGTCTACGTTCCAGAATTCCCCGTTGATACGGTTCTAACGTGACTCCAACATCTGTTGACTCTTCGAGATTAATATGGCTTAATGCTTCGGATATACTGAGCGCATCTTCAATGGCTTGCACTCCGCCTTCTCCTCGAACTACAATCCGTTGTCAGTCAAGCGTCTCAGAACCCAGGAAGTCCGTCCTCCAAATGAGTGCATGCACAGAGTCATTGCATGAGCGGCGTCACCCACTAAGACAATCCTTCCGGCGGGTTGAGATGGTATGACGAGGTCCCGATATATTGTTTGGCCAGGTAGTATACAAGTGACCGGTGTTAGCTCGAAGATCTCTCTAAACTTGGGTTCAAGTGATTCGGTCATCTTCATCACGCGGTCATGTTTAGCTGCTCCGGAAGCATACTTCAGCCAGTGGTCCGATTTGCCGACGTCATGGTCTTCCCAGCCAACACACCAGTAATAGTCTGCCGACAAGTCGTTGTTGACTTTATTTAAGCCCACCAAAATAACGTAGCCTAATTCTTGAGAGGCATATGCGTAGGTGCTATGGGCGAGGGACAGTTGCCTCTCCTGACCCCATATGTTGCTAAGTTGGACGGAATTGAGAAGCTCTGAGTTTGGTCGACCTAGTAGATGTTTGCGAACTAATATTTTATGTCAACCACTTTCACAAGGATGAGATGTCCTCTCTTTTACTCACCCACACTATTCACGCCATCGGCGCCCACTAGGATGTCACCCGAAGCACTCGTTCCGTCTTCAAAATGAACGGTAACGCGCTTCCCTTCCTCTTCTACCCGTCGTAGTCTTTTCCCCATTAGATAGGTATGTGAGTGGCGAGCCATTAGCGAAAGAGCAAACGGTTGAGTCGCAAACATTGTGTTTCAAGCGTATTCTCAACAGTCGTCTTTTGCCCGTGGCTGTAGAAACAGATTTGCGGTTCTAGCTTAAGGGGTAATAAGTGGTCCGCCGACTCTCATAGAGGGGGCATATCAGAGCAGAATGACAACGATAGGTCATCGATAATACTGTTCTCTCTAGATCAGCTTTTATTCCGAGTACGTGTTCGCATTCCCATTGCGACTCGATTTTTAAAGTGCTCACGAGTGGATTGCAATAACCCAGCCCTGGCGCGTCAAAATGTCGGTATCCCGATCGAATATCTCAAATGGAATGCCTCGTTTTCGTAGGCATTAACCAAGAGCGAGGCCGCCCAGCCCAGCTCCCACAATGAGCACACGAGGTTTTGCGCTCTTAGAGGTCATTGTGAAATGCCTAATGACAGCGCTCTTCGAAATGAGAAATCAGATTCTTCACCCGCTATGTTACATAGAGTGGAATGCAGGGCTTAATTTCATACAACATCTCGGAGGGTTGCGGACGAAGTGAGCGAAGTGCAACTCCGTCATATCTCGGATCACTGACTCGTTGTGGACGTTCAGTTGCATTCGGGGACTCGGTTAGGCTGGCCGAGCTCCCCAGCTCACAGTCAGATACCTATCTCGGGGGGTTCGTTCCACTTGTACGGTTACTAGGACGTGGCGGGAAATGAAAATCCACGGACGAAATGCGATCTTTAAGGAACAATAAATGAATAACGAATGATCAACTAACGACTAGACACTTGTTTCAAGTTTGAGTGCAGTGCTCCCGCAGTCCCATCGTTAATGGGCCAAGCTGTGTATAAGACTGGGTATGCCCACTTTGGATTCAGGATGAGCTGAGACTGAATACCTATACCCGAAAGCTACAACATAACGGTCAATAATATTACCAAAGGTTAAATACCGGAGCCCGAAGTCCGTCTCTAAATTCACGCTGAATAGTTCTTTAGCAAGGCGTTGTATCTTACTAGGATGAATATCGAGAATGATCTGGCAGTATTCCTCCCCTTTGTTGTATGACATTCCAACCCATGCGAGGAGGCAAGGAATGACGGACTGACGTTTTCTTCTTCGAGAGGGGCCCGCCCAACTCGCGATTTGTTCTCTTAGCTCTGAGCTTATGGTGTTGTGGAGTTTCTTTGCGATTACGTCTATGCGATAAGCCGCCGTCCCGTCTAGCGCCTGGACTTTTCTTCGCAATGCCGCTTGGCCGTCAAAGCGAGTAACGCCGAAAGCTCTTTTTTTGGCGCTTCGATACGCTAACCGTATTACTTCGTCCTCTTGAAAGGTGGTATCTGCAGGATGAAAGAAGTTGGGAGGCTCTGCATCGTCGTACCATGGAGGTCGACGATGGTGAAGATCGAGTTCAGAGATAAGCCAGTCGACACTGACCTCTTCGATATTAAGGCCCGACGCCTCCTCCTGATTAACCATGCCGATAACTAGGGTCGCAAACATACACATAATAAGTTGACAGAAAACTTCGAAATGCGGCATGTATCCTTTTGAAGGCTATCTCGACACAGCTTAGCTGCAGCCGGCCAGGAGGCTGTCATACTTGTATCCTTGCAACACGTAGTTCTACCACGTACGACCATACCCATTGGAGAACTCGGGGTCCCGTCTGCTCCCCCATAGATAAGCCAGTGAGGGCCGAATTAGTAGTTGGGTCGGTGACGACCAGCGAATCCTCGGTGTTGTACGTTTTCCTTTTTTATTTTATTTTACTGTTGTATATGCGTCTAAGTACATGACGTGACAGTAATCTAGGTCTCTCAATAAAACGGTGCTTTTGAATACTAAAAGTTCACGCAGGAAATGAGTAGCGCAGGGCTGTGTTCCTAAAGGGCAACAAGTAACTCGTAAACACACACACTAGGTTATCCTGCACCATTGTTTTGTTGAATAAATTATAGTAATATCGGTATCTGGCAGCAAGCGCGGTTCTCATGGGGGAGGCCGTATTGGGGCAATTTCTCAGCCCAGGCATACGCGCCACTTGCACGACTAGCGACTGAATATAGATATCAGCATAGATGTACATGTTTCAGTGCCCGTGTAGCGTTCGTCAAACCCGATTTCTGAATCGAGTTCACTAATTCTGTAAGCAGAGGTGAAAGAGCTGAAGGATGGTATTCGCCTGTGAGACCGTGGCTATATGCGACGAGCACGTCATTAATATCGAGCTGCCTTGCTATCCGCAACATTTCGGTCTCTACGATATACAGGCATGAACGGGTGCAGGCGTGCCGTCAACTGAACCCGTTCGTTCATAAGCTCAAGCCGCTTGACGACCCGTACCATCTCATCTATCAGCTTCACCAAAATTTGAAGTGCTCCTCTGAGGCGCATCGCTATAGAGAGACGATCGACGGCTAGTACTAGCATAAGGGCTCGGTTAAGGCAAGGTTCCAGCTCGGGCGCCGGCAGCTGTTGCGACGATAGTTCAAGTTGAGAAGCGTGGCGTTGGACGTAGTTGATATACAAAATAATCGACCTCCTTCTTTTAGCCCATTTCATACTGGCCTTGCTTATCGCTGCATTCGCGAAGTCTATGATACTTTGCGATAGACCTTCTTGGGTTGTTGCGGGAGGGAGGCTCCAGATGACGTCGAGGAGCAACTGCGTAGCACGCAGTACCAAGCAGTGGCGCTGGCTGGCCATGAGCTCCCGTATGTGTTCTTCAAGTCTCGGTATCCATCTCTTGGCCCGTATCAAGCTCTCCAAGGGGCCCTTGTTGCTGCCACTGGCTGCGTGTGGATGCTTGACTGGGTAAGTAAGAGCCGCCGCAATTTCTTCATGGAGCTTCTGGCAGTTGTCCAGTGTCTTGGCTAGTACCAGCGTCGTATAAGTGTTTCCAAACTCCAAGCAAGGAGACCGGGGTTCTACCGATCTCGTATATCGACTCTTTTCGAACCGGACACGGTCCCTATTTAATCGAATCTTTTTGAATTGGATGTGCTCCTTATTTACTCGAATCTTGTTGAATTGGATGTGCTCCTTATTTACTCGAATCTTGTTGAACTGGATGCGCCTCTTTATGTATTCAGCCTCTTCGGAATTGATGGCCTGATTCAGATACCGAACGCCTTGGAATTGGACGTGTCCGTCGACACGATCCACCTTTGTAGTGGTGGTGGAATACGATACTTGGAAACGCGTCAGGGCATCTTTCGCTGAGTATGATGGCCTTTTCCAGGACATGTTTTGGAAGAACGTGTCGTTCTGGGCCTGCTTTTAGAGTTATGCGCCGCTTAGAATACGCAATGCCCAGGTGCTGATTGGAAATTAAGAATATCCCGAGGTTGTTGCAGCAAAACCATGTATGAAATTAACAGCTTCGCACAGCCACATCGCCAAGATGTGGCGACTGTGGCGCATGATTTGGCCTACCCAAAACACTTGCCCAGAACTCGATTCGGGCCCAAATTTGGAACCTGCCAATTTCAATCCGAATGATGAGTGGTAAAGTTCATCAGCATCAGCATCAATCTAGGCAGTAAGTCAGTAAAACCCTCAATAGTTAGGGTTCCGAATTATTTTTCTATACGTCTCTTTAACGGAACCCCTCAAGCCATTTCTTCCGGGCTTGGCGCGTGGTAAGCCGGTGGTACCTATAACTACCTAGGTACGGGAGCCTTGCCAGCTTTCAACAACGACAGGATGAACAGAGAATTGAGCATTGCTAAGCAAGCAGTCGGTTTATTCTCATTGTGATCGTATGCTATAATAACAGATAAAATTGTTTGGGTACACAAAGATCCAGCACTCTCGGACGAAGCGTAAGTACCTACTTAACGCGATAGCATCACGCCTCTCAAGATTCCAGTAGGTGTTCTACCTATTCTGTACGGGGGCCATTACATCTCGTGCCATCCGCTTCGTCCAAACACGTCGACCTGTACATGGTGTCGTTCTAGGGCAATGATTGGTTGCTGTCCGAGTTTTTGGAACTAATGTGGCGCACTTCGACTCAAGGCTTTTCTCTCGGTAAAATGAGCAACGTAACTTCGCACATTCAACATAAGCTTCAGAACCTGTATACACAGGTCGGCAGGATCGGCAAATGCTAGTGCAAGAGGTCGTAGAGTAGATTGGTGAGTCTCCTATCCAGATATATAAGTTGTGCAGCAGACTTGATTGTTGAAAGGATTTTGCTCTGTTTCTTTGCCCCTAGCCTCACGATCTCGTATGCCAACCTGCTGAGCTGTAAGCTATGGCGAAGCTGCCTTTTCAAGACTACATAGTGCCTAGCTCCAATACATAAGAAAAATGCATTATATGCAAGATGATCACATTTTTTGCTTTTTCTAGGCGCAACCTAGAGAAATACAACCTAGAGGTGGGGTCAGACGACTCCCGACGGCATACATATCACCGGACGGCCACGCTTTTTGGACGATAAGGGAAACTCGCTCTACAGACTATTCACTTGTTTTGACGAGACTCAAACCACTTCACTTATCAATATTCAGTGAAGCAAGTCTGTCATGGAATCCAAAATCCCACGCGTGGTCCCGGAACCCGGGACGACCCCCAACGTGCAACGAGACGCGCGCGAGGCCTTTGAAGTTCTCAAGGCTGGCGGCATCATTATCGCGCCCAACGATACAGGGTATGCCCTCTTATCATGCAGCGCAGAGGGGATCGAGCGGGCATTCGTAGCCAAGCAGCGCAAGCCCGGTCATACTCTTGGCGTCATGGCGACCTATGAAACCCACGAGCAGCTACATATCCTACCACCCGAGAAGTTCGAAATGACTCGTGTACTTACCCAGGAGATGAATTCATTTCTCGGTGTTGTTGCGCCTTTTACTAAAGATCACCCGCGGATTGCCGCTCTGACTCCTGCCACGCTAGACCGCACTACGAAAGGGGATACCCTTGGCATCGGGATTGTCGAAGGCCCGTTTATGCGAGAGCTCGGGAGACTAAGTGACGAGTACGGGCGGTTGATTATTGGAAGCAGTGCCAATCTGACGGGCCAAGGGCAAAAGTTTCGTGTTCAAGACATCGAGCGCGAGGTTTACAAATCAGCCGATCTCGTCGTAGATTATGGGCTGCAGAGATATCACAGGTATCGACGGGGAGGCACCATCATAGACATAGAAAACATGCGTGTGATACGCATGGGAGCCAGCTATGAGGTCTGTAGAGAGCGGCTGAGGCAGTTTTGGGGGATAGAACTACCAGAGGACCCCGAGAACAAAGTTGGCAGCCTGAGGAGTGCGTGCGGGCTTGAAACGGCACCTCCTCAGAATACTGCTTTGTGACCCGTCACCGGCCCGACCGGTCCCCGAATCAAACCAGGACAGATACTCGCTACGAGCTAGAATACGGTTGTCATATAAGTTGCCGAGGGCTTTAGCCCCTATTAACGCTCTATGCGACGCCAATTGTGAGGCGATACGTCCTTTCGAGTGCGTTGGTTCAGCGAGTACTAAAGTAGAGCGAGTGGCTAAGGCTAGTCAGAGAGTCGCGTAATTCTATTCAGCCAAATAGAAAATATATAGATTCTAAAGCTATAAAGTCAAAGAACAAAGGGGAGGGTCACTTATCTTTATATGATTGTTAGCTAGTCAAATGCATCGATTCACGACGAATCTACGGAGACTCATCTCATCGACTGACTCTTAAATCCCTAGCTGCACAAATTCACCTTTAGACCCGTACGATTAAGCCTGCCTATACCTTAACCAACATACATCTCGGCTTCAGCTTATCCTTTAACTTGCAATAAGGTGCAATGGACAAGTGTAGCAACCGAACTTACACCCGTTCTAAACCCGTGGCATGGTGGTAAGGCACACTGCAGCCTAGCTCGATGTGCATATACAACAATAGCCAACCGAATTACGCCCCTTTATCTACCTACGTAGTTTTTGACATCGGCTATCTACCTTTACTCATTTCCTCGTTGACTATTCTGTGCCAACTTCTACAAACTCGATGAACATTTCTCAGACACCATAATTACCACGCCAGCGACAATCTAGTTCCATAAAGGGTATACTGCCCAACTAACGCAACATTCATGCGAGTAAACTCTTCAAACACCACAGGTGGAGTGCACGTCTTCTGTTGCTGTATTGCCGAGAGCGTAGCCCATGGCGTGGTGCTAGCTAGCGCCGCTCCTTCTCCGCCCCGGGCTCAACGAGGCTTTGTTGCCTCTAAGCAAAGAAGTCCCTTACGTACAAATAGCTGCAATATAGCGATATAATCCTACGTGAGCTTAACGTCTCCCATCGATCTTGGTTATTGGTACATTCAATACCCTCCCCGCCATTGAGAGCGTCGACTAAAGAGATTCCTACCCCTCCTTCTTTTCGTCAGCTTGGCTTTCAGCCGCGTTCGTCTCATCAACCTTGCCCGAATGTACGGACTCAAAGTCCTCTTTGTGAGTCATGAACACGTCTTCATTGACATGCCGGTGCCTCCACCAAATTATGATAGTCTGAACGAAAAGAGCAATAGCGGGTGCGGCCCAGGCCCACACAAGGGTCGGGTCGTTGATCGCTGGGATCAAGATCTCACCCAGAGCGCTTGACAAGGCGGTCATGAAGAGAAAAATGGAGATAACGGTTGCTCTCATATTTTCGGGCGCTCGAGCATAAGCGAGCTCATACGAAGTAACATTGACGAAGACTTCGGATATGGCTCCTAACGACGCATTTGGTATCTGCCACCAGATGCTGATAGGCGATACGTCATTGCAAGTGCTGGCTTGGTATCCGCATGGGCTGGTCTCGTATACACGATACTGGACAATGGCCCCAATAACACCGGATAGAGTAGCGAGAAAAAACCCAAAGTCATACGGTCGATACGTCCGAATTTGATACCCTTGCGCCGAAGGAAAGGATACGCCATGAGCAGCGATGCCACTATGATGGTTAACGGGTTGAAATGAGTCAGGAGATCGTTCGGTGCGCCGTTAGAAGTCATGGAGGCTCCCTGATTACTCGATACGGAACCAAATCCACCGTCGTTCAAGGTCCAAATGGGGAGATAAAGGAAGATCTGAACCGCCTCTCTCTCATGTACGCTGCGCATCGCTGACGTCGTTCTCTGAGTAGTTGACAATTATACCCAGTTCGGCAAGCGTAATGGGTTTGACATTATACCACAGATTCTTCGAGAAGATATTGCCTTTGATACTCTTCTTCAGCGCAGCGATAGTGATCTTGGTGAAACGGGTCAAGTCGGAACCAACGGGCTTTTTTCTTATTGTGCGTTTGTACACTGCAGTTCTTCTAGGTCAGTCACCGCATACTTTATACTCACTTCATTTCTATTACAGGCTGAAAACGTTTGGAATGCGCGAAATCCAGACAAAATTTTGGGACAGGAAAAGCAAAGTAAAGAGGTGAACGAGTAGAGGCAGAGATGCTGTTACTTACTAGCAGCTAGCAAGACTAGCAAAAGGAAGTAGATGATACCATGTGCCAGAAATGCGAGCCAAAAGCCACGGTACTTCTCTATATATACGACAGCTATCGCGAAGAAAGCTAGCGTTTTATGTTTGAAGGTATTAATCCAATGAAACGGTCGTGCAACCTAAACTTTCTATCTGGTGGTATGGATGGTGTTGGCTCTGGAACAGTTATTTCCAAAATGGGTGTGTCAAGGGGGGCCTTATACTTCTTGCCCCTTAATAGCATGTAAATTAATACCCAAGTAGGCTTGAATAAGAAACTGAGTTAGGTCCGAACATCAGACGATAACTACATATACTATAAAGAATGTTGGCAGTAAGAAGAGGACCTATTGTCTACGATTTATACTAGGGCCAGAAATATTGCCAAAGGCGGTTTGACAAGACTAGGTCATCAATGTGTTCAATAAACTAATAAAGGTTTAAGGGTATCTAGTTTCGATAAGCTATGTGCGATACACTAACAAGATGTTCAGAATAAGAGGCGCGCCACGAACAGTACTTATTGCTTTTAACGATATAATATTATTTTGCTACATACGCTACTTTATAAAGAATGAATCAGTATGATTTCTGACTTAGTATCGTAGTGGGAATCTAATATCCCCGAGGAGTAGAACTCGGGTATCAATAGACCACCGGTATGATTGAAAGTACCATGAAACAGTCGATTCCGAGACCAATGTGTTCTGCCCAAATCTATCAAAGTATTATCTTAATCATCTACCACACGTAGTCGCCACTGCATCCTTCACAGCGTTGTTACATCATATCTAAGTGCGTGGTAAGACTAGACGGCTTAGACAAATCTCCTCTAGAACTGAAATCTAAATTTGAGCCTGGAGCTGACTTAGGACCATTTCTAGAGGATCCAAGGGGAGACGGCATTTTTGCTTCTACGTGAGGCAGCCTGGAGACGGCAGGACGGCGTCCAACTATGACTGATGCTCCTACTGACGAGTTTCCCACTATGGAACCTTCTACTAGCATTCTGGTTTTTTTATTTTAAAAAGAAAAATTTGTATTTATGTATCATTTTATTGAAACGCTTTTAAATCCTGTAGTTTATTATTATAGCCAAAGCCAAAGATATTCAACCTTCCCGTCTGGGAACTTATAATTAGAATTCATATTGTTAATACTAACCGAAACTAGTCTCGTATGACTAATTAGCTAGTGCTAGCGTTCTCTGAGCAGAGATGAGATTCACTCGACGAGTTGTGTGCGTCGAACGAAATCTACTTACACCTGCAAACTCATGACTTGTGTAAACTTTGGTCATACTCGCAAGTAAAACAATATATTGAAAGGAAATAGGGCAAGTTATGGAGCTAATCGGCCGAGGATAAGGGGTAAAAACAAGCGTAAGCTATAGTCGTCGGCAAATTACTCGGACGTGCTATCAAAGGATATTAAAGTAAGCCTACGATAGGGTCTCACATTTTAATCTAAGAGTAAGTTGTGAGAAACGAAGAACTTAAGCTGTCATGGCTATTGGTTCCATGGCCTGACTGATAGATACGGTAGCATAGCAATAGAGCTGTGTGAAACTCGATTCTTAAAAGGGGTATTTCCCATTCTAAATCATGACACTTTGTCGTGCCCTTTACTGTCTTTTAAGACTCCCAACTCCCGAGCAATGCCATGCAAAGCCACATCCGAACTCCGTATGAAATGCCAACCATGATCACTGTATCCTCCACTCATCGCTTGAATGTCGCGCTCTTCCCGGCCTTCTCGCCGTGCAATCTGCGTGCAGGCTTCGGGCCTTCGGCAGTCTGGGCGTATGGATTAAATCTTGCCTTTCGTGGAGCATTCGTATTCTTTGTTGTATTATTCCCTGCTTTGAGAACCGACTTTGCCTTACTGTAGTCGAATGGCTCATCAGTTTCGTCGGCCTCTTTACTCGGAGTACCTGTAGTCTGGCTTTTCTTAGCCAACTTCTCGGCTTTTTTGCGGTCCCTCCGTTCTCTTCGCTCAATCTCTTTGCGGGCAAGTTTTCGCGCCTTCTTCTTAGCTTTCCTAGCTTTCCTAGCCTTCGTTTCCTCCTCACTGTCATCCTCGTCAGGGACAGCGATTTCTTCATCGTCAGTTTTTGATGCCGTCTTGGACTCAAGTTCAGTTGGTTCATGTGTCTCGGAATCGATTTCAGATTCAGCATCTGATTCTGAGCTAGACTCAGGCTCAGGAGCTTTGCGCTTCATACCAGCTTTGAGTGTGAATTCGCTATCCTCAGGTAATAGGTCACCATTTGTGACTTCGCTAGGAGCCGGTTGTTCGCCGGCTATGTTTTCTGACATAGTTACGTCCTGGTTCGGTTCTTGATTGGCGTCCTCAGCTAGCTTGGCAGACTGTACGAATTGGGCCCAAGGGAGCTCGAATTCACGTTGCTTTGGTACAGGCCCCGTGCCTTGTGGATCCCATCGGCTACTGATAGGCATATCACCCCACAACCGGGAGGTAGGTGAGATGAGATCCTTGACATCGAGTGCGTCCTTCGCGCGATCCTTGAGCTGGGGCAACACTGTACGTGCAACCTCGCCGATCCCCATGGTAGCCGCCGCATTGCCGCGAATAACCTCTGCCACGCTGGGGCCATTCGCACCCTGTTCTATGGCCTCAGTGATGATCTCAAACAGGTTGGATACTTCACGCTTTGCTAAGAAAGAACCAGAATCTAGTAGGCTGTGGAGTGCTTTGGGGTCAGGGGGGAGCCGCCTGGCAATGTCGAAAAGTGTTGCGTTGTTCATGATGAACAAAGGGCTCTCATCCTCTTTTCGCGCTAGCTTGTCCCGCCATTGGTGAATAGCACGGAATACAGAAAATTGTTCCTTGGTGAATTTGCCTGCTGATTGTCTAATGAGCATGCTATACCAACCAAACGGTCCCTGGCCAGTCTCTGCATCATAGATGTATGATTCATGCCTACGGAGAGACGTCTCATTCGACTTAAATAAGACATGGCGCATAAGATCATGTTCTGCCGTGCCTGGCTGAGGGGACGACAGAAGCTCATTTCGGAGGTGGTCATAAATGTAGAGAAGATAATGAGTGTCTGATCGTGCATAATAAAACATTTCTTCAGGGAGTGGTCTATCGCGCAGGTTAGTTATGCTGAAAACAGGTAGTTCGTGAAACAATCTCCAGGCTAGATATAACGTACCGAATTCGCCAGTCCGCTAATTGATATTTCTTATCTGCGTCGAAGTCTACGAACCGTTTGAGGAGATAAGCGAGACTTCGTCCGGGGTACTGTAGAGCGCAAGCAGCCTCGAATGTGTCAAATAACCCAACGATGTACAGCCCACAATCTCTTTGAAGCCATATAATATCCATATAGGCACCGTGTAGTACCTGTCACTTATTAGAAGGCGAACACAGTAGCAGGAACTCTTATAGATAGTAGTCACCTTGACAATGCTGGGATCAGCAAATACTTCGTTGAGCACTTCCAATTTGTGACGCCACGGCTGCAGCGTGTCGACTATCCAATCTTTTTCGCGGGTGCTTATCTGCATAAGAGAGAGCAGGCCCGCGTACGTCCTGAAATCGTGATGCTCTGTGTCAATTGCAATCTCAGTTGCGCCTTTCAACTCTTCCAACATTAACAAGACGCCGTCAAATGTGTCCACGTAAGTAGCAGTGGTGGATTCGAAGGGGAGATATGAAATCGGTTCTTTTTGTTGGAAAACGGTTTCGGGGTACTCTAGGGAGAGAATTTCCGTCTCGTAAGGATGCTTGTACCTAAATCTACCGTCAGCTCCCTAGGTCAATTCATCAACATTCAAGATTTCCTAGGTTTACTCGGCTCTTCTCAGGCCTTTCAGTCGGTCTTTCTTGCGCATTTTCTCACGCTGCTTTTTGAGTTGTTTCGGGGTGCGCTGCACTTGCAGCTCCTTGGGGGAGAAGCGGGAAGAACGTTGAATAGCATACTGGGTAGACTGGGATTCGTCGCTGAAGGTCACAAGGCTCTTGTCGAGGGAAAGAGTGGCATGTGGCTTTTGGGTAAGGATGGGCTTCCAGGGCGAGGTGTCATGATTGTTGGGCTTGAGCTCGAAAGCATTCTGGGGCTTGAGAACGTTCGCCCGGCGCATGGACTGGTCTAAGGCGTATCGAGACTTCTTCGCAGGCGGAGCAGATTGATCCACGGGGGCAGCCTTCCTCTTGATGGCACCTGTGTACTCGTCCAGACATGTGTCGGCTTTCTCCAGCAGGTTATCGAGGACATCGACAATACGCGACCAGTAGACATCCACGTCGTCAGCATCTTCCAGGCTCGGACCAGCCACGTCGGTGCCCCTCGTCGCCGATTGGAGAAGGGAAGAGGTCAGGGTGAGGAGGTGGGAGGCGATATCGTCGAGGTCTTCGGCAACAGCAGGGTTGCTGGTGCGCTGGAAGCCCAGGTCTTCGGCGGCGACCTGGTTTGCCAGTCGGGTGGTGGAGACAAGGGCATTTTGAACGGTCTCCTGGAGCGACTTGAAGCCCTGGGAGGATTCCATCGTTGCGATGTCTCGTGTTGTCCGTGCCGGGGCGCCACACGTTTGCAGCGACAGCAGATATTAGTACGTGGATGGCAGATCGAGGTCTCGATACGCCGACGTAGGTAGGTAGAGGCTAGGGTAGTAACAAAAAATTGTAGCGATTGGGACCACGCGCCGCGGCGGCCGATAAGATAAGATAGCGATAACACAGCTTGAATGTGAAATATGGCAACACCTGCAGCGGTTAGTGCTACCGTAGCACCCGCACCTGCACATTTACTGCATTAGATTACATCCACAGCCACCGGACATCCGCATCTGCATCTTTATTGGCACCAACCAGCCCGTGTTTTGGTGCAAGTAACCCTCATATTTGACTCACAATAACATCGCGGTCCATCTAAAAGACTGTAGCTGGATTTATCATATTTATCAGGATGTCTGCTTCGCTTGCGCCTGAATGCAACGAGGTCAAAGAGTAGGGTTCTGGCGAGACGGAAAACATGGCTGAAATCCAGGGGCTGACTTTTGGCCTTTTAGGCGATACGACACTTGCTTCCTGAAGTGGTACAGCGAGAGTATGCCTGGCCCTGACTGCCCGGGCTCTTGATATTATGACCGAGACCATCTGCTAAGACCCCTTTACAGAATACCTACGGGGGAACGGTAAGGCGGACAGCAATGAATGCTCCAAACACTTCGAAAATTACCAAAAATGCTTGAAGGTAGGCTATCGTTGCCACCGTCTCGGATTCCATCTTATACTTGCACACATCTCTGACTCGTGGTAAAGATTGCACTGGAGGAGCGCGGCATAGACAAGCTCCTGGCTGAGGCACGCGAAGACAACAAGGAGAATGACGCTATACACATGAAACGGAAGTGAACGTCTTCTCAAGATCACGAACGCGATGCCGAGCATCCGACACGGAGACGACCAGGTCTTCCCAGGGTAGTAGAAATGATGAACATTCCCCACAATGGTAGCAGGGCTAGCGATCGGGTCCGCGGGGTTTGCTTTGGACACCTTGCTGACATTGGCCAATTGGTGTTGATTGGCCCCCGGCGACACCCAAAGAAATACGAGGCTGACCTGAAGAGATGATGGACTTGGTTAGACTCTAATAGCTTGGCAACGGAGTAGATAGTGTCTGACGACTGGGGTGGTAATACGGTTAGCAATAGGACTACCCAAGCAGTCAGCAGGCAACAACATGCCTGACCTAAGTAGACTACCTACCTAGACATAGAGGTAGGTATAATAAGTACCTTAGTTGTGGAATCTATTCTCAACTCATTTCCCTTCCTCCCATTTCTCACCATCTTCGCTTTCATATGTGCTTGTCCAACACTGTTGTCGCCCACTTATGCCATCTATTGACCTCGCACTAATGACTTGGATACATGCGACTGCGTCGGCGGACCTATCTAGGCGCTGAGGGCGTTTCCCGCTCGGATTGAACGCGCCGGAGGGATAATTTATTGATGAGGCGATTGGGTATGAATCCTAGGAATGCCTTGACCTGTATTGCTTATCGCCGACCAAGTCGGGACAGGACTGCAGACGGTCGGTGAGTTTCTGGGGGAGCGGGACTCTAGCTGGAGGTACAGTACTTCAAGGTTATGCTGCTATCGATAGTACTGCCTAGGTGCCTGGGTAGGTACCCCACCTAGGTAGGTACCTGCACCTGCACTCAGATCACCCAGATTGTCAATTAGACGTGTGTGTTTTCTCGGCTAGAGCCGCCTGTCCCCTTCTTGACGATCCACGCGCCTCCTGTACCGCGGTAAGGGGCTCTTGTATCTTAGCGGGTCTATCTAGCCAAATCCGTGTGAGCGGTAGCGCCGTCGCCCCCAATCTTGATTATCGCTGCCCTGTACGGCACACGTCGCCAAGTCCATTACGCATGCATGCTTGCTTGCTTGCTTGCTTCACTAACACCACCACTGCCGCTTCACCTCTCTCGCAACCGCGTATATCTACCGTCGAGGCTGCGCCAATGCGACACCGCGTTTGATCCCGCACGACACTTCGCACCCACGCCTCTCCGCCTTCGCGCCCGCTGTTTCGATCCCGACGCTCGTTAACATCCAACCCACATAGCACATTGCTCTCCGGCTAGAGACAAGAGAGGGGAAGACGGAAACGGTAGATCGTGCCCCTGCTCGTCAACACTACGCACCCAGGGTCTTGCTCTCTACCCCGCCGAGCTGGGCATTCGCATGAGGTTAGTTGGGAGAGCCTAGTTTTGTCTTCTCGCGGCACCAACCATCGCTGGAACCTGGCTTCGCAGCTCCTGAACCGCCCACGAACCGCCCTCATACGACACCTTGCTTTAGGGATGCTACTCGGTCAACAATAACCACTTCCCTCGCCGCTCGCTCACCCTTTATGCACCCCTTCTCCGTCCTGACCCTTGCCATCTTTGTAGCTGGCTACATAACTGCTCGATGGGACTTGGTCACTCGGCTATGCGAGCTTGCCCTCTTTGCCTGGGACAACGGTGTCATAGTGAGAACATCCCCGCAGGTTACCGTGTTCTCTCTCGCTTAGCCAGCTGGCTGACCTGTTCATGTGCCATAGTCTCGTATCGCTCTGGGCTGCGCCTTCTGGAGTGTTGCGTTTCTACTCCTTTTCATACCCGTGCGACATATCGCACTTAGCGAAGCCGACTTAGTATGCCTGCCGCCCGCTGCGTACAACTTCCCCTCTCTACTCAGGCTAATGAAGAAACTCAGCACCCACGATCACCGAGCCGGGGAATCTCTGCTCGAGAACAGCTCAGGCGCAGAGGCTCCTTCTAGTCGGAGTGCTCTGACGCCATCTGGATATGCCAGAGCACGATGGATTGATGCGAGTGTTTTGGCCGAGCGACATTGCAACTTCTGATCTTCCAGGCGTTCTAGTCGGCTGGAGGAACTCTGACTTGGACGTTGTTGTCGTGGCTGTTTTGGATCATGTCGATGTGAGCAGATGTCCGCCTTGCCCCTTTTCGCATGATCGCGCAACTGACGCGTGTCTAGCCGAGAAGCGTAGAGAATGCACTGAAAACAGGCATTCTGTTACGAAATGCCCGGCATCCTGTCGCAAGAATATTCGAGCTCTGTGGTCAGGTATCCATGCATGTCCTTGGCTTGACGAATGCTGCACTTGGTACCATGACCGACCCCTCATGGGTACAAGCGACCACGCATTCGTCTGAGCCGCTTCCACGAGTTACCTGCACCAGGGCCTCGTCTATTCAGACCATCTTATTTGACAGGCCCAATCCGCTTCGAATGCAGTATATATCGCTGGATCCGATTGCCCTGTCTTTGAGCGACAAAAATCAAACATCGTATGCCTGTTCCCACGAGTCCGAAGTAGAGGATGAAAAACAAGAACAGAAGAATAAGCGGAAGGCCGACCAATTAGCGGAGAAAATAAAACAACATTCAGTTGTCCGGCATCCTCCTTCCTCCAAGGACAAAGCTTTGGCAAAGATCGTGAACCAAATCAACTGGGCTTGGGAGCTCGAACAATTATTACAAAGAAATGTGTCTCTTATCGGCCCTCGCCCCAAGCGTACTCTTAGCGTGTCTGAACGCGTCGTGGAGCATGCTACGACCATGAGAGACACAGCAGTGTTATGGGTTTGGGATATGATCATTATTTATGCATTTCCTGTGATTCGACGAGCATTCATAATCACCCTCCTCGCACATCGACTTGCTGCAGAGGCGCTTCTCTTAGTCCTAGAATGGCGTCTTCGTCCCACATCCCCTGCTCTCAAGGATATATCAGCGACGGCGCAACAAGTGGAAATTCGCCTCCTGCAATTCTGTTATTGGCCTATGCAATATGTGAAGCTCCGTCTACGGAAAAATGATTGGGATAGTGTCACGACGAGCCATCCTGATTATATACGTTTCTACAACAGTTTGTGGCTTGTAGCAAATGACGTGATAATAGGAATTGCTTTGGGGTCCTACATCATCGAGAACGCCGAGTGGGCGGCTGATATGATTAATATGCTTCTAGGCAAGTATACCATTGCCGCCTTACAGAGCAGCATATCATGGCTTATGGGTTGGCCAGCTGGGCTGAAACTCAACAGCGAGTTAGCCTTGTTTCTTGGTGACCTGTTCCTATGGGTCATTGACTATTGGTCCAGTTGTGCCCAGACTTTGGAGCCTCTGTTGCCACAGATTATATGGTTCATTGGATTCTCTAGCTTCGCTGGTGCTAGTATGCCCATTGCCCTATTGTCTGATCTACTATCGGCGCTCACCCTCCACATCTACTCATTCTATCTCGCCTCGGCACGGATATTTCATTGGCAGTTGACAATTCTGCTCTCACTATTTCAACTATTTCGAGGGAAGAAGTATAATGTCCTGCGAAACCGAGTTGACTCTTGTGATTACGATCTAGATCAGCTGCTCGTTGGTACCATCTTATTCACTCTACTCTTCTTCTTGCTGCCGACCGTCATTGTATTCTACCTAAACTTCGCTCTTGCACGTATGGTCATCATATTGCTCAAAGCCGTGTTCGACACCATGCTGTCGTGTTTAAACCATTTCCCACTGTTCGCCTTAATGCTGAGGGCCAAAGACCCACGGCGTCTTCCAGGTAATTTCCTATCACTCTTGTCATGAACCAACGTGCTGATTCGGGATAGGTGGCATTCGTTTTGAACTTCGTGATACCCATAATAGATATAACGTTAATTCGACCCCGATCTCGCCCACATCGTTCCCCTCTCCAACGTCACTCATCCATTTAAAGGTAATTCAAGGCGCAATTAGTCACTGGTGTCGTATTCTTACTAATACTATACAGCCGGTCCCTCTCGAGTTCGGCGCCATGTTCCATCAATACTTCCAAATGGGCAACCGACTCCGCAAGCACTATTTATCACTCAGCGTGCTATTCTGTCTTGTCACAGGACGTTTCGTTCCGCCTATCCACAGGAAAAACTTATACTCGTTACAGTACAGTATGCTTCCTTCTCGTCGGGCAGGTATCATGGAAATCTGGGAAGCGCTGAATTCACTGCCGGCTAGGAAGCCCCTGAGATTGCATTCTTATGGTTTGGCAACCAACACCACTATGCTGAATGGACGACGACAAATGAATGGGCGGGCAACACGGGGCTTGAGGTAGGAATAATTTAGTCGGCCCCTGGGTAGGTCGCAATGGCGTTCTTCAGGACGGGGCATTTAGATGACATAGAATATGGACATGTCGACATGTCGAAGCAATAATTTTCTGTATACAGCAACGGATTGAATCAGGTGTGGTACCTTCAATGCGTAGCATAATACTACGCGATGGCACTCATTGTTGTGTATGTTGCAGTGGTTGCTGAAGGGCGATTTCGTCCTGGATCACCATAGCGTTAACGTGATTTGAAATACCATCGATCCAACCTAGCAGCAGTCTAAATTTTCGAATCTATTGACACTACTACTTTGGACTCTGATCTACTCAGCACTAGCTCCTTTCAGAACGAAGGCCTTATAGATTGTGATGAGGATGTTTAGTACAAGCATGCACGCCTGACTCCGGCTGCGCTCATATATCTTTCTACCCGATGCATTGGTCTAGATGTTGTATATAACCCCATGATACATGCTTACGAGCGTTTTCCCCGCTCTCGATGTCCTGGATTACCTTAACGGGAGCTTTTACTACAGCTACTCCGAATCGCGTCCGAGTCCGTACGCGTAGGTCTTTGTAGGTAGGCCTTGTTCGGGAGTTTGGCTCGCGAAAGGCTGGATCGCGAAGGGCCGGATCGCGAAGGGCCGGATCGCGTCGCGAAAAGCTAAATTTAGTCCTTTAGAAGTAAATAGGTTCCCTAGGCAGTAATATAACTAATTATATGTACCTATATATTTAGTTAGTAAATAAGCTTTTTAAAACACAGTGTAGCACTTACGTAGTCGGATTAGTTGGTGTTGTTGGTTAAAAAACGCGATTGTCTGTTAGGGCGGAGCGCGACATTTCGTTTTAGAGTGAGTGAGGTACCTATTTCAACAACCCCAAAAGATTGGCTGACCGGGCGGTCAATTATTGGTCATTATTTACCTAGTATGCATTATATCTGACACCCGTGACGCCACACCCCCCCGCACAAACGTAGCAACACATTTACATACTGTACTGTACCGAATGCGGCTTCCGACGTCAAACAACGGACGCCGAGTCTGTCTTTGTTCCGTAGCCCAAGCGATACAAGACTCAGACGCGATCCTACACGGACGTTTCCTCTGTTCAATCCAGGCGACGGTTTAATCCTGATTCAGCTATGGACGTCTATTCACCCGAGTCAGATCATGTGCCGCTGCCTCCAAAGGTTACCGTGCTAAGTTTGAGAACAGGAAAAGTGCGACCGCTCGCTGGCGTGAAGCTCACCTCGGCCATCAACAAACAGCCGAGACAGGATAGGGTCCGCCTGACCAAGCTGGGCTTTGCCGGCGACGAGCGCCAGCACCCGCCGCACCAGGGCGTCGACAATGCCGTGCACCAGTACGACCCTAGCCACTATGACCGTTGGAGAGCTGAGCTGCCTGATCGCGACAGCAAGTTCGCCGTCGGCGCGTTTGGCGAGAATAGTGCGTCTTCGGAACCGTTTTCTTTTTGTTTTGACAACTTTCGGGGCGTGAGGTTTCATTTTTGGGATAATAGAGGGTTTAGGGGCTTCCGGAACGCTCACAAGCCACGCTCCAAATGGCGATAACTGACTCCGAGTGCTGTAGTATCTACCCTACACCTCTCTGAGAACAATGTCTGCGTTGGTGACAAGTTCCGGCTCGGCAATGCAATCGTTCAGGTCACCATGACTCGTCAGCCTTGCTATAAGGCAAGTATAAAAACCCGCCGTGCCAGTTGTAAGACCTGGTGCTGGCAGAAAGATCTATCGTTTTCCGGAGCTAACTGTTGCTACAGTATGTGAACCTTTGATCCAGAAAAGTGGCCGCCATGGCCGATGTAATTCTAGAAAGTATACAATAAGGAACTGGACTAACATGTTTTTATACACCAGGCTGAACCACCGCTTCGAACACAAGAAAATGTCCAGCATGGTGCAGGCGACAGGCCGTACAGGGTAGGACCGCCAATGCTTTGTACCTACGAGGATTATGCTAACGGGTCAAAAGGTGGCTGTACCGCGTGCTGCGCGAGGGTTGGGTCGAAGAGGGCGCCGAGCTGGAATTGATCGAGCGCATCAACCCGGCATGGCCACTCTCGCGTGTACAACATTTTTTGTATACAGACCGGAACAACGCCGAGGCCTTGACGCAACTCACCAGGCTACCGGGTCTAAGCGACGAGTTTGTGGGACTCTTTCAGAAGCGATTGGAGCAAGGCGCTGAAGATATGAATGACCGTCTCGACGGCGATGTCACTATGCCTTGGCGTTCTTACACGCTAATCGAGAAGACTTCCGTGGCCAAACGCGTGAAGAAGTTTGTCTTTAGTGCCGATGAAGATATCGACCCAGGCGAACTTCATCTCGGCAACTTTCCTCACGTTCGCGTCAAGTTTGGACCTGATTTAAAGTTCACACGAGCCTACTCCGTTGTTTCTGGCGACATGAAGCGCTTTGAGCTGGGCATCGCAAGAGATGAGAACTCGCGGGGCGGCTCTACATATCTCCACGATGACATGGCCGTAGGAGATACGTTGAAGGTAGCCAAGGGCCATGCGTCAGCAAACAAATGGGTCGTCGACCAAGACCTGCATGCAAAGAAGCATATTTTCATTCTCGGTGGCATTGGCGTAACGGCTTTCCTCGGAGAGATACGAACATTGGTCAAACAATGTGTACAATTTGAAATCCACTATGCTGTGCGAAGCCTATCGGATGCTGCGTATCTAGATCAACTACCCAAAGCGCACACTACTATCTATGCCAAGACGGAAGGGCAAAGACTGCGCGTCAGAGATATCGTCCCATCTCTTGACGACGGTGCCAATCCCCATGCAGTTATCTACTGCTGCGGCCCAACTGGTCTGATTGAGGAGACACGTAATCTCGTCAGGCAATTGGGGTATCCCCGATCTCACATTTATTTCGAAGAATTTGGCGGTGGCGCAGCCGGCACTGGTGATCCATTTGAAGTCGAAATCGAAACAACAGGAAAGGTCTTACAGGTCCCCCGTGAGAAATCTCTTCTTCAGGTTCTAAACGAAGCCGGCTTCGATATCGACTCCTCCTGTCTCGCAGGCAACTGCGGAACTTGCATGGTCGACTACTGCAAAGGCGAGGTCATGCATCGGGGCGTGGCTCTAGACGACGAGCAAAAGACCACAAGTATGCTGTCCTGCGTCAGCCGTGGGAAGGGGAGGATCACGGTGAGCTGCTGATTTCTACATCAAGGTTAAATGCGATACTTCACTGTCACTACCGATGCAATCTGTCTACCGATTTCTGCAAACATACATGTATACAGCTACAATCTCGATCTTACACATGGCTGTTGCAGTCACAGTGTAATTTTGGGCCAATTTTCATTCTGACATTAACCACCTCACCCGCCGAAGAAAAGAGAAGCAAGAAGGCTGCAATTATCGCCACATCCAGTCTAGTTTTCCCTTTGGCTAGTAGTAGCTTCGTCAATAAGCCTAGAGATTTCAGCAGCCTATGCTTATCGTTAGCCATGAACATGAACGGATAGAATAACGCCGTGAACCGTCACAGGTATTGGCAACTTACATAGGGCATCTGGAGCATGCTCCAGTGATCACCGTCAACAACATGGGTCTGTACATCTCCAACTAGGGTATCCCAACCATTTGCATCGTATGTATCTCGAGCGGCATAGAACCACGCCTTGTAGTTCCTATTTTCTGCCGCCATGGCATTTATATGACCATATTGGACATCTTGTCTCGACGTACGTCGGCTCATACCCCATCGTGCCCAAATCATGACTGTGCCGTGCTTTGGTCGGGCGCTAGGGTTCATGGGAATGGGTGCCCAGTTGCACGTGCATCGTAGACTACCCAGTAGCCTCTCATTCTCCAACTGCCCTGCTAGCATCTCGGACGGCGTATTCGCATGGGCGTTGCCGTCAGCCTGGAGAATGTCACGTAGCAGCTCGACATCCTCCATTCGGGGCTCTTCGTCCCAGGTCTCTCCTGGACAGTGCGCTTTCATATCGACGAGGATGAGCTTATCGACATTTTCCTTGTTGTTGAGCAATAGACGTGCCATTTCGTAGGCGTGCACGGCGCCTGCTGAGTATCCGCCTAGAAGGTATGGACCAGTCGGTCGGATGGCCTTCACCGCAGCCACGTAGATGGGCGCGATTTCTTCCGGCATGCGGTCCATCTCAGATGGACAGTCCAAGAATGGGGACTCGAGAACCCAGACCGGCGTCGAGGATGCTAGTTTCGGGAGCTGGGCATAGATTGATGCTGAACCGCTCGATCCCGCGACGAAGAAGAGCGGGCAGTTCGGCGAATTCGCGTCCCCGTGAAGAAGGACTACGTTGCTTTTAAATCGGGCGAGCATTCTTTGGGTTGCCAGTTCTCTAGACAGAGTTAGTGAGTTTAAGAGCTGATCATTTCCGAGGCTGAGTCCTTGGACACGAGTAACGCTGTGCTTTGCGTCGTGGCTTCTCTGATTGACAGAACCGAGCCGTGCCCGCACCTCTCGTATTGTTCGCACCTCTGAGAACATGGATACGGGTAGTGTTTGGCCTGTCTCGACCTTCACTCTGCGTATGATCGCAATCCCCATGAGCGACTCTACGCCCAGCTCTGACAATTCAGTGTTGTCCTCGATGTCTTCCTCTCTCACACCTGTCTCCGCGATGAGCGCTGATATGAATGCATCTGCCATGCTGCTTCCTCTGGCAACTAGTTGAGAGGTTATGGCTTTGGCGCTAAAGCCGGGCTCTCTTGATTCTCGTACTTGTACTGTTGTGGATGGCGTTCCATTGGACTGCGCTTCAAGCAGTAAAGCTTTTAAAACGTCCCTTCTGATCTTTCCGAAAACAAGATCTTTTACAACGCCAACGATCTGGTCTCCGCTGAAGATGCAAACGCAGCCTTTCGACGTGTTCTTGTCGATAACGCGTGCGTGGAAATAGCTCTGGTAAGTTTTGTCCTCACTCAATTCGCTGAAAAGGGTTATGCTACCGATACCAGAAGAAAAATAGAGGTTTTCCGTGTCGCTATCTGATAAGTTGATATTCACGGCAAACCCCCCGATATGCACGAGCGAGTCGCTGTAATATGGATTTAGCGTAAATGCACCTTTTCCCTCGTTAGGTGTTACGGTAAGCTTCACCTCCGCCACGGCTTCATGACACTCATGATCCTCAGGTATCTCCCGGATGAATGCCTCTACGATTCCCTGGTAGCGGCTGTCATAGGTTACAACGCTGTTGTATAGCTTGTAGAACATGTGGCGGCGCAGGTGATCAATCTCTGCTTGGGTGGTGTTGTCACTCCTATCCAGTATCACCGCACGTCGTTCTCGTGCATGCTCTATGAAGAGGTCACGCTCCGATTCGGGTTCTATTTCAGTATCACCGCCGAGGACCTGACAGGAGCCGTGGTTGTCAATTTGGCCGTCCCCTGTTTGGGAATGAAATGAAATGTTGGCTTTCCAGTCATCCCTTTTCTCAGCGACGACTTTAACTTCGATTGCCTGGCTTTCCAAGTTTTTGTTGAGCACCAATGGGCTGTTGAGCTCAAGACACTTCAAACAACTTAAGAATTTTCCCTTTTCTGGCCAAACAATCTTATGCACATAGGCTGCGGCGGTGTAAGCCATGTCGACATACACGCTAGCTGGACATACGCAGATGCCTTCAATGCTGTGACCCTTGATAACATCTCGAAGACGATGATCGCTTAGGGAAGAGCTGAATGACACTTCTACCCTCTCGCTGCTGACTTTCTGATGTCCAATTTTCTGAATCGTGGCCGTGGGTACGAACTCATGTTGATTTCGTCCTTCATCCCCCACACTAATGCCATTCGCTGATGCAGTAGCCACTGTGTATGGTCGCCAGAATGTCTTGAGGTCGAATTCGTAGGTCGGGAGATCGAGAAGTCTCAAGAACTGCGTAAAAGGCCGGTGAAACTCTGGCCAATCTATAGACAGCCCCGCAACATAGGCATTCCCGAGAGAGCTCGTTATTATTTTCCAATCGTCGGCGTATCGATCTAATGATGGCATTAGCTGGGAGGAGGTGACATTCAATGTCTGTCGTAACAGAGTCAGACACATTGAACCCGGTCCGACCTGGATCCAAAGAGGAGAAGGTTGATCTTCTGGTAGAAATTCCTTAATACTTTCCAGCGCATTGGTGAACTGGACAGGCTGGCGAGCGTGACGAGCTATATACTGCGCGTTGAAGACGTCGTCTTGGGTGATAATCTCGCCGGTCACTGTTGATGAAACCGGAATGCGGGGCTTGAAAAAGGAGACCTTGCTCGCTATTGCCTCGATCTCTTTGTAGATAGGTTGTATGGATTCAGCGTGAAAAGCGTAGGATATTGGCAGAAACTGTGCTTGAATGCCTTCCGACATTGCGTATGCCTCAAGTTCACATAGATCCAAGGTTGGCCCACCGACGACGTGACATTCGTGAGCGTTGAAGCATGCAATGTCGCACGTGTCGTGGAGCCCTCTATTTCGCAGTATAGTCCGGATATCATCTGCCGTCGCCCAGAGGCATACTATGCCATATTCGCCGCGTTTGTAGGTCGCCTCAAATAATTTTGCTCGTTGTGAGACTAACCACAGGGTATCGGCGACAGACAGCACACCTGCTACAGAGAGCGCTGCATACTCGCCGATACTATGTCCCAAAACGATATCCGGTTCGACGCCCCATGATACCCACAACTCAGCCATTGCTAGTTGAATACACACGATGGCGAGGTGTTCCTCGGCTATGAAATTCCCCTGTACCAGTTCTAAGTTCATGAAAATGTCGATTATACTGCAGCGCATATCTCCGCACAAGTCCTCGCACATGCTCTGAAGCGTGTTGAGATGGTTTCGAAAAATCAGATGGGTCTCATATAGCTCTCGAGCTATGCCACAGTACGACGTTCCTTGACCACTGAATAGGAAGACAACCTTCGGCTTGATGGTGGGAGACAGGGTTATTCGACTAGAAAGCGAGATATCCCTTGTCAATTGTTCGATTAACTGGCCGGTCGATTCGGTCATGTATTCCGCCCTCCAGGAATAATGTGTTCGCCGCGCAGTGGTCGAATATGCCACATCCGACAGTTTGGTATCCGGATGCTTGACCAGATATTCCAATAGGTTTGTCTTGTTATCTCGAAGGGATTTGCTTGTCTGGGCTGACACAGTCACCAAGTGCCAACACCGAGGATCTGGCTCAGAGGTTATCTCAACCACTTTAGGTGCCTTCTCAATTATCAAGCACGTGTTGCCGCCCTGGTGAATAAATTTTGTTGTAAGCATGGTGCATTGTTACGGAGGGGTTGAAATCGGCGTGGCTCACAGCAGCGTCAAAACTATTTACTAGTATCTTCTCTCTGTTGCTTTCAAGCACGACCGGCCCCATGTTGATGCCAATGGAAGAGGCATCTAAATCATCAAGTGACGGAAGTAGCTCTGTCTCAAAGGTGATCATCGCCTGTGGTGGGATTACTCCCTCTTTAAGCAGAAGGGCAGCCTTAATAACGGATGAAACACCAGCTGCCTGTCCCAGCGAATTAGCATACGCCGGCTGCCTAAGTACCTAGGTAGGTATTCAAATGTGTACTTACACTCTCTGAGTGGCCAACATTCGCCTTGACTGACCCAATGTAGGTAGGAGAATTTCTCTCGGAGGGGTTCCTGAAAACGCGGGTGATCGATCCCACCTCAGCCAAATCTCCAACCTGCATACAAAGATTAGAATTGCGACGTATGAATAGAAGGGTTACACATACGGCCGTGCCAGTCCCATGGAGTTCTACGTAGCCAATATCACTAGGTTTTGTATTCGCCTGACGGAGGACCTGCCGAATAAGCTTCTCCTGAGATTCGGGATGAGGGTGCGTCATGGACGATGCGCCAGCAGAATAGTTGCGACCCCATCCTGTGACAAGAGCTTCGATCTTGTCGTTATCCGCGAGTGCATCTTCCAATCTCTTCAAGACGAGCACCCCTGCAGCCTCACCACGACAATACCCGTCTGCATCCGCGCGGAACGTCTTGCACCCGCCAGATGGTGCCAAGAACCCCGACTTTCCCAGTGCGGAAAATTCAAAGGGGCTGCCTGCAATCTGCGCACCTCCCGCGAGTGCCATGTCGCACTCCCTATTTATGAGCCCGGCGCAGGCGAGTTGAATGGCTGTAGCGCTTGACGAGCATGCCGAATCGACGCTGTTTACATTAGCACACGAATTCTTTTCGGCAGTAGAGTTGTCAACGTACCTATATGATCCACCCTCGAAGCCAAAATGATGACTTACTCTTCCAGGGGAAAAGGCTCTGAGGATTCCGGGAGCAGTAAACCTGTTATAACACTGGAGTCAATAATGTCCACTTATGGTAAAGATTACATAGGGTTTCAGGAGCTTGCAGGAGCAGCAAGAGCAGAAAATGCCCGTCAAGGCAATTTATGGCTCTCAGACATGCCAAAAGGGGGAATAAAAGACTCCAGGGGACTAACACATCAACACCTTGCTCAGCAGCAAATTCACGCCACGCATCTGCGTTTTGCCCGAAGTAAACAGCCGTCCGTTTCTTTCGCGACAACGGCCCAGTGCTAGGATTGTAGCCGGCCTTCTCGAGGGCCTCGAGACTTGTCATTAGCAACAGTCGGTGAGTAGGGTCGACCTGTATGGCTTCCCTTGGAGACATATTGAATAGTCGAGCATCGAATGATCCGGGATCGGAAAGGAAACAGCCATCTGTGTTCATCATCGTATTCTTCTTGGTGCCCGAAGGGTCATAGAAATCGTCTAAATCGAACCTGTCATGTGGAATCTAGAACATTGTGAGACAAGACTCTTTTATGGTGGATTTGGGCTGTTGAATTACTCTTTCATGTGTAGTACGTCCTTCCATCAGCAGCTTCCAGAATTGTTCCAAATCATTCGCCTGAGGGAATCTCGCGGACATCCCGACGATTGCCACGGCACCGCAGCCAGACCTTATCTGCGGATTGGGCTTATAAACCGGGCATTTAAGCACGTCAACACCAATGCCTGTATGCCTTAGAGTCCGGATGAGAGAGTCTGCCTGGGCCGATGGCCCGAGAACAGAAACGTCCACCTTGGCACAAGCCTGCTTCAGACGTTGCGCTGTCGCTACGAACGTTTTGTCGACCATCAACGGCGCGCTTGTTATTGCCGGAATAATCTGTCGTGTGACTTCGCCGAGTGTCTTCGCAGTATACGGAACGCATTCCTCGGTTGACATGATGCAAGCACCCTCCTGCAACGGCAGATCCCATATATACGAAGGCTTGGCGGTCGAGTCAAAGTCGAATGCCGGAATATGCGGTGCATGGACAGCGCTGGCGACGGGGAGTGGCACAAAAGACAAGCCGTCGTCCGATTCATCAGAGAGTTTCAATTTCGCCATGAGCAACTGCAATGTCGAAGGCGGGCCGCTCACGGTTACCCAACCACGACCGACCACCCCAATCCAGGTTCTCTTGTGCTTGATGATGTCCTAAATGGGACAGTAAGTATGACAACAGCGGCAGGACGTCTCGGGTACGTAGCAGCTTACATGCTCCTCGTGGAACCTGTCCAACAATGTCTGCAGCAAATTGACGTCTGTCTCCGTCGATACCATGCATGACCAAATACCGTGCGGCCACTCGATCTGCTTTGTCCGAGTGTGATTGGCAACTACCCAGGTGAAGTAGGAAGGGAACCCTTCCAATGAGAGAGTCGCGAGCTCTGTCGCGCTCTTTGCTGTGGCTGCTAATGCTGCAGGGAAGAGGTTGATACATAGCCCGATTAGTACACGGGGAGTAGACAAGATCGTCGGATCATGTTCTACCCGTCTAGTTGGGAAGTTAGATGCTTAGTATCCTGTCGTTGCTGTATCGCCGGAAAGTTAGCATTCAACTTACAAGATGAGCTCCCCCAGTCGAGCAAAGTACGACACGACACAAGCTGCGAGTACGGGCGAACCGTCTGTCTCTGTAAGGTTCTCAGCCATCTCCAGGAGGGACTCAAACGGTGGCGTCTCGTTCCGGAAGCATGGATGTAGGTTGCCGAACTCGATCTGGCAAATATCCGATGCATCACGTAGGAATTCTGCTAGAAGCGCAGAGTGCTTGCTGGCGATATATAGGTCGCCAATGCTGCCCGCTACATTGTCGGTTTGGTCGCCGAAGAGCAGGACTTGATGTCGAGTTGCAGTAGCCATTTTTGCATCCGACGCAGTGTATGGTTCGGATCTTGTTAGCAAGGACAAACTTCCAGGTGAATCCTTTTATACTCAGTATTACAAATGAAGTAAATGAAATCCCCGATGAACAGGTTCTGTGCACCCGACGATGCTCCTGATTTACCTATAGTGAAACAACAAGCTGTCACGAGAAGAAAGAATTTTTTGCTTGCAAGGGATCAAGGTTGTGCGGCATATTAATAGAAACCAGCCGCGGTATGATCTTGTTGATTGGTATGGTGCGTTGTGATGGTATCCCTAGACAATAATCCCGTGAGGTGAACAATGCAAGGTTGTCCGTCGACATGGATGGGGACCTTTTTCGGGCGTACCTGGGATAACTTCACAGTGCCCAGGTGCACCTGCAGCCATTCATTAAACGAGAGCTACCTGGTTTAACTGCATGTTGAATAATAATCAGTACAATGGCGTTGTAGGGAGTAGCAAGTATCTATTAGCGCGTTTCCCTCCCCTGGTGCTCATCCACTAAACACTCTTGACAAAGATATACATTTGCTTGAATACCTAGGTATATCGTGTAAATCTGCCTTATGCTAATACTTAATCATTGTGTCTCACTAGGTACCTAGGTATTGGTCTTGTTCATGTAACGAACACAAATAGTGATAGTTACTAAGGCAGCCACGGAAGCTTAGAACGGGTGAACAGGCAATCACGTACCGGCAGCCTGACATATTCTAATACTGGGATTATATCCATGGATGTGGTGGCTGCTACAAGGCCATAAGCTGCACTACGAAGACTTTTCTTCTGTGTATTATAGCCTAGCCTAGCCCACGAAGTGTGTTTCGCAGGCTTTCGAGCAATAAACAAGTAATTAGAACCTACTTTCAGGACTCCTTCTGCACGTACCACATGTTTACGTAAATTTGTGTTTCACAGCGGGATTCTTTTTCTTCCTAAGAATTCTAAAAGGGTGGCCGGCCGTGACCCAACTAAGTAAGTATCTAGACTACACTTTCTACTCACTTCGGAAACTGTCGTTCAAGTTATCCCCAATCTTCCTCGTGTGATGAGACCGTACAGCGGGAAGCCTTTCTGTATTTAGAGTAACCTCACCGCAAAGATGTTTTGGAACGCTTCGCGCAACAAGAAGGCTCCAAGACATACATTAGGTCCAGCGCCAATAACGGAAAATTCTGACACTCCGCATATACTACACAGTTAAATTCCGAGAAACCACCTGATAGGCTGAGTGCAGTTATCAAAGTGGGCAGAACTCGAGTCAAGGTGTACAACTTGGACTTTGTTAAACGTAGGACGAGATTAGCGAGGTAAGATTGGCACTGCAGTCTTGCTGTGTTCTTAATCTGCACGGGAGTGAAGGCTCTATATTTTCCCTAATCTAGATTGTGGGCTGCAACACCCTTTTCGGAAGTATAGCTTGGTCCATGTAACGCGTCACGACTAGATTTGAGCTGTACCTCCCATGTTAACAGCGGGACAATAATCTGTGCTCCAACGCTGCCTTCTGCTGAACCATAATTGCTTGTTTTATATTATTGCCATCAGCCACCTGTTGGAAAGGTTTATGGTCCTTACACGGCAACAATTTATTCATGACACACCTGTACCTTGACCACTGTGTCAACAAGAGCCTAGCTGGTGCCACTCCTTTTCATCCACCTTGTGGCAACCTCACCACGCGAAACCATTTTATCGCTCACACCTATCAGTTCCACGTGAAAACGAGTTCTCAATCCCAACAATGTCGCCTAAGAAGGAACAAGACGGCACCATTCCATATTTGACTGGATTCTCGTCTGGTCTTCAAGTGATCGTGTGTAGCCTCCCTCGGACGGGAACAACTTGTAGGAAACTTCTATGCCATCGAGCGAGAAAATAGCTAACCCAATATTGAATCATAGCAACAAAGCTGGCTTTAGAGCAGCTAGGCTACCCCAACGTCTATCACATGAGTACCTTTGTCGAACACACGGAAGACTACAAACTCTGGGGATATGTCATCAGGGCAAAATTATCCGGCTGCGATGTCCCACGCCAAGTCTGGGACAGTCTGCTGGGTCGCTATCAGGCGAGTGTGATGCTTCCCTCCTTCGAATTATCCGCTAATCTTGCATCAAAAGGTGGTGGTCGATGCACCTGGCTGCTATTTTGCGACCGAGCTCACCAGGGCGTACCCCAATGCTAAAGTTATCATTCTCAATCGGGACCCCGAGAATTGGTATGCCTCATTCGAAAATACTGTACAGAAAATGATTAAGCGCCGAGAATCTTTAGAGCTCTTGGAAAAGATCCTACGACCATGCCTCCCTACTCAAGCATCTGCGATCATACGCATTGGGAACCTCTTGTCCAAGTCGGGTATCGGACTAGGCTCGTATGGTAAGGAAGAGTGCTTAGAATTCTTCCAGAGATACTACGCAGATTGCAGAGCAAGCATCGCGGCCGATCGCTGCATCGACTTCAAAGTCCAAGATGGCTGGTCTCCTCTGTGCGAGCACCTAGGCGTCCCCATACCACGACAGCAAACCATCAATGGTTGGATTCAGGGACCATTCCCGCAGGCCAACGACACAGAGTCTTTCCATTCATGGGTGGCTCAGATTCAATACTCGATGCTAAAACAAACTTGGAGGAACATGGTGTTGTATGGACTGGTACTGATCGGGATTATTGTGCTCTTTGGGCAGGTGACGTGGTTCGCAAAGCTAGGTTCGTACATGTATCGTAACTAGTTGTGGGAGGAAGCTACTGCAAAATCGCTAATAAGGAACCGTAAAAGATCGGTTTCTTACCTTGCAGAACGCTGGAGCAATGATACAAGCAAGAATATAGTTCTGTAGGTGTAATGGTTGCTTGTTTAGGCGTGAAGCCCCTTAATGAACAACTGGGCAATTCTATTCGGGAATAACACTGAGTTTGGTGCCATCATTACCTAGTAAAAATAACATTCCTCGAGTTCAGCTGGACTGGTGGGATAAAGAAGGCAGCTGAGGTCTCAAGCATACAAACTACTAATAACGGCCCTAACAAGTTGCCTAGAGTAACAATGAACGTATCCAAAAGTGAAACATGACTTCAGGGGAGGTTTTTGATGATTAAGAGCTTATCATTCTGAATTTCTTTCTTTCTTTCTTTCTTCCTTTTTTTCGGTTTAGAACTGATACAGCAATGATACGCATCCAGAATTAAATATATGTCATATGTTTATAACTTGCAAAACAAAGTCAAAATACGTTGGTTTTTGGATGATGTTGTCTTGCATTATATACTCGTTATCCTGTCCTGCAAGATTCAATACAATACAGTAATTACAGCTATTTTCATTTTATAGGCTTAGTATCAAGAGATAGCATTTCATTCATGTATTCTCGAATTCGTTCGTCAGATTCCCATTGTACAAACTGTTTGCCTTGAAAATTCTCAGGTCCTTTTTTGTTTGATATATTGGTTTGTATCCTCTGAAGTAGCTGAAATGCAGACGGCCGTTTTCTATGGTCGACATCTGCACATTCTGTCGCCAAGTCGTACAGATCTTTATCGATATTCGGCCGTAGGGCTTGGAAGGCCTGAAAGGACGGGGTTGGAAAATATTCGAATAGTACCTGCATCACCTACAAGCTTTCAGAACAAGAACCTAGATACACAGTAGAAAAATCGGAGCAAGGGAACATACCCGTCCGATCTCGAAGATGTTGCCCTGAGTAATGGTGTCGGCAGTCACGGGCACACTAAATGGATTAGACAACCTATCTGGTTCGATACACTGATCAGAAGTTAACTTACGGTAAACTGGCTTTCATTGTGCTTACATCATCTGTACCCTCGCCGAAATCGATGGCTTTGATTATAGGGACAAGACTATGTTCACCAGAGTCGTAGTCCCCGAATATACCTGAAAATGATTTAGTTAATGGGTCCTGTATGTGCTACATGTAGCTCACAATTCTTGAGATTAGCTAGGTCTCCGTGATAGATTTGTTGTTGGGTACCGAAATCGAAAATACTCGGTTGCTCTAGGCTAGCTTGAATATTTCCGCCTCGAAACTTCCCATCGTCTGCGGCTGAGCTTGGGCTTGCCATTCCTACCACCATTCTTGCCACTAATAATTATGAGTTTAGCCACTCGATTTTCTAGGCTTAGCCTATCTGGCAACCTACAACACCTGAAGATTTGCCATAAAACACGATTTGGCACTGGATTGAGTCCTCTATTCACGCGTGCTCGAGATCTGTCAATAAATGTCTCTAATGAAATGTTCGGCAAATACTCCACTGTAGGAGACTAGCAGTCAGCTTCTCATAATTTCTCTTAAATGTGTGGTTTATATTGAGGTATTAGGAGCATGGATTGGAATTTCAGAGCTGAGTCTCCCCTGAAGTTGAAAACAAAGACAGAAATGCGTACTGACAAGATAAGTCTTCAGTAAGTGGGGTGTTCCGTCCTGATACGTCGTCGGTCCTATCATTCTATCCTTTTCGGTAATTGACTGTACGATGTGGGCGTGACCTTGGAGTCGCTGTACTATTATGAGCATTCACCATGACCTCCCTCCGGATTCCACTCACACGAAGAAACTGTACTTCCTTCTTGATAGTTGATACCGCTACGTCATTATTGGCATATTTGACCACGATTCTTCGCAAAGGGGTTCCATTACTCGATTGTTCCTGGAATAAATATGCCGTACCCCGAGCTCCTCCACCCAAGATTCTTTTTAGCTTGAATCCATTGGGTGAGACGCTTTCCCAGGCACTTATCAGGGATTGAATCCAGGCATTGTAATTATTCGATGTCATCGGAGGGTACTGAAAGTAGTAAGACAGCCGCGCTATTAATCTGGGATACGTAGATCTTCAGCACTATCACCACACCTACCACACTGATTTTATAAGTTGATGTAAATCTTAACGACTCGTTGAAACCCACAGTCTACTATTTTATTCTTCTCTCGACGAGCTTCGAATTCCGTAATGGAATGGGAATTGAATTTCAGACGCTTTCGTGCTTAGCTGTTGTTGTGAATGGACAAAACCTTTGTCCAACCAACACCTTGCTCCGGAACCAGCGCTATGTGCGCAAAATTTTCTTTGATGCGACAAACAACTTGTGTGCCCAGAAGACCCTGCACCTCAACCAGAATTGTCATCCAGTTTCTCGTTCACCGTCCGCACAGGGCAAACAATCTCAACCCAGCCAGCTCCAATAGTCCCTGACGCCCCTTGAAGGCCGATCATCCCACAGAGGATAATATTCTGGTGATTTCACGAAAGTGCGCGCAATAGGTATCGTCGAATGCACTCTGGGTCCCATAATACGTAACTACATTTGCTACAGAGACGATCCTCCAGGCCAAGGACCCAATCATCACAAGAATAGTAGGCGCTACTTGAGTCCCAGGCAATAAACGAACCATCTCTTATGTCTTCTTGGCCCTGGCTTGGGTCCAGAGCATTTATATTTTCTTTGTCGCCGCAGTCACAATGAAGAACCTAATCATGGCACGGGAGATCTCACGGTTTAGTAAGAGCAGCGTGAAGCAGGACTTGGCTGGCTTCAAAAGCTGAGTTGAACAAGCTCTTTTGGGCTTCGTAGGATGCTGCATTTTCGACTTGCTTGATAAAATTCATCTTTTGTGATTCCTGGACTATTATGTTAGTAGTGCCGTAGAGTCGTCTCAATGCTTGTTACGATACGTATATAAGCAACTGCAGACAGTCAAGTCTCCGACTTGACAACATTCTATCTTTTGGTAGTGTCGTGGTTTAGAGCTGCAGTTCTGTTCCGTGACAATGCCTACTAACGCGGTACCTGTAGCACCAACCAAATTAGTCAAAAAGGAGGCAGAATTTTCACATATAAGAGATATGGGATTTCTAGGACGTTAGAAATAAGGGGGTATCCTGGACTGAGCCACTTTCACGCTCGTAGCTCATTTACGGCGCCACTAAAATTAACACTTAGTGCCATTCTAAACATCGCCAACAAGCTGGAGCTAATGATTTGATGAGAGCGGCTTATTTCTATGTTCCTAACTGAGTCTATTTCGTATAATTACAACCTAACATGCACTTCCAACAGACCCTTTCCCCTAGTGGCAACAATGAACTGGTCGCTCACACATTCAAAGTCTTCTGCCTTTGCTGTCACGAACTGAAAATCGAAGCGATGTACAAGTGTAGCAAGCACAAGGTACATTTCGGCCTATGGGAGGCTACGAAGAAGAGACTAACAACTTTCGTCTAAAGGCAAGGACTTACTGCATGCCGAGGCACATCCTCGTTCCTCTCGAAAATGGCGCATAGGCTTTCTCCGCATTTCTCCGGACGTTGTGATCCATCGAGCGTTCAGGGTTGAAAAATTTGGGGTTTATGTATAATTCCTCATCTGTATGCATCGAAATGGTGGTCATTCCGATAGGGGTTCCTGTAGGTATCCGGTATTCTTTGTAGAATAAGTCCCGATCTGGAGCTATCTGCATCGTTCGATGTTTGGTTTAATATCTGTCGTCTTTGGGGCAGGTTAGTCCCCGGGATACCTGGTGTTGTCAGTGTAATATGCGACGGCAGTTTTGAAGATATTATCTGTCTCCAAGTGAGGCCCCCATACCTTTTTGAGAATGGTGGTATTATTGGTCCCGAGGACAGAAAAGGAGGGTGTCAAGTTGGAACTGACAAGACACATATACCTTCATACCACTAGCAAGCAGGTGTCAGGTGCTTGACATTTTGCCCTAGTGGTATGTTCTTGTTATCAGGAGTCCTTATGACTCTACTGATCATAGACAGATCCCTGGTTCCCTGGTTTTGTCTCGTGATCGACGTAGTAATTAAAATGGTTCTGATGACTTCGCCTGTGGCTTAAAGAAAAGGGATGGGGTGAGCGAAGTATTGTTTTCGATTGTTGAGCTGCTACATCTACTGGCCTCGACTTTCGCTTGTGTGGAACGAAGCAAGGCATCTATCAAGTGGTTCTATAGTGTATCTTCACTAGGCATACACTGTACGTATTTAATTCCACCTGTCACGCGTGTTACTCCAACGATATGATGCAATTTGGAGTTTTGTGGATGCCTACACCCATTCATCGAAAAAGGTACAGGTAGCTTCTCGAACCGGTTAGACCGCTATTATTTACAGTATGAATTCTATTCAACACTGTAGGCTATCCGTGCTTATATCTCGCCAGCCAGCTTTATTGTTGTTGCGTTCTCCCTGCCTCACCCCAAATTCAACGCCAACAAGGAGAGGCAATGGAGCGCGAGAAAAACGAATTGCCGCCTTATAGTGCCGTGGCTAACACCGAATGGCCACGGCGGCACCGCGCGATACGGCGCTCGAGGGGGCTTAGGGTTCTGGCTCTTGCCTGTCTCGCCTTCATCGTGTATGCGCAATGGAGGCAAATTCACACAGAGCCGAAGTCAAGCTCCACGCTGCTGTCTATCCAAAAGCTTCAGGATGACCTGGAGGTATGTTCGAAACTCAGGTCAAAGCCAAACGACCCCATCGGCGCTGGCCGCCATCGCAATGCTCGCTACATTGATGGGCACAGGCCTATCCTCATCAAGAACGCCACTATATGGGTTGGCGAGCCCGCCCAAGGCACGACCGCTGAGGAGGCACGAGTCGGCATTGGATACTCTTGGACCCGTGGCGACGTCTTCATTGAGTACGGCCTTATCAAGAAAGTCGACAGTGATATCGACGTCAACACGTTATCGTCCGATACGCTAGTTTGGGACGCCAAGGGTAGACGTCTCACTACCGGCATTATCGATATGCATAGCCATTCTGGAGTAGATAGCCTCCCGGGGCTTGTCGGCAGTGACGACACAAACGAGCTGAGCAGCGATATCACGCCCTATGTCCGGTCTATCGATGGTATCGATCCTAATGATCATCAACTCGAGGTCATCAAGTCTGGCGGTGTAACCACGAGTCTAGTTCTACCCGGGTCAGGCAACAACATTGGCGGAGAGGCTTTTGTCATTAAGCACGCAATTGGAAAGCCGGATGGTCGCAATGAGACGTCAGCCGCCGACATGCTGGCGGATCCCGATCGTAATTGGCGATACATCAAGATGGCCTGTGGCGAGAATGCCAAGAGAGTATACGGTAGATCCGGCGAACAGGGCCCTTTTAGTCGGCTAGGAGAGTCCTGGGAGTTTCGACATGCATTTGAGCAGGCCGCGAAGCTTGTTCGCGACCAGGATGATTGGTGTGCAGCCGCTGATTCTGTCGGCATTGAGAATATGGACCGTTACCTTCCTCAAGAACTCGAGTGGGAAACCCTGGGCGCTGTATTGCGCGGGCAGGTTCACGTTAACACCCACTGCTATACGATCCCTGATCTGGAAGCTTTCGTAGACCACACAAACGAATTCAAATTTCCCATCCGAGCATTTCACCACGCGCACCAAACATTCCTCGTCCCGGAAATTCTCAAGCGGTGAGTAACTTCGGAATCATGCCCCAAAAGTATTTTATTTTGGCAATTCTAAGGGTAAACAAACTCCTTTGGGGGGCAAGATCGTGTCTAGAAACTAACATCTCACTATTGAAATGATAACTAATTCCGAGTGTGCCAGTGCTTGGGGTGACTCGCCACCTGCATCCGCTCTCTTCGCTGACAATATGTGGTATAAGACCGAGGCCTATATCGGTTCTGAGTACGCTGGTAAAATCCTGTATGAAAACGGACTGACGCCGATTTATGTATCGGATAATCCAGTTCTCAATGCGCAACATGTTGTGTTCGAAGCTGCCAAAGCGTATGACTATGGTCTGCCATACCATGCTGCCCTGGCTTCTGTTACCTCGGCCCCCGCCGAAAGACTAGGCTTCGAAAAGCGTCTCGGCAAAATTAAACCTGGTTTCGACGCCGACATTGTCGTTTGGGATAGTGACCCTCTAAGCGTCGGCGCCACACCTGTTCAGATCTGGATTGATGGAACTGCTCAATACGAGAACCCTTTTGAGCTGCCGAAGCCAACTGAGAAGCATATCGATATTCCCAAGGATGTTCAAATAACGAAGGAGGACCCTCTCTCGATCTCCAATCTAATCATCTCAGGTATTTCAAGGTCATTCATCACAGAGGAGTTCGTTAGTGAGAGGCAGGAAAGACAAAACCTTACGGCTGTTATTCTAAATGGCCAGGTTGCCTGCCTTGGAACGTGCACTGGAGAAATAGAGACCGCCCAAACCAGTAGTGCTCAGACAATCAATCTTAAGAATGGCTACATGACGAGACCTTTCACCGCGTTTGGTTCTCTGATTGGTCTCAACGCAATTGATGCTGAATCAGCCACAGACAACAGCGGAAGTCCAGATGTCTTCAGCCGTGGCGTCGATGGTCTTGCACTAGACACCAAGAAGCTCCACTATGCTCTGAAATACGGTGTCACACGTGCCATCTCATCTCCCAAATACTCCGATGCGGCAACACATCAAGGTACTAGTGTAGGCTTCCGCACCGGCGCCAAACACGCTCTCGAGAACGGTGCTGTGTTCGTTGACGACGCTGCGGTTCACTACACGCTCGATCTGCACGCAAAGAGCGGCAGCACTTCCATTTCTAATGCCGTCGGGTCATTGAGGCGTAAACTTCTCGAGGCGGTTGAGTCAAATACGACAGCTAGCGACCCCTTCTCTGAGAGTGCATTCCTGCAGAGGGTAGTTAAAGGCTCGCTAGCTCTCGCTATAACGGCGCACAGCGCAGATGTCATTGCCGCGATTCTCAAGGTTAAGAGCACAGTTGACAATGCCATTAGCTCTGCTGGTGGTGATGGCGGTATTCGGATAGTGATTATCGGTGGCGCTGAGTCTTTTATCGTAGCAGACGAGCTTGCTGCTGCCAATGTCGGCGTTGTGCTCAGTCCGTTGCTTTCCTACCGCACGACGTGGGATCAGCGACGGGCTCTCACTGGCGCGCCACTTACGAATGGTACCGCTATTGACTACCTTATCGAGGCGGGTGTGCTGGTCGCGATTGGCCTCGAGGAAGACTGGATTGTCAGGGATTTGGGATTGTTAGCTGGTATTGCGTATAAGAACAGCGGGGGCAAGATTGACCAAAGCCAAGCTTTGGACCTCGTGGGTGCTAATGTGTACAAACTACTAGGGCTCAAAGAAAGCGCGGCGAGTAAGGAAGGCGTCAATGAGTTCGTTGTGTTTGAGGGCAATCCCTTGGAGGTCGGCTCTCATGTTCGGGCTGTAGGCGCTGGGCTGGGCGAGGTCAAAGTTTTTGAATATGAATAGTCGCTATGTGATTACACTTTAGATAGTAATTATTAGCCTAGTCAAATAAAGCCGTTTCAGCAGCGATAGGTGGCCTGTCCCCGTAGCACACGAAAAATGATTCGCAAGGACAGGCTCGTTGCTCTAGGGTATGTATTGAACGGGGAATCAATCAGTGCTCTAGGTGAAAGTGAAGTCTTGTTTGTTGTCTTCTCGGTACTTATACCCCAGACCCCTACACAGCATCTTGAACGCAGAAGAATTGCCTGTTCTAGAAACTACTTGGACGGACAAACCCATTTAGATAATAACAATTAATATATCCATTCTCAACTTTGGTAGAATTTTTCGGGAAGATGTGCCACCGTTCATTTCTCTGATTCATCCTTATCATCACAGACAATATCAAAGGTGGCCTTGCTATATATATTGAACCACGTTATATCTTTTGTCTGTTTCTCGGGCACCACCATCCTGCAATTGTAATTGTGGGTTAAGAAGGTAGCAATGAAGACCTTCACCATCATGATGCCGGCGCCCTGTCCAGGGCAGCGTCTAGGCCCCTTGCCAAACGGCATAAAGCAGTAAGAATTGACGATTGTTTCCGTCCTGTTCAAGAAGCGGTTCGGGTCGAATACAGTTAACGGTGCCATGTTGGGATCCACCCTCGTTCGCCAGCTATCCTCGTTCTGGTGCAACGCATGGATGCAAGTGACGATCCGCGTGCCCGACCTAATGTTGTACCGTCGCCCACGCAAGGATAATTCGAAGTCCTTAACCGCAGCATTGTTGATGAGGGATCCTGGGGGTTCGTAGCGAAGTGTCTCAAGAATGAAAGCGCTTAGGATAGGCGCACGTGATAGCTTGACGAACATGTCTCCGGGTGCCTCTTTGAGTTCGTTGATTTCATCCAGAATGCGCCGTTTCCACGCATCATTCTCCGGCTCGAGAAGATGGAACAATGTCCCCATAACACTAGATTTAATAGTGTCTAGTCCCGCGATAGTGGCAGTGACAAGGTCGTCGCGAGTCATACCCATTGGGATTCCGAGTTCGTCATTAGCCTCCTGCACAAGTGAAGCTACTGTTTGCGGCTCAGGAGTAGTCATCATATCCTCGGTAGCTCTGCGCAGAATCTTGATATTGTAGTCAAGTCGACGTGATTCCTTAGTAAACGGCAAAGATGCAAGGGGAAAACAGACCCGATTCCAAAAACGACTTGCATAGAAGCGTAGGTCAGTGAATGTTTGGTTTAGAGCTGTCATAAAAGGGAGCGCCTTCAGTTGTCCGTCGGAGTCGAGTACATCGAGAAGTCGATTAATATTAGTTCTTCCCCAGATGAACTCTCCGCTCGACTCTCGGGTCCAACTATTTAAGAGTTCGCGAATGTTTATTGTTGCACCCGAGCCGTTCTTCACCTTAAAGCGTGCCAAGGCCAATTCTGCTTGCCGTTCAACTATCTCGTAGAGCCGTCTGTTGTCCCTCATGCCCCGTGTTAGTGTCACCTTTCTCTCCCTGAAACGCCATTTTTTAATCGGGAGGAACGTTAGAGCGTAAGGACTCAAACGACCGAACGAGAATAAGGCAGGTGTATCTCGATCAACATGTCTTCCAGTTTTGGCGATAAGCTCTTCGCATAGTTCTGCGTCTGTACTGTATAACTGAACCGAAAAGCCACGGACTGTGCCATAGAGATCCGTTGGACGCTCCGTATAAAGCCAATCATGACTCTTGTTCTTGTCCTGTAGCCCAGTAACACGCATCTCTGCACCGAGAACCGCGTAACATCTTTTGACGAACCTCACACCTTGTTTCTCATAGAATCGACGAAGGAGGTAAAGCCTTAGGACAAAGGCCCAGAACATCCATGCCAGACCTGCACCAGCCGGCCCCATCACCAAATAAATCCATATTGCAGATACAGACCCATGGCTTGGTTTAATAGACTGAGGCAAAGAGGTGCTCGTGGCATAATTTGCCGGGTCCTGAAACTCGGTTAAGTTCGATAGGAACTGGATCTGCTCCATTATCAAAATGTATTTTTCCACCAAAGTAAGAATGTGCTTTAGATAGACATTTTCCAGGGCATGAGCATAGTTTGGAAAAACACTCGGTACTTAATAACAGAGTTTTCTATATGTAGCCTGCTGATCACCTCGGTTATATACGCCCAAACCCCAAAATCCAGAACAGCTAGCCTCCCATGTTCTGCATCATCGAGACGTACAGATCTCGCCTCAAGTCAATCTCGGTCTCCATGTTAACTTAATGCAACTCTGATGAATTCTCAACAAAATATGCATGGGGGATGCCTTCGGTCACCTGAATACATCAAAAGCAAGTGCCCCTCGGGGATTAAAGTCTTGGTAATTGGTTCACATATGTCTTGCCCTAGGCTCCTTGTCTATCCACTAATGACCTTACGTATACCTTTTAACGCCTTTAAGATGGGCTGGGAGCCTACGAACTGCGGAAGCGCACACAATAAATCTCAAATCAACACAATCTCCATATACCATTTACTAACCTGATATATTACCTATTTTCCATGTGTGTCTAGGCTGTTACAATGCAGCTCTTTTTAGTCACCGCATGCAGATATACACATCGAATGGCTGTTATACAATTCTATGCCATGACTGACATGTCTATTTTCTTCCAACTTGTAAGCCGTAATCACTTGAATAATTGCACCGATTACCTTACAGCTTCACATAAAGATATGTACCATATCCTGGCCATAATTCGCTTTCCGAAGTTGGTCACCAACTGGAAGCCACCACGTCGTGGTTAGAACTATGAGTTTACGGATCCCTTCAGCCACATGAGGCCTTTTTCCGGACTTATCTATAGCTCTTATAGGTGGTGAACTAGATAGGTCGCCCTTTGACCGAGGGGCTAGCCCCTACCCTTGTAAATGTAGGTAGGCTTACCCGCGTACCAAGACCGGCAGCGTTGCATTGTTGACTAGCTATAAGTATCACCGTGCATTCCTGCATGAGGAACCCTGCAGTTCAATGCATGTTGTATGCTGCCCCTCTATAAATGGGAAGCACGATTATGAAGGGCCATTGGGGCCACTTCCGCCAAAACGTAGAACTTACTTTTCCACTTGTAATTTTCCCCCTCCGCCTTTTCCCGCCGGTGCTTAGGCCGACCTTGAGCGTATCGGTGTCCAAAAAGGCCAACGGGACCGGATCGCCTTAGTTCGCCTTAGTAGTTTAAAACTCGCGGCTTTTTATTATAACGTACTACAGCGTAGTATGTTAGCCTTGCAAGCTGGGTATAAGTAGCGGGATTATGCTGCTTGGTCGCCTAGTTTATTAAGCGCTGCTGCTGCTGCTATTTTTACTTCCGCTTTAGCTTTAAGCTTTTTTAAACTCTGCTTAAAATTTTATTTAACTATAAGTAAATATTTTTTTTTTCGTATAATTTTAATTTTTTTATTATTATTAAAACCCGGCAGTAAATAATTTAAATAGTTTACTAACTTTAATTAATCTATTGCTTCCTATAATAGCTATGTAAATATGACCCCAATGCTAAGTGCCAAGTTCTACGTTTTGGCGGAAGTGGCCCCAATGGCCCACCGTCCACCATTCTGCACCACTGTAAAGCATTGAAATGTGAATATATTATTATACATATAGTGAAACAAGAAATAGCCATCTAGTAAGCAATACTTAATGGATGTAGGGTTATGAGTTTCCATAAATATGAATTGTCTGATACGGGAAGACGCTCAAGTTCGGCCCAGCCGCTCTCTTGTTCCAGATCAAGGTCATACAGATAATTTATAGACACCATATACTATCACCTCATTGCGATTAGTACTTCTTGAGTCAGAATAAAGTCTTCACACTATGTTTGCTTAAGCCAAAACTGCCACAATGTTTCCTCCACCTCCCAAAGAATCCATCGGTTCGTCATCGTCCTTAATATCCTAACCCTCTCTTGTATTAACCCTACGCGAGAGCATGTTGTTAATCTATAACTTCCTAAGTAGACTGGGATAATCTTGGTTTCGATGTTTATGAGGGTTAGTATCTACCACCAACATGGCTTTTAAGCTTACTTATCTGATTGACATCAAGTCGACGGCCATGTTGAGTCCCATTACAGCATACAAACTGGCGAATGGAGTGAACCTCAATTCGTCATGGACCCATTGTTGCGGCTACATGGCCTTACACCGGCTCTCAATTATGGTACGGCTCTATCATGACGTTCACACGCCACCATAGTGACATGTTGACATAGAGCCCGTGTCTTTAGGTCAACAAGCCTTTGAAGGGCTTAAAGCATACCGTATGCCTTCGGGTGAAATACAAATATTTCGTCCCCAAAAGAATGCGCGTCGGATGATGCAATCCGTATCATACATATCGGTTCCTTCGGTACCCGAAGAGCGGTTTCTAAGCTGTGTGAGTTTGGCCGTGGCGCGGAATGCCACGTACGTTCCTCCTCATGGCGCCAGCGCCGCTCTATACATCAGGCCCATCATATTTGGGAGCTCGGCGACCCTTGCAATGGCCTCCCCAGACAAGTACACTTTCTGTGTCTACGTAACTCCTGTGGGTGTCGCCTATGGCGTAAACGCCATCAGCGCTCTTATTCTAGAAGATTACGACCGTGTCGCGCCCGAGGGGTCTGGAAGAGCTAAGGTTGGCGGGAACTATTCTCCACTAGTAAAACATATCAAAGATGCGGGTACGTCTGACTACAGCATCCTTCTTCATCTCGACAGCAAGACCCGAACAGAGATTGACGAATTCTCCATGTCTGGATTCGCTGGGATCAAGGCGAACCTTAACGAGAATGGCAATACCACGGGCACTTACACAGTCGTGGTACCGACGCCGACGCGGATTATCGAAAGCGTCACGTCTGACTCGATCTGCGAGATCGCGAGAGACCTAGGATGGAAGACTGAGCGCCGGACCGTGCGGTACGATGAATTGCCTACCTTCACCGAAGTCCTCGCCGTAGGCACTGCTGGCACGCTCGTTTCCATCAAGAGCATTACGCGCAAGTCTACTGGTGACGTGTTCTCGTATAATAACCAGACTGATGAGCGCGGTCCATGCTGTGCCAAGCTCTTGTCCATTTTGAAAGATATACAGCAAGGGAGTGTTGAAGACTGTTTCGGATGGTGTACGAAGGTAGATGAAGTCAGTGTTTAGTACACACCATGTTACGTTCGCTTACCTGCTTTTGTCCGCTCTCTGTGATAGAGTCTCTATACAACTATTACTATAGCATGTCCTAGGTAGATTTTGCTTCACACCAATTTTGAATAACTAGCCTAATCAGCATCCATTTCTCAAGGCCTACACGTCCTGTAGCCATGTTGCACAATGCACAGCACCTTGTGACACCAATCCTTCAAGGTTGTGTGTTACTTCTGCCTTACTGCAATCCTACCCGGCAATTGCTACCACTTGGCCAGAAGCAGTCTATGCACAACGTGACCTATCAGTTTGGGGTGCATGCAGAAAGCGGTGGAAGCTGAACATCTGCAAAGTCCGGCACCGAAACGGGCCGTTTGCCGCCTATGGCTGATCAGCCGTACTCCCGACCTACCTTATGACGGAAAGAATGACTTCGCGACAAGATGATACGGGCCAGACTCTCGAATGAGGGGATGCCACAGGTTGAACTTTGCACATCGGGATCTGGCTCGGGTCGCATGCAGTGCGGTGACATAGAATGTTACAGATAAAATAGTTCTCGGTCACCGGTAAGTGAGTGTGGGAGGCGGCGCGTAAGCTATGTAGTGTAGCATTCGTGTACACTTGATGCATGCATTTGATCGCTGAGCGTGATTTGACGGTGAATAAGGCTTCCTATGCGAGGTGCTCGCCAATGCAAGTTTCCATTTGGCGATTATGCCTGTAGATCTCCTCCTTCTGTAGCAGGACGAGGACCTTTCCCGAGCCCTTCCGATATAGCACGAAGGGTCCAAAGGACCATCACATGCTCGTGGCTGCTCACACAGGTGTAATGGAAACTAAATCAATCAACCCATAGCGGACAGATTCAATCCATATCACCATGTCAAACGGAACCAAGACCTACTTAGAGCTCGTAAAAGAGTGTGACACGTAAGTGATGGAAGAAAGAGGTAGATGGACAGTAATAGGAAAACCCTCACACCCGTAGCGATAGTGCCCCGTCTCCTTAAGTCATTTATACAATTAGAGATTTTCGGGGAAGTTAAAAGGGGCTCTTTAAAGTCGAGGCTAATCTATCTCAAAGGTTACCATATCCAGACGAAGTCGGAGAATATACCAATGTGACATCTGAGTACTATCATTTTCGTCTTATGAAGGCTTGGAGGGATGGAAACAACGATGTGAGCTCCTCGTATGCCACCATTGGTTACATTCTCCCGTCGGTCGTGGCCAACATGCCGTGGACCGACAAGTTCCGTGTTGATCATGGCACGCGAACCGTCAGTATCCCTTGGCCAACAGCGACAAGAGGCGGCGTCAGCGGCTCTTACGAGACGCAAGCTATCGCCGAACAGCTTGAGCGGGCGCGAGAGAGCGACAGCGTCCCAATTTTGCGCAAGTGGCGTGCCGAGCCCTACAAGATTCTCGGGCTTGAGGACTGTCGTGAAGTGCGCATAGCGCGTGCTGGTAGCGCCGTATTCGGAGTTCATACTCGGGGGGTACACGCGTTAGGGTACTGTCGCGTTAGCGATAGTGACAACGATATGAGGCTGTGGATCCCAAGGCGCTCGTCGACGAAGCAGACCTTCCCTGGGATGCTAGACAATACAGTCGGAGGCGGGCTGACGGCCGATGAGGACGTCCTAGGGTGTCTAGCTCGCGAGGCGCAAGAGGAGGCATCGCTGCCAGAGGCATGGGTGCTGAAGCATGCACGGCCTGTAGGAACGATCTCGTACTTCTCGATCCGCGATGAGCGGGCTGGGGGTCCAGACGAAGTCGGCCTGCTCCAACCGGCAACGCAGATTTTGTATGATCTAGAGCTGCCAGCTGATATGGTACCGCAACCATTAGATGGAGAAGTAGCCGAGTTTCTCCTTTGGACACCCAAGCAGACAATGATGGCCCTGCGAGATGGCCAATTCAAGCTGAATAGCGCCGTTGCCTGGATCGATTTCTTGATCCGCCATGGTTACATCACGGCCCTCAATGAACCGGAGTACTTGGAGTTGGTTGCGCGGATTCATAGGAGAATATGTTTTTAGTTTGCATAAATTTGGAATGAACGTAGAATTAACGCACGTGCACTTGATCGCATACTTAGCATTTGAATGATGCTGTTGATCAGATCCATATGAATGTGAAATTCACGCAGTCCATGCTTTAAATTAGGCTTGATGGCCTGTTGTAGTCACCTGTCTCAAAAGAACCATACCCAGACGTCTAAAGGTTGGGGAATCCACTCGAGTAACATTTACTTAAGGCTCCAGGTATACAAATCAGCACATGATGCTACGGTTTACCCCAGTATATTCTTTTCAGCTATACTTCATGGGTTCTTTTTCTTACCGTATCTTACAACAGCAACCAACGGAACAATCAAGAATAGTGAAGCCCCACTAACAACAGCGCCCGCGAAACCTTGAGCCGGCCTGAAATCGACGTGGCCAGGGTTCACATTGACCAGGGCCCCAGCTATAGGCGCCCCAATGAGAACCCCGAAAGCCCCAAACATCCAGAGCATCCCCAAGCGTGTACCTATGACGCTCATGTTCGGCGACAGGACTGGATGCGAAATTGCGGCGCTTGGTGCCGCGACAAGAACACCGGAGGTTAAGCCATAGAACACGCAGAAGGTGACGAAACCGCCCACATTACGAACGGCCATCCACGCAAACAATACCACCACTGTCAATAGGGTCGCTGCGAGGTACACCTGCACAGAGCCGAGTCGTGTAGCAGCCAACATTGGTAAAGTGCGCCCGGTCAAAGAGCCCACGCTCACATAGACAAGAGACTCGAAAGCGAAGTCGCGGCTCTGTCCGAGAGCTGCCGTCGCATACGTGGGTATATAGAAAGGTGGAATATAGAAGGACACGTAGTTGAGGAGCAGAGCAACCGAGAACAGCAGGAACATAGGCTCGCGAAGAGCATGCAGGTCAAGAACGGCGCGTCGCTTGGCTGCCTGCGGTGGCCGGTACGGTAGGAGGATGGCGAGTGCCACGCCAGCGACCACAAGGTTAATGAGCGCCATGGCACGCACCGCCCAGGGGAATCCGATGGAGGGCACGAGACCCCGCAGCGTGAAGGTGTAGATAATGCCGCCCACGCTACCGCCAGAGTTGACGCAGCCGATGGCCCAGGGGCGGCTCGACTCCGGAAACAGCGTCGAGACGAGAGCCAAGGACGGGACATAGACGAGCCCAGATCCGATGCCGACGGCCAAAGCCTGCGCGAGGAAAACTTGCCAGTACGTGGTGGCGAGCGAAAGAGTCGCCATGCCCAGCACGATCAAGAAGCAGCCGACTCCGAGAAGGGGCCGCAGGTAGCCCGCATCGAACAACGGCCCAGTGAAGGCGCCGAGGAAGATGACGAAAAATACCTGCACGCTCCCGATCCAAGATATGGCGCTAGGCGATGTGCTCGACAACAGGGTTCGCACATAAAGCTCTTCAAAGGCACCGAAGGTCTGGGTGAGTCCCCTTTACTCAAAGAGTTTTGAACATCAGTTTTGGCTGTGTAGTGATGGCGGCGAGACGGTTTCTTACCAAGCATTGACGAAGATGAAAAAGGCGGCTAGGACGTATAACCAGGCCCGAGGACCACCATCCTTTGGACTGTCCTCTTGCGGAGGGAGGCCTTCATTTTCTGAACTCAATGCACCGTTGTTTCCCGCGAGTAGTTCCACCGTCTTTCCTGAGGTAAGACTGCTGCCTTTAATGTCTGTCTCACTCACGGCACCCATTGTTTCTCTCTACCGAGATAGTTGAAGATTTAGTAGGAGATGGGAGAGGAACGGCTATGATATGGGCAAGAAAGGGAAGCCTGGAGGGTTTGTGCGGCATGAATGCATTAAAAGGCAGATAGGTACGTCGAAAAGGTTGCATGGTGAATAGGGCCCGGACATACAATCCAGTTAGTTAAAGTTAGTCGGTGTAGATAGACAGATGTCACATCTGTTCTGTATCCAGCGAGTCGTGCCATGGGGTACCGTCTCATTGAAGGACTTTCTCTGGGATTTTCATGTCACCGAATCACTTCTTGCATAGGGTTCGCTTCCCGGCGTTTGAAGACCGTACTCGGAGGTTGAAGCGACGGTGGGTCTTAATACAACCCAAGATCTGTTGGTTGTTGGTCAATATGTTCTTTCCCGTTGGTCCTATTCATGCCCCTGTGTTCAAACCGATCGATCCCAATCGTATTAGGAATAGCATCGCTTTTTCTATGTTTGTTGACGGCAAAGTCCGACCGTATATTTCATGCATTGAGGGGGCATACTCGGAGTGACCGGGTTTCTGCTTAGGTGACATTGTGTATCCTCTCAATCACTGAGTGTCTCCTGTGCATTTACACATCCAAACAGGCCGTCTCTTCATACCTTTTATAGTTGGCAATCTATATAAATTAGTTCTACCAGTCACATCACTATTTGATTCATGAAACATTGACATACTGAACAGAGACGTCCGTTCGGTCGGATGTTTCCTTGTCCCAGGCCCTGCTATGGTACAGACAGAGGCGAGAGGGATGCCTGATGAGCAGAGCAAAGTGCAATACATTGATCTCACTGGCCATCAAGTAAATTGGCCAAGTACGACAATTGAATTCAAGTGACTATCCTGTCTTGAGCCCGATGAAAATACAGTCAAAAGGTAAGGAAAGGGTGACTTCCAAAGCTCCAGTTACTTCCGAAGGTGTAAGCGAGACGCAGCTTTCGTCATGCTTTAGTATGATGTTTTCCGGTTCACAACTGTTCACAGAGTAGCAAGGACAAGGAAGACACTATGTTTATAACTGATATCCAAACAAGACTCGAGAGCTGCATATATTCAATGTGAATGAGATATAAAATACAGACCCCAGAGCGCTCTTTTACGTCAGAATTTACTCCAGTGGTTTTAATATTAGCCTCCCTATTTCGGTTCCGGGACTTGAAGTATCATCATTGTAACCAATTATGTAGTGGCGATGATGTTGGTCGAGGTTCGAACGCAGAATCCATAAGAACGACTAAAACGACCGCGTCTCAAGCGCTGCTTCCTTGCCGGACGCAGTACAATGCTTCAGCCGAATCGTTCCTTGATGCCGAGGCCACATGATTTAAATCACATCGTGGCCATCTGTCAAGAGAAAGCACAGAGTCGCGTTCGAGCGTGGGCCGTGTGAAGGTGGCATCGTATATTCCTACCAGACCCGCGGGCCCCACGGTGCCTAAGCCCTTCGCCAGCGCTTCGGCCACGATGGTAGTGGTCAGGTATACGGTAAGCTTGATATTGGACTTCATGGTGAGCGTGTTCGTGGAAGATGATGGTGACTTGGCGGGCAACTAGCACACAATCCAAGGCATTTTGCGGACATTATGAGAATTGGGGCAAAGTCACCCTTTACTGGACATCTTTGACCTGATGCTCTTTGAGGAGCTTTCCTTTTGCTACTCAATGATTTCTCAAAGACCTCATATAATATGTAACTCAATTGACTTCCAATTGTTGTGGGACAAAGCGATACGGCCGCAGTAGAGAGATATTGGCTAAAGTGCATAACATGGATCATGTTACACGGTAATGAGGTCCATACCTATGCCAACACCTACTAATCGAATTGTAGACACAATGATTTTGCAGCAACATCTCGACAAATTACAGAATGGGTTCTGTTCAGTGTTTGTTTCTACCTTTGCTAGTACCTAGGTACATAGCCGCGACATAGCCTGGATGTGATTAAGAGAGATATGCATCTATTGGTTATGTATTAATAAGGACCTATTTCAATAGGTAGGTATAAGTGGTAGGTATATGCAAAAACAGGACTCGGCCGGCCATCAAGAACAATTGCGTCAACGAGCTTCACGACACCCGACATAAGGTATCGTTACCACCCGCCGCAATGCGTGGCGTTGCTTCTTCTCTGGCCAGAAATGGCCGGCTGGGCCAGCTCCCGCGCGGCACTAGAAGCCGCTATGTCTGCCGCCAATGCAGAGCCATCCAGATCAGCGCTGCGCCAACAACCGACTCGCCAGCATCGCGAGATCCCTTTGCCGCGCCCGTCGGTGCGGCGAGAGACACTGCCGGTATGAACTCACGCGTCGCATGCGCCATTCTGCTGTCATATGCTGCTCTGTGCCATGTTCTAACCCGAGTATAGACGCTCGTTTTGAGGTACTAGGCACGTCATACTCGCTGCTCTCAGTGACATTGTCTGCCTCCCAGAGGCTGTACACACGGCGCGGCACTCTGGTTGCGGTATCGGGAAAAGCACAGAATGTGAGCACCGGGCAATGGATTAACGGCCTTCGCACACTAATCTAACCGTGGATGCCAGGCGCAATCGACTCTCTCGATACTCCCTCCGCTGACACGGGCGGCTACCGGTGTACCCTTCCTCTATCAGCGAATCACCTCAACCACGCCGCTCACTGCGATAATATCTACTGCATCCCCGACTACTACGTTCTCAGTGTTACATTTGGATGGTACCACCGACTGGATGGTGTCTCAGAGGAAGGCTCTGCTTGCGTGGACCGGGCATACCCTTGCCGTAACACCCCGAATTCAACGCCAACTCCCTCTCGCCCACTGGGGCTCCTCCGAGCTGACGGGCCGGGGTCTCGCAGCGCTCTCGGCGCCAGGCCACATATATCAGCTCACACTAGGTGACGGCGAAGAATTCGTTGCGCACCCTGCAAACGTGGTAGCCTACACGATTACCAAGCAGCCGCCCCTGCCGTTCCGGTTCAAGAGCTCGAGTATCAGGTTCCAGATCCCATCGGTTACGACATGGCTGGAGACGACGAAATTCTTTCAGAATATGCGACAGACCGAAACCTACAAGTTCCTTACCAGGGTATTTTATAACATGCGGACAGCTACTCGCCGCACTATCTGGGGTGATAGGCTGTTCCTGCAGTTCCGCGGTCCCATGACAATCCTCATGTCCAGCCGAGGCTCGCGGATCAGCGACGTCTTGACGAATGCTGATGTCAACGAGATCGCGGATGCGCCTGCTGGCGCAGTTCCCGCAGCCGTAGAGTTGGCTACGAAACCAAAAGCTACCGAAGAGCCTGCGAAAACGCAGGATGCGGCGAACGTTAAGATCAGTATTGCCAGCGTTGGTAAAGACGGCAAAGTCCAGTTTGAAGATGCGAAGAATCTAAAGGAATTTGAAAGATGATGAGCTGGTAAGGTCGCAAAACGGCATGACCTGCTACGACTTGTATGACTAGTAAAATAACAGCTATAGATGTGTATATCAGAGAAGCCGCCCATGCAAAGCTCTCTTTTGTAACAACTCAGAAGAATTATACCCTGCATTTCTTACCTTATGTACATTCAAACAATTGTATCATCATCCACGCTACAATATCAACTTGATGACGCTAGGTCTAGCTTGCTAAAACCTTTATATACGGTCCAAAATTAGAACACGCAATGGTGAACCCCTCTACCGTCCTTTTTTTTATTTTTTTTTTTATCACGTGAGAACTGTTGAAATATCCTTGAGATTTCCGATCGTTAGTGAGTATACATATGCATGACGGCATAAACTTAGCTGCGCGGTTCAGCCCGCGCGATCTCGGATTTAACCATGCGTGATGCGTTGATCAGATCCAGTGCAACCTCCTGACCCGAGACCATGGTGGTTCGGCCATCTTGCATTAGAAATATTACAGGTATGAACTAGATAGACATCACTCGTTTTCACGATAGTAGCCGTAGAAAATGCCAAATAAAATAGGACATGCTAGGTCAACGTACATTTCATAATCCTGTATTCTAAGTTCGGCATGCTCTAAGCTTATTCAGCTAGGTAGATCAGATAAGCACTCGTGAGACAGCGCCGTATACTTACAATATGTGGAGCATGTGGCGCCAAGGATAGTAATCAGATTCTAAGATAGCATCTTTGAAGTATGCGTAGTGTTATTAGCAACTGAAGGACGCCGGATTTTTATTAATCTATATGTCGTTGGAATTGTTGTACTTGGAGTTAAGCTTGGTTAGAACCCGCGAAAGTCATTAAACCAGGTGGAGGGGGTTCCCCAAGCTCCATGGATTTGGTACACTAAATAAAAAATGGACCAGTATCTTAAAAGTTAGGTCAGCATCTGTATTTAGGTTGGCTATTGCCTGGCTATTGTTTAAGGCTGCAGTGGTTAGCAACCCGGAGATAATCGATCTCGGATTTGGCTCCCGTTTCCAGCCAGTTTGTGCTCGGCCGATGAGTGTCCAGCGCGACGTTCCCCCTCTTATGATTCCGTGCTCCTATATGGAGGGTGCGATGCCAAGACTTTCGGCAGTTCGCTTCTTGCTCAAACGCCGACCGTTGTCATCGCATAACATCGTTGTCCCATAGTAAGGGGTGGCTTGCTTGAATGACGAACGGCAAATTATTAGTAGCCATAGACACGACAATTCTATAAGCCACATGTGTAACTCGCGTCGGCCTAACTATGGCCACTTTTAGTGAATCGCAAATAGCAGAGAGACATGCAGTTTCTGACCTTTGCATCGTAACGCCGAGTCGGGTGAGGGTCTACTCCGAATGGTTCCCAGGGTAGCCCAAATTAGTAAACAATTGTAATTACGCTCTTTAAGACTTATCTATCCTTCATATGCAGCCTTTGTAGGCCTGCTTGAGGCGTGTTGGTAGACCCCTTCAGCCTTCATAGTCTTTCCACGTGTTATTCACAACGACTTGTACTAGGAACGAGTCCAACCTTGTCATCGGAACAGGGCTGGCAAGCCAACAGGAATATATACCCCGAGAGACATAAAACAATATTGATAATCAGCTACGAAAGTAAAGTCTTTTGCAATTAAAATCCAGACAGCAAACACCAAATTTAAAAACAACCAGCCAGACTCAACATGCTGGGCTCAGACACTGGGTCCTCTACGGTCCATCAGGATCAACAGGATCAATACTTTGACATATCAACAAAAGGCGAAGATCAAATGGCAGATTCATCAAAGAAAACTTCTACAGAGCTCACGTCAATAAACCAAACATCGTCGAGAGAAACTTCGAGGAACGACATAGAGAAGGGCGACGCCGATTTACCACCACAAGCATCCGGGCCCCCGCCGGGCCTCAACCCGGATGACTTCCCAGACGGTGGTCTGGAGGCCGTAAGTGTCTTCACAACAATATTTTTCATATGTTAGCTCTCGCTGGGGCCGAAGTTCTGCTTTCTGCAACGAGTCTGCAGGATTACGGATACTCTAGAGGCCTGTTCTCCTATCAAAGCAGTTACTGACCATACACGTTCACAGTGGCTAGTAGTCGTCGGCGGGTCATTAATTCTGTTCTGCTCATTCGGCATCATTAACTGCTCCGGCGTCTTCGTGGAGTACTATGTCAACGGGCCACTGTCCAACTACAGCTCCTCCGACATAACATGGATCACCTCACTGCAGGCCTTCTTCATCTCGGGGTCTAACCTCGTCGTGGGCCGCATATTTGACGGCTACGGGACACGCTGGATTCTGCCTCTCGGCACCATCTTCTACTCACTCGGTCTCATGCTCCTCTCGTTGTCGACCGAGTTTTACCAGATCATCCTCACGCAGGGCATCATCTGCGGCATTGGTGGCGCTGCCGTGTTCAACTGTGCTACCAACTCGGCCCTGACTTGGTTCTTCAGAAACCGCGCCGCGGCCCTAGGGATCGTGGTGGCCGGGTCCTCGGTGGGTGGAATCGTTCTTCCCATCCTGATGAGCCATCTGATCCCCCGCATTGGCTTCCCGTGGACGGTGCGCATCCTCGGATTCATTGTGCTCCTATTCTGTGGTATTGCTTCCTTCACCGTCAAGTCTCGTCTACCGCCTCGACCGATACCCTTCCATTTCGGCGACCTCATACGGCCGTTCAAAGAACTAAGGTTTACCCTGGTTGTAGTGGCATGCTTCTTTTTCTTCTGGGGCCTGTACCTGCCGTTCAACTACCTGAACATCCAAGCCCAGCAGCAGGGCGTCGATCCGGTACTAATACCTTACCTTTTGCCAATTGTGAACGCGGTCAGGTAAGCCATAGGCCCCGAGAAACCAAACACGGATGAACATACTCTAGTATCTATGCTAATATAACGGCGACAGTATCCCCGGCCGTATCATCCCCGGCATCGTTGCCGACCGCCTGGGCCGCTTCAACACGATCATTCTAGTCACCGGGCTGTCTGCCGTCATCACGCTTACGCTATGGGTCCCGGGCAATACAACGGGGACCACCATCGGCTTCGGCGCCATCTACGGATTCACCTCGGGCGGGTTCATCTCGCTGGTTCCCGCCATCGTCGCCCAGATCAGCGACCTGCGCGAGATCGGCACTCGGAGCGGCACCCTGCTGTTCGTCGGCTCCCTCGGCTCCCTCACGGGCTCTCCCATCGCCGGCGCTATCGTCACCGCGCAGAACGGGGGGTATCTCGGCCTGAAGCTCTTCAATGGCTTCACCTTACTTGCCGGTGCTCTGTTCCTGATAATCGCGCGCGCGGTGCAGGTGAAGTTTAGGATTGTTAAGATCTAATGTGAAAAGGAGTTTAATAGACGAATACACTTGTTAAAAAATCGCAGTTTTAGCCTTCATTAGCGACGTGTATAAGTTGGAGCTAATCCCACCTCTGGACAGTCACCAAACCATATTTTGGTTATTGCATCGGGCGGATCTGCATAGCATGATAGAATAGCATACATAATAGACGCCATCGATGGCATTTCTTCTTTCGAAACAATAACTAAGACCCGCGCCACGCGAAGTTAACCGTAATTCGAGCAAGACATAGTATAGAATATTGCTAAAATTACTACAGTGCTTTCAAACAGCTAAATTTCTACTTCCGGGCATCAAGTCGTTCTTTGAATGATGTCAGACGGGAACAGGCCACAATAAGCCGGTAAGTTATCATCCCACACTACCGGTCTCAATCATGTACGTTAGGCTATATATTACAAACAGTCATTGTAATATGGGTCCTTGCCTCGTAATTACGCCGCCCCAATTATCGTATTACTCGTAGTTTCCATGTTTCTCTCCCATCATGGTTGGCCTACTTTCGAAGACTCACTCTGAGATTGTCAATGCGCTTGTCGGTGCGGTTGCCATGATGGCCTGATCCCCTGAGCAACTGGGGAAAGTCTCTTCGTATGGTTTAGTATTCTATCACTTAATTTTACCTCGATGTTTATCCAAAATGTCGCTTTGATATCTTGCATTCGTCCACCAGTTCATCGTCGTCGCCAGAGTCGTAGGCACCCGTTGGCAAGCAGCTATTTTCATGGAATCCTTTGAGCTACAACGGTGTATCCCACGCTAGAAGGAGGGTAAGTATAATATAGGGGCGGTTGTAGCTCTCGCCTCTGCTCGCCTCTGCAGTCTACTTTTTCTATCCCATCGTGCAGTTAGTTCGTAGTTGCCGAAGCCGTCTTAGCATCGGCATCGCAGTGCCATTCAACGGGTTGCTAGTGATCGAGCCAGGATTTGCCCCCAAGTTCAGGCACACCTCGCTGTTCTTCGTCGGGTTCGTATATGCGATGCAGTATCTACCAGCGATGCCGTCTCCTTCTAGCCGGACGGTTCTAACTTCTCGTCGTACCTCTGTGCACATGTGGTCCGTTTAGTATGAGAAGAGCGCCCTACTCCTATTGATCATCGCCGTCTCCCAGACTACAAACGTAATCGACGTGACGAAAAGTTAGAGTGCGGTGATAGCAGCGCCCTTTCGAAAATATGTTCTCTATGTCCACTGTATCCAACCTACGTAGACTCTAAGTCTCTTGTTGGGGCTGGAGACGAAGGGGGCGTTGAGGGGCCGCCGGGGAGTCCCGAAGATGTCCGAGGCAAGTGAGTGTATTCACGTAGTCTGGCACGGCGGGAGGCTCGGCCCTTTCAAGGCCCGTCCCGGGCTTTATATGTATGAGCGCTCAGGTACGAGATGTCTTCCAATTCAGCAGGGTATCATTGAGTCCGCATCCACATGGCGCAGCCGCCGTCCATCATGTGTTGAAAGAAATCCTGTCTTTACTCGACCATGTATATTCTATTCATGAGACGTCTCGCTTATTATGTGGATTTCCTGGCGCTTGTATATCTTCAACGGCACGTTGTCGTTGTAATACCCAAGGTCTTCTTGGCTGTTCAACGGTTCGAAGCTGGCTGCGAGATCCGCCGCTTGTGACCCTCGAGATATTACGGTGTTGTGTTTGACACCCTTCGCATTATGGCCGTACGCCGTCCCCAGACCAGCAGGTAGGTCTACCTTAGACACCGGTGACCCGAAGAAAGGGGTTACGTTGAAGAAATACCGCAATATTGTCCATAAGAAGGGTATGTTCGCTACGATGAGCGCCGTCGAGGACTCGCGGATGTACCAGTAAGTCCAGTGAGTGCCATATGGCTCGCTGAAGCTATAGTATTTGTTCGCGACGGCGGCACCGATCTGAATGCAGTCTGGTGTTAGTTATGGTGCAGCTTTAAAGCCAGAATATATTTGGGTTTGGATTGTAACCCTCTCTCAGCCCGCGTAGAAGATTGGGAATGTTCGCCTTACTGTAAAGAGACCCAGAGCAAAAACACCACAAAGGATAGCCTTCTTTCTCGGGGGAATGCTTATCTGTAGGAAAACAGGCATTGGTATGGCGATAATGAACAGATCTGAGGAGATGTTCAAGACTGCGTTAGTGATAAGGTGGTTCGTTGCTGCAGAGCATTGAACTGTGGCGATGAAGTCAGTATATGTAATCAATCACGAATCAGTGTACTAGTTCGAGGGCATTCACATACCGCTATTCGGGGGAACTGCCCAGTACTGGCTGAATGGTCTACACCATACGGCGAAGTATAATATCTAGCGTCAATAGTCAGTGGTTGCGTCTGACAATCCCGGTTATCTCGAGTACCAGTGATAGCTGAGCTTGGCATCTGTCTAACGCGTGAAGAATGTATCCAAAAGCAACTTACTTCCATCAAGACAAAACCGAAGGCCACATAACCTGCGGTAAGCTTCACGCATATTTTCTGGACCTTGCTGAACCTTCGGGCCTGTCAACAGAAGTTCCGCACGGCAAACGAAATCACTAACGTTAAACGGCTATACATGAGCAAGAGGCACGCTTTAACTAGCCATATGGTGAGAATCTGCGTCTGCTCGACAACTAGAACCAGCTTGGAGCCTAACGTCCTTTGCGCAATTTCCTCTGGAGTGAGGGAGGGAGGATTTGCCGGATCGATAAGATTGCTGTTTTTATCGCTTAAGAGGTTTATCGCGGCCATAAGGACGGTGTCTGTTGCCAAAGCCAAAAGCATCAAGCCATCGTCGATTTGAAAATTCTTGAATGACCCTAATAGTGCTTTGCGGGATCCACTGTAGAGGCAGAGTGAGCATGACGGTGGGAATGTTGGCAACAATTTCAAGAAAGAGAGAAGCTTACATTCTTGCAGTTACCACCAGCACCGTAATAGCATACCAAACGGATGACTCTGCGACAAGAGTCGGTGTCATTGCGACTAAGCTCTTTAACAGATAAATATGGCGATAATGAAGAAAAAAGAAGCATTCGAGTATTGATAGGGCTTATACGTGAAATATCAAAAGACGTAGACAATACGCGTTTCGTCCTTGGCCACACCGATATTCAATTTGCGAATCGGTGTCGGCTCCGCAATATGAACATACTAGGTTGAGATAGATTTGTACATGGTATACGTATGCTATGTTCTCAAACTACTGCTAACTTATCGGGTATACGCCAACAGATTCCAGCTCGGGCTGTCCGGTTCCTAATAGGCCCAAGGATTCTGTTGGCTCACATTTATACAGGCATAGGGTCGAATCCTGTTAGCGCTACTGCTAAAATCGAGCTGACACTCTCTACCTTCTCTATTGAGCATTGTCATGAATAATGTCTTGCTACCACCACATCCTACTTATACCGAAGTGGAGTCGGGGTCGTCATAGACCGGAGAGAGCTGGAGTCATATTAGTGGGAAGGTGTATCCTAACTGTATGGGAAGGCGTGGATCACACGGTATACAAAAGGAAATCTGTAGGAGCCGTAGGGTCCTAGACCTCCATCTCTTCTACATATCTTTTAGCCAATCAATTACCCTTTCAGAAAGTGGTAATTGATTGGCTAAAAGATATGTAGAAGAGATGGAGGTCTAGGCCCATACAGGTCCATCAGGATTTCCTTTCAGACATCCCACTTCCTCTCATCTGATTCTCGCCCATTGGATTTTCTCTTAGATATCCTACTTCTTTCATCAGATTCTTTAAGTTCTGTTCTTTTAGATTATCCCTTAACGTTGTCTAAAGAACTATTCAGTTGCTAGCAGATTTGACCATTCACTCTGATCAATCTCCCAATCAACTGTCTAAACACCCATCTGATCAATCTCCACGGTTATTGCACTCAAATCCATCTGATTCAGAGTCTCTCCACCTACCCGCTATAGGTGGTACTAGTATATAAGGTTCCAACAATGGAGGCTCCATACCCGGTCCATGCTATGTTACTGCCCTCGACGGGTTGCGGCAAGCAGTCGAGACTCGGTTCGATGCAGTCGAGACTCGGTTCGATGCAATCGAACGACAGCTTGGAACATTGAGGACAGACCAAGTGGAAATAAAAGAAGCTATTAAGCATTTGGATTCGATTACTACAGCGTTGACTCGCGCTGTAGCAGAGCACGAGAATATGAAGCGGCAGAAAGCAAATCGTGCTAGAGATTAGGGTCGGCCTAACACTAAAATGGCGCCGCTACTCGATGTCCATACAGGGAATGTGTCAGGACTCCTTCAGGGACACTAATATGGGCTAGGTGTAGACATATGTTGTTGCGCGAGGATCTAAGTCCTTCTGCGCGGCTACGGAGGCTACCCTACTAGCTATATACAAGAAGACGGATATGAGGCTTCCTTTGTTGTGTGGTTTTAGGATCACGACCCTAATCCTGGTGGTGTGGGTTCTGGGGAGAGCCTCATGACAGAATGAAATACCTAACTTCCCATGTAATGTTGCCGAAGTTGCCAAATTGGATGAAGAACAATGTTCGACAATCCTTAACTCGTTATCAGTTAAGATTCCAGTATGGAGTGATGTTTGGCTGCTACGTCAACTTATACTCCAATATACTTCATAAAAAGGAATAGGTTGGGGTAGTGCGTTTGATGTGTGGCCTCCCTTTCATCGGTCCTCCCGAATCGCCTGTGGGCAGGAGAACAAGACTGGGTTGGGGTAGTGCGTTTGATGTAGTTTTCCCCTTGATTTTTTTGATCCGGAAGTTCGACAGGTCGGTGGTTATTTAAGGCTCTTGTACGTGGTGGTGATGGCTTCACTTTATCGCCGGGGTCGTCTCTTTGTCCGTTGGAAGTAGTGGGAAGGTGTACCCTAACTGTATGGGAAGGCGTGGATCACACGGTATACAAAAGGAAATCTGTAGGAGCCGTAGGGTCCTAGACCTCCATCTCTTCTACATATCTTTTAGCCAATCAATTACCACTTTCTATATTATGCTCCAGGCCCTCTAATCTTCATTTCATAACAACGGAAAGCCGATTTTCAGCTTTACAACATGTTGGATGGCCAAGCTTTTCAGCATGAAAGATGGCCTTTGCTTGGGATTTGCCCTAAAATGGAAATATGAAGACGTGCTTCGTATGAATCATTGTCCATTAGGGCCGCAGTTAATTCGACGCATGCTCGGTGGCGCACATTCAAAGTTGAAGTGACCTAACCTAGGTAGTGTAGCGTATAGCTCCCACCAAGTATTTTAGCGGCTCGAAGCATGATCAGAAAGTATCCGAGTCATGGTATTTTTAGCAGCATCTCCGTTGTTGCCGAGCATCTGTAAACATCTTAGAAGATGGACTGTAACTTGGAAGGGTCCAGCTATATACAGTGTGTCCCAGACCTTCTCCACTACCCCAGCTAATAGAGGTTAGGTTCCCTCTTTTTCTGTAGGTAGCCGGGGACTAGCCAAGGTTTCATGGCACGTGTGTATGCACAAAATAAGTGACAAGGGTTTTACACCCCATGCTTGCGATGCGAATGTACTAGTGTACCTATTACTGTTGTACCCGAGGGATTGGTTAACCCCAGCTTTGATACCCACGGTGAAGTTAACCAGGAGCCCCTGCCCCTTTGCGAAAAATTACGAGGAATTCTCGGTGATATCTTCTTTCAGCCGCAAGAAAGTAGATTCAAGCCAACTTCTCAGCTGCAATATTTTCTAGATTGCGTTAAGCATCTTTCTCAACTTCAAGCCCAAATAGGCATCAAGACCTGTGTTACCCTGGTGGTCATGCGCTACAACTAAACTGGGATGCCGGGCATTAAGCTGATCGACGACCATGTACAGGTCTACAGGATAATTCTTTGGCGCCGCGCTAAAGGTTTGTACTGGCAAGGGTTTTTGGGTGAGGAAGTTTTCCAGAGCTACTTGCTGAACAGGGTCTGAACAGGGAAGGCTGGACAGGGGGCAGCTTGGTGGTAAAAACGCTCCGAGACTGATCAACAGCTAAATCTTTACCTAGGTAATTTGTATGACAGCCTCGTTGATTGACAGTACTCTAGAATTTAGCGCGGCGCCAAAGAATTATCATCCTTCACGCCTATAGGTACGTATGCTGGATTTGCTATTCGCGACAGAAAGCCCCAGCTAAGGAATTCTTTATTTGAGTTTTTGCTGTCCCCTGTCGAAGGGACGTGGTGTTGCGGCGAGATCATGCTTCGGGTATCTGTTAGCTCCGCCTAACTATATTTTGTTGTCGCGGTTTACCTCTTTATGCCGCGAGCGTTTTGTATCGACAGATTGATTGTGTCATTTTTGGTAATTGTAAACCGACATTCCCGAACATTATATAATTTGAGAAGGTCGGGGATGCAGCTTAAGCTTTCTAGAGTAAGACTTATAGTACTACTGTAGAAGGAAAGGCCCCAGAGACTTAAATACCTCAGGATCTTCGTATGTACGACAGTAGCTTACCGCTAATGAGAGCTAAGCCCACCTGGATACGTAAGTACGTCAAAGGTTACAATTCGATTACTGTATATATATTCTTAGAAGTCTGCATTGTGCAAGAGGAGTTTGGTGACTATTTGAATCAATATGTTCCCCAACTACTCCAATCGCAATTATATAAAAAAAGTTTATAAATTTTTTGGAGCACTAAGTCGATGATGATTCATCGTTATGATGCAATGGGGTGCTGGTGGACAAAGTGCGAATCTATCAATGTTTCTTGACGACCAGATTCAATCAACGACAGCGTTTCATTGTTCTGAAAACAAACATTCATGTTAATTGTAGCTTTAAACTTGCGAAAGCATCAGATAGACTCTTGTGAAAAATACTAAGCCAGAGTTTTACCCTTACGTCTCAAACGATGACTAAAGAGGGACCCCAAAAAGGAGACAAAGGTAGGTAAAACTAAAACGACATAATCCCCGAAATGCTTCCAGCTTCCGCCTCAACCAATTGGTTTGCTTACCATGGGTACATCTTTAGTCTCGTGGAATTGGGGAGGCGGTGCCCCTGGCGGCACGGTTGCCGAAACAAAAGACGAAGGCGAAATTGCGATTAAATCAAAGCGCGGTAATACGATCAGGAAGAACGCATCCCCTGGCAATCCGGCTGTGCACGTCGAGCGATCTGGGAACGATGTGGTTAAGCGAGCGTCGGAATTGACTGTGGATGAGAGGGCATCCAAAAACAAAGACGGTGACAGGGGCAGCAAGCGCAAGGCCGAAAGTCAAGATTTAGATAACGAAGTCAGCAAAGACGGCAATGAGTCAAGTGAGGCTAGCGACTCGGAATATCAGCATACAAAAAACAAACAGGGAAAAGAGGTTAAGGAGGGTGGTAAAGACGCCAATAAGAAGCAGAAAACGCGCCAGAAGGGGGATGTGAAGGGCAAGGCGGATGATACGAAGACCCCTGAACAAGACAGCCAGGAGGAAGCAGGGGAAGAGGGAGCCGGAGACGGAGAGGCAAATGATGAGGGGAAGAAGGAAAAGCAAGAAGACGAAAAAGTGGAGGATCAAAACAAAAAACCCAAACATGCTAACAACAAGAGAACCGCAAACATGAAGACCGAAGCTGATTTGAATAAGGAAAAGAAAAAGGCGCGTGGAAAATCCAAAACAGAGGCCAAGGAGGGCCCAGCTTCACAAACAGACGAGGGCTTAGTGAGCACACGGACTAGGAGTCATGACAAGGCGGCTTAAACGAGGTAGTCATCGTAGTAGCCAGGGCGTATTCTCGTGTTGTGCAACTTCCAGAGCTGGAAGGGTAGATTAGGAGATGGCAAGACAGCAAGAGCCGGCGCACGTTTCATGTATACCTAGTAAAGCACGTTGCCGCTATAGGTTGGCTCTTTAATTTTGACATCCACAGCCATCATGCTTTATCTGGCATTGCCCTTGTTTCGTCGTCGCAATAACTAAAAGCTCTAGGACTTATTAGCTTATCGTATAGCCTTACGTATTGGGGAGTTAGAGCTTGTTGTGCGGCTTGCTAGATTCGAACATTTCGAACCTTGAGCTTTCAAGGAGAAGTCACCAGTTGCAATTTCCAGTTCTCGCCGTGCTATATGTTTATCGTAGCGGCGGTGGACGATTTAGTAGGCGATTTCTCATCTACCTTCCCTTAAATACAGGCTTTCTCTTCGCTTTGAAAGCCTCGAGGGCTTCATCTCGATCCTCGCTCTTCACAACTCGTTGATACATCGCATTTTCGACTTCCTCGTGTGCCCAACTCACAGCCTGTAAACCGGCCCTTACTGCAATGGGACCGCCCTCGCAGATCTCGCTTGCAAGCCTAACAGACTCCGCCAGTGCAGCTCGCCGCGCCCTCGCAGGTAGTCCCTCGTCTTGCATATCGGTGTCTTCATCCTCCTCTGGTAGCACCTCGACGAGTCGGTCAGCAATACCGAGGAAGTACGCCTCGGGCGCGGAAACCCGTCGACCTGTCAACACGAGGTCCCTAGCCCGTGGAAGCCCGATCAGGGCAGGCAGCCGGTACGTGCCACCCGCACCCGGGATGATGCCGAGCCGTGTTTCAGGCAGACCTACGACGGCGGTCGAGGCCAGCACGCGGAAATGGGTGCACAAGGCGAGTTCCAGACCACCGCCGAGTGCTATCGATGAGATGGCCGATATGGTGGGGATCGGGAGGGCAGAGAGCGAGGAGAACGTGCCGCGAAGGTTGGCGAGGAACTGAGCAGTCCTAGGAGCAGGAGGCATTAGTCGCGTCAGGCGCGGCGCACAACAGCCGATGCGGTATTAACTCACTCTTCTTGCGTGAAGCCTCGTCTCTCCTTCAAATCTGCGCCAGCGCAGAAACTGGCATCGACCGCGCTCGCTAGGACCAGTGCCCTTGTCGGGCCCTTCTGGTCTACCCCGGCTGCGCCACCAAAACGTGGTGGCACGGGCTTCTCGTCACCCTCGGGGGTATATTGTGCGTGAACATGATCGATCTCTGCTCGCAGCGCGGAGAGCAGGGCTTTTGAGATGGCATTGCGCGCAGATGGGCGGTTGAGCTCGAGTACGCGGATGTGGCCTGAGTTCGGTGCCGGCAGGTCCACGACTTTGATCAAAGGGCCGGCATCACTCGAATATCGCCGCACCAGGCGGAATGCGGGCGAAATAAGTCGAATCGCCGGTCGAATAGGCATAGCGAAAACGGGTTCACGATGAGGATTGGGTGAAATCGAGGGCCTTGGTTGACAGTTCAACGGCCAGACCTCGTCACGGCCCATCGCCGATACCAAGCTTTGGACCGGTTAACCGCGGAATTGGATGGACTGTCATCTCCCTTCAGCGAACCTACCCTGGACACCCGGCGACCGGAGTCAGCACATCGTCATCCAGACTACCTAGGTCAAAGATTCATTAGATAGGTACTCATGTATACAATTTTAGGATAATCAATACATTAAGAAAACTCTAAAACTGCAAAGTTCCACGTACCGTCTCATATACCCGGTACAGTACTTCAAGTAAGCCAGTGGCGGTGCAATGCTGATTGGTGTATGTATGGCGCCGACTTTCTTGCGGCGCCGTGCTTTGATCTTATGTCAGAACTCTCTTCGCACTCCCCCATTGCCGGGGAAAAGAAATCTACAACAACTAAAGCATCAATATTGTAATCTCACCGCGCTAGGCCTTTATTCCAAGCAAAATGGCTAGTGACAGTGCGATACCACCTGAAGCTATCGAGTTCGCCACGCGCATGTGTAAGGGATTATCGGCATCGTTTTCTTCTTGTTTCAGTAACTTCCAGAGCACTATATCTCCTTTTTAGGCCAAGATAATGCCTAGAAGCTCCTGAAAATCTCACATGTACGCCCTAAAAGGTGATAACTGACTCCGGGTGTTCTAGACAATGCTGCCAGAGAAGGCCAAACCGAGGTCTTCCAGGAAGCATTACCAGCGGGTTTGCCCGCTAATCTGACAAACGACAAGGGCGATACACTGGTACGTCTACACGCTTAGCTACGGCTATCTATTTTTGACGCTGACACGGCGATCGATAGTTGATGCTCGCGGCGTATCATGGGCACGCGGAACTCGTCAAGCTACTGATTCAACACGGCGCCGATCCAAATCGGCTGAACGATAGAGGCCAGAGCCCAATTGCGGGTGCCGTCTTCAAGAAGGAGGACGCCGTGATTGATGTAAGTCGAGTTTACTGTAAGGATACGAGCATCAGATTTACTTATGAGACGACCTTTAGGCGTTGCTTGAGGGAAGTGCGGACCCCGAATATGGATCACCGTCCGCCGTTCAATGCATAGCTATATTTAAGCAAGAAGACAAATGGAGGGCCAAATTTGAGGCTGCGCCGGGGAAGGGCCGGGCTACCAAAGTGTAGATGCTTGAAGCAGCCATATATCTTGGGTTCAATGCCGTTAATTCAAAGTCACTACATCTAATGCTCTCCACATCGCTACTCATGTTTCCGATGGTCACGTCAAACAATTTTGATACAGTAAGGTAAAATGAGGCAAGAGAATGGGCATGCAAGAGAAAGGGGGCAGGGATACGATAAATAGTAGCAGAGGATTCGCGTTGAGCCTTCATATTAGAGGAGCATCTAAGCCGTACATTGAGTAGTAGGACGGTCTGACAGCTCTAGATAGCCTAATACCTTTAGAGGCATTTTGAACACGGTGCGTCGACTTGTCCGCAAACCCGTTTTACTTTCCGCAGCCCACTATCATTCTCGACTATCATTCTTTACAGCAATCTTTACCAAAACCAGTCGCCTATGTTTCGCTTGAATATGTTTGACAAAATGAAGAGTCATCGTTTATCTACGTACAACCGTCGTAAGGTGTCACTCTGTACCTCCGTGAATGTACAAACAGCCACCTGTCACAATAAAGGTGCCGCCCTGATTTCTAGAGATGGAAGTGAATTGGCTCCTTCTGTGATACTGCATTGAGCGTGCGAACGGATAATTTGACCTCAAGAACAAACGTTGGCGGAATTTTCTGTCTATCTCTTCGCAGTCTTGTATCTATAATTTCCGCCGGTAGGATTACGTCAATCCCAGAAACCGTAGTTGGTTGCGGTTTTGCTAGTACCATGAAGCTTAGTGTTGGGCTTCCGATGAGTAAATATGCGGGCAAGGCGCAATATAGCTCTTATAACTTCGGAGTTGGTATCTTCATACCTATAGGCAACATATCCCGCGGGAGATTTGTCATTTCTTGCAATGAGCGTGTTCTTATGCTACTTCTATTAGCCTTAGCCTTACACCACTTTCTCTGTTGTCTTTCGCAGCAGCAGTATTTCAAGTATAAACAAACTCATAATTCAAATGTCAATAGCCCCTCACCCCAACTGCTTTCTCTGCAGGCCCCAACCCCCAGGCTTGGCGGCTTTCTATCTGGTTGCCTATTGCGGCAGGTAGAGGTGATATAGAGTACCTTGGCATGGCCGGGATCACCTCCCGCCATGTCTTGTGCTCCCGTATCGTTTGCACGAGCTGGGGTTATTAGATGGTAGATACCTACATATAGGTACCTATCCCACAGAGGAGATCGACGTCGAAATCGTTATCAGCCTTGGCAATGGGCCGTCGACTGTGTGTTCCCAACCCCACTGATTGGAGCGGACCACAGTGTTGCAGAGAGAGCCCAGGGTCATTATAAAAGACCATGCGTCCGGTGATAAAAGTACTGTTTCGCTTTTCTGCCCACTCTCACAGCATATACCTCGTTCGTGAGGTGACTCGTCAGGAGACAGCTCAGCGACCGGAGCTCAATTGGCGAAAATGGGCTTGCATAATGTCCAGACGGTTCTTACGGCCGTCCTGGCTGGTTCGATGTTGACCAATTCCGTGACTGCGGTGCCGTATCCCACACAAAGTGACCCTTTCGCAGTGCTCGACCCGCAGAACATTGTCCTTCCGGATAACATGACCTGGGCTGATTATGTGAAACCGCCGGGTACTACAGTGAGTTATTTTCAGGGCCATTGCTTCTTATTTCGGTAGCTTGGGAGTAGAACGGTTTTGTTTTCGGGCAAAAGTCACGTCTCAGAAGCTTCATGAAGTTGCAAAACACTCAAAGACTAGATTACTGTCAAAACGACGATAACTGACCGCCAGTGTTGTAGTGGTCAGATCCCAGCAGGAAGGGCTCCGAAAGAAACTTCAACATCGCCCTCGTTGTTGTCGACTACCCGGACCTACCCTTCATCATAACCCAAGAGCCTGGATCGACGCCATTCAAAAATCCGCAATCTATTGTGTCGGGTCTCAGCCGTGATGAAGTTCCTGAATTCTATCGCGACTTTCTGAATAAACCCAACGAGCTTAATCGCATGCATACTCTACACGAGTACTGGATGGAAGATTCAGGGGGTCGATACGGTACCTATGACTCTTTCTACACGCATCCGCCAGTGACTAAGTACATAACATTTTGATGGGCTGATTATGATATAGGTGTGGACTTGACAGTATTTGGCGCTTATGAAATGCCTAGTTTGTCTTACCAATAGTAAGCTATTCTCGGAACTTCTTTCTTCTTATTTTGGCAAAATTTAGAGTACAGGCGTCCTTCTTTAGACCAAGACAGTGTCTAGGAGTTTCTAAAACCCTCACAAATCACGCTAAAAATGGCGATAACTGACTCCGAGTGTTCCAGTGGTATCGATGACGAGCCGGACGGCATGAACCCCGATGCTTGCCCGGCGGTGGGTCCTTGCTCAGTAGACCTCCGTACCGATGCGTTGGGAGCCTGGCGTGCTGAGGTAGGTAACGAAACAGCAAGTGCGTATGAGCTGGCCTTCATCCTTTCCGCTGGCCAAGATGAGTCTTCAACATGGCAGGAATTCGGCGAGATGATATTCCAGACACCCGAGGATGTCACTGCTGAGTTCGGTCCGCCGGATGACTCGATCCCGCATTGGGCGCATACTCGATATGTCAACTGGACATCGTGGGCTTCCGCATCTTCTATCTGGCCTAACGCTGGCGGAGGATCCTCGACTCAGGCTGAGAGCTCAGGCATGAGTACATACGCACACGAGTTGAGCCATCTTCTGGGAATAGGGGATAACTATAACAATCCTTACGGGGTTCCGGCACGCCGCGACTATGCGGGCCCTTTCTCTATGTTGTCACGAGGCACCTTCAACGGACCAGGAGGTCCTCACACAGTTAGTATTTCTGAGTCTTTTATCCCCCCGATTCGGCAAAGATTCTACTCCTTATTCGCCATATGCTTATACATGTTCCCGAAACACCCTATTCATGGGTCAACTTTTTGCTATAAACGGTAATTTCTAACTCTTAATCCCTGCACAGCGATGGCAGATCCCTTCACAGCAAGGCAGCTCGATGGGCTCGCCACACAGTTAGTATTTCTGAGTCATTTATTCCCCCATTTGGCAAAAGTTTGCTCCTATGTGCTGCGATATGCTCATGGCTCATGCATACTCCCGAAGGACCCTATGCATGGGTATGCATGGGTAAATCTTTTTACTATTAATGGTATTTTCTAACTCCTAATCACTTACAGCGATGGGAGACAAGCTACGCATTGACCTAGTCGATCCCAGTAGAGTGCTGATGATCTCGCGAGCCGCGCTCCCAGGCTCCGGGCTGGTGACTGCAGAGATCACAGCCCGAGTCGTGAACCCGAGCGCCACGCAGCTGATGGGATTCCATATTTCAATTGGAACAGACCTCACTCCAACCTGCGATACGCAGACAGACCCGTTTTGTGACGGTGGCGGCTACAGCAGCTACGACCTCGAAATCATTGACCGCATGGGCGCCGACTCGTTCCAACCTGACCATGGCGTCATGATAAGCAAGACGAAGAACAGTACCAATCGGGCGCCCTTCCAGTGGGTTATTGACGCGAACCCGCAGGATATCGACGTGGTTGATTTCTACCGCCCTGACGGAACGCCTTCAAAGCTCACCGTCGGCGACTATAGACAGCTTGCTGATGCCTTATTCCATGCCGGCACAAGGTCTGGCTCTCAGTTCGAGTTCGTAGATGAGCCCAATCGCCTGCACTTCTACGTGCTGAATACTCGCCGTGATGATGTTGGCGTCTTGCACTATACGGTTGCCGTGCGTTCACTCGATGGAAGCAGCGCGAGCAAGCATGGTGTCAAGCTTAAGGCCGGTACTGTGGCCGAGAACGGGAAAGCCAAGGCTACGGACAAAGGCGTGACGTGCTCGTTCCAGCTCACGAATTCGGGTCAGTACGTCGACGGCCACGCGGCCCATCCACAGGACTTATCAGCGTATCTGAAGTCCGATATCTACCGGTTGAGCGCCAAGGTCGATGGTCAAGGTTGGCGCGTTGAGCTACCTAATGCACTGGCTGTCGCCGAGTATGGTAAGGCAACTACAGTCAACGTTGCAGTCGGCGCCGCGGCGGAAGCTAAGAGCAGCGCTGTGGTCACGCTCACTGCTAAATCAGAGTCGAATCCGGAGATTTCTGCTACTGCTACGTGCCAGGTGAGGAAGAGCTGACCGAGAAACCGATATGTACCGGTAGTTGAAACCTATATTTAGCACATTGAATACAATAGTAAGAATGTCTCGCGTAAAGAAACCTAGGTGATCTTAGCATGAATAGAGCCTCATGTCAATAATGCTATTCCTTTCCAGATGAGTTATATTGACTTGGTAAGAGAAGATCAGGCTAATTTGAGCGGGCTACTTACGGTTCGAACGGTTTAAAAAAACTAGTTAAGGTTTTTATTATTTTATTTTGGTTATTACTTTTTTATTTCAGTAATAAAAGTATTTATGAAACAAATATTTAACTAGTACTTAATAAGTAGTTCGCGAGTAGTTATTAAGTACTCTGGGGGATGTTTTAGCAGATTATTTAGCATAGTTATCTAAAGTAAATAGGGGCCCTGCCATGTCCACATTAGGCTAGTTGCTAAGACATCATAGTTAATGCCATGTCGGGTATTTGTTCTGAGGAGTGAACTCCGACACCCACTGCTTCATCTGGACGGTCTGGACGTCGGCAATAGCCTTAGCGTCAGCGTTGACGGCCCAGTTCTCTCCGTACAAGTCAGAGCAGTGTGTACCATGCTTCAGGTAGTGAACAGGGAGTTCTGCAGTGCTCTGCAAGGGGCCACCGGGACGGAACTTGGAGCTGTAAGTCGAGTCACGCCACGGGTCCCATTCGCCGTTCGTCATCATCAGACGCTTGGTCTTGGTTGCAAACCATCCACCAGTGTACTTGTTGACGGTCTCGGCGGACTTGCCATGGGCGAGACCGAACTGGTGGCCTGGGAACCAGAGAGGGCACTGAGCGCGCCAGTAGGCCTTGTTCACAAGGCGGGAGACAAGGGTAGTTTGGCCGAGGGGGGCACCGTCTTGCCAGTACTCAAAGCTATTACCCTTGTCAGTCACAATGCCGTAAGACAACCTGGAGGGAGTACTTACGCCTCATTGCAGAGCATCCAGTTCCATTGTCGGTTACCCGCGTTGCGCGGTGTAAGGTCCTTGTAGATGGGGTTGGAGGCATTCAGACCCTGGAAGCAACCTGTGTCAAAGTCACCTTCCCAGTAGCCGAATCCCTTGCAGTAACCAGGCAAAAGCGTTTCGGTGAACCATTTAGCATAGCCATTCAGGGCTTTGGTTAGGCCAACTCCGCGAGCGTCAGGCACCTTTGCGGTTGAGTTTGGCCACATATTCTAATCCAAACTTAGTATAGGCAACGTTTTGTGTAATTCATAATAACAACAGAAACAATTAAATGACGGCTCACCTCAACATAGTCGCAAAATTGGTAGTATGGGGTATAACCGTAGTAAGTTGTGCTGTAGAACTGTCCTGATTGCCACGTCCACGGGCCATTTTCGAGAGCACTGAAAAACTCTGTCAGTCACACTACTTCCGTTAACGTCTAGGCAGAGACTTACGAGGCGAAGTCGGCGTCCTCCACATTGTCGAGCTTGAACATGGCCTTGAGCTTAGCCTTCTCTCTGGGGTTACCGTGTTTAAGCACCGCATCGACATATTCGACGACAGCGTTCACGTCAGTAGTACAGTTCTTTGGTGAAGCCTCCAGAACGGGAACGAAATATTGCCAGAAATCGCCAATGGTTTGCACGACACCACTGGTGCCATAGTACGCCCAGAATGTACCCGGGTCCTTGTTAGCAATCCACCCAGCCAGCGCTCCAGGGTAGGATCCGCCGGTGTAAACCCAAGGAGCATCCTTGGCGTTACTCTTTCCGGTGGGGTCGAAAGGCGTGTCGACGTTGTTGGCGAAGTAGGTGTTGTCTTTAATCGCGTTCTTGAGAGTGAGGTACTTGAGGTTTTCCACCGTCAACTGTTCAAAAGGTGATGACTCGCCCCAGTAACGGTGTTCCATAATGACAACCGCACCACCCGTCTCCTGGGCAAACTTGCCGGTCAATCGCGCCGATGTGGTATAGGAGATATTGAAATTGTCAGCAGACTGCTCGCCGGGATTGACGAAGTAGATAGGCGAGCCAGGTCCTTTCCAGTACTCTGTGTTCCACCAATATCTTTGCTTAAAGGTACCGAGAGAAGGGTTGGAGTGATCGAGCAGCTGGTCGAAAGTGCCCCAGCCTGCAGTTGTAGCGTTGATTGAGGTTTTGGCGAGCATGAACTCGTTAACCGGACCAACATGCATGCCACCATAGCGTGCTCTCTCAAAACTCGCAGAGACACCGACAGCCAGCAATAGCTGGCTGACTGCTGCGAAAGACCTCATCTTGTCGGGGTGTAACCGGGGGGTTGCTTTGCACAGGAACAAGATGACCTCCCTCAGCAGCTGCTGATCGTACGGACATCTCACTTCTTATATCTCACAAACATTGCGTCCCGAGAAAGTCTACGCAGTAGCTTGGGTAGGACAGCCCACAGTAACTTATCACAAAACGCGCATACGATCGCGTGGCTCACAAGACATGGTACCGAATTGTCCCATTAGTCGATATTATCAGGTTGACCTTCCGCATTCCGCTTAGATATGCTGGGGTTGCTGATAGGCTCAACATGACCTTCTATATCGAGTTAGACGGAAAATAGACGACAGATTTAGGCCGTAGCGGTCCCACGGCTTTGACGATCAGTATTGGTCAATTGGTGCTGGAATCTTGGTGCGAGGGCTAGCCAGGCACTTAAAATTGGAGTCGCTGCACAGTGGCGAGCCAAGATCCGGGTCACAGCACTCCCCAGGAATTTGTTCTGTTTGGCAGGCCGGCATCACGGCAGAATACTATGGTTGCCGGCAGGTAAAAACCGCCCTTATCAACACTCGACGCGGTTTCCAACGGCCCCAGATTTGATATCGAGGTAAGATTGCGCCATTGGTAGCATCACTGCAGCGCGTGTAGCTGGAAACAGATACATGACACTAGTAGTGTACTATCTCGATCGCCTAATCTCCTGTTAGGCAGCAGCCCTACTCAGCCGATATGCAATGTTACCTCACTTCTATGTGTTCCCGTTCCGCTAAAGCACGGGGCAAGGGTTGCAATTTGTTGTTCCGTGAGCATTCTTGGACCGGCTGAGAACCAACTCGACACGTACCAAGATAGATAGATGCAAGGGATCGATCTACTCCAGGGCGCCGGCTTGGGAGGTTCCTGTACTACGCACCAACTAAAAGAACGCCGAGAGACTTTGTGTTTATTGTATTACTTTGAGGTATGGCTATGATCAAGTATCTTGCAACGAAAGCTACCACCAATATACTCAACTAGTCCTTCCATATTACAGCCTATTAACCTCCTGTTTCACTAGAAGTATAACGGTGAAGTGTACTCTAAACTGCTAAATAGGGCTCCCTATGGCACTCACAAGAAAGCGAAAGCAATAGCGATAGCACCACCGGCCGCAATAGCAACCTCATTAAACCGAGCCCGCACCGCTGCTGCCGTCGGGACCACGCTGTACCCCCCACTCGGCGGTAACGTAGCTGTGGGCCCTGCGGCACCTTGGGATGTGGCAAGTGTAGTGCTAGTGTTCAGACCGCCCGGAGTCCAAACTGGATATGAGGATGGACGAACCGGGTACACGGTCACGATTACGGGGATTGTTGCTGTCGTTAGGTACGCTGACGAAGTCGCCGGGCAATCCGTGACGGTTGGTAAGCAAGATGTCACCGTATACACCGTTGTTGAGTACGCGGTCGACAGGCTCCAATAGCTGCTGCTGCTTTCGGTCGGTTGCGTCTCTGTCGGATAAGCAGGGGCAGCACTAGAAACAGATGGACTCGGGCTACTCGCCGAGGTGCCAAGGCTGCTGCTAGGCTCAAGGGAGGAAGCAGAAGGGGACTCTGTCGTAGAAGGAAGTCCTGTAGTAGAAGGAATTCCTGTAGTAGAAGAAAATCCCATAGTAGAAGAAGATCCTGTAGTAGAAGCAAGTTCCGTCGTGGAAAGAACCTCTGTAGTTGAAACTACTTCCGTCGAGCTGACTGCTTGACTCGGAGTCGTCGATGGTGTACTAGATGACGGGCTAGATTCAGTGGGCGTGATGATTGGGATAGACGAGCTAGGTGTAGCCTCAGGGGTGCTTGTTGTCTTAGTATGCGTGTAAGTGTATGTGATACAGGAACAAGCCGAGCTAACAGCATGGATATCCCCAGCGCAGTTCTGCACGTCCAGTTAGCTTGTTCTTGATAGGAGGCAGGGGTATTGCCCCATAACACGAATACAGAGGCGGGGATGTATCGGCTGACACTTACATCAAACGGAGTTGGGATGACAGCAGCGTCGGTCGTAGTGGATGCGAGAAACTCAAGGCAGAATGATGGTGCGAGTTCGGTGTACTGCTCGTTAATGAAAGCCCGGTAGCAATTATCTGCTTCGCAGTCGGGGTATACCCAGCGCCTCATTGAAGCATTCGACACGCCTGTGAGGGCAAATACGCCCGCACTCATGTATAGACCGCGCATGTTGATAATTAGCCGTATGTGATGAACGAATGTGAAGGTAAAATATGAGAAGAATTGAGTGAGTGTAGGATATGTTTGCGATAAAAACTATCGTATAAAAGTATAAAAGCAAATGAATGACTAATTTGAGAAGCGTGCCTATTAAAAGAACAAAGTGATCAATTGCAAAGAGATATGTCTACCTTCTTTCGAAGCGATATAAGAGTTCTTATAGCCAATCTTGCAATCCGGGAAAAAGGGGTTACTGGCAATAAAGCAATCCAACTTTACAAGGATTTCGGTAACCGCCTCCAACGTACATGTAACCTAAAAGGCGCTCAGAAGTCTAGGCGCTCGTCTTTGAATAAACTCAGTGATTCGACAAAGAAGCAGACTGACACATCAATTTACGGGCATTTCATGGGTCAGCTGATGAAATAGGTCCAGTTTTGAGCACAATCGCGTTGCTAATAACTGTAGATTGTTTATGTAGAAGAAGACGGCGCTCATGTAAACGCCGCGCATGGGCTGACCAACACAAGGGCTATTCACGATACTACCCTAAAAGTATCATCGGAGATTGAGTGGTATGGTAGCGTTCCATCGTATGTAATGTTTGATCATGGTCGCTTGCAACGGTGAGCCAACCAGATAGACTGCTGTACATTGAGCTGAGTTAGGGCACCCCTGTATCTCATGATACACTGCCTTCTGCTGAAAGGTGTCAAAATAGCATGACGTCGAATTTAAGCTTTTCATAGTATGCTATAATTAATGATACGAGAAAGTTCCTTTGTTGTTTTTTCTTCGTGGGCCCATAAGAAATATCTGCCAAGTTATCTTTGTCCTCATGAGCAGGACATCGGACCGGATTGATCAATTCTCTTGGAATGAGAACCATTATCCCGGTTAATTCATAATTTAATAATAGTCGTGCTAATTAAAGGAATATCGACTTGTCAATTTGAGAGCATGCGCTTTCAATACATTCTTTGTTCTTCAGTAAAATGTATCTCATCTCAGCATATTGCAGGCAAGGGTACATAAAGTCACTGTGTTCTTTCTTTTCTAGTCTTAGGAAGTTTGGTGTTTTGTCTTGTATTATTGGTGTGTATTGCATTTCCACATAAGGCACGTTGATCAAGAAGTAATTTTCACAGAGCAGGTGTTGAACGAAGAACCATTATAAGCGCTACTCGCTTTCTTTGTAGCCAGGAACCTAAGACAACAATGACCACTAGGTTAGTATAGGCGAAAATAGCTACTATTCCGCGAGCTAAGGGATCATCCACCAACGAATATGCTGCTGCGTTTCGGTGGTTTCCGTGTCTTAATGCAACACCCTCTGTTCCAACTAGATCTCCTTGAACGCAGGCTAAAGAATAGTCGTAACTTGAAGTCGTGAGGAGATAAGCCCTAATAGAAGCAGGGGTAGTATTGATGCTACAGAATGAAAGCCCCTACACACTTATTATACCTAGGTACAGTTAAGTAGCCATCTTATATAGCCAAGTACCTAAGTTTTTTTTCAGGCCTTCTATACGCCTATCTACCAAGGAGGTAGTAACACCCGTAGACTTAAAGTTACGTAGAGGTGGATAGCAATAATAAACCCTTGCTGCAATTCTTACTACATATAGGGATTATTAGAGGGTGGCATACATAGCGAAAAGGGTGGCGGATGTAAGTGGGCTACAGAATGAATGGAGAATTGACATGTCACAAAACATGAGAACACTATTGCCGGATATGAACTCTGAAATGCGACCTTAGATATTTAGAAAATAGGCTATTCTATATCGTTCTGGGGATTTGTGGTTGCTGTGAATGTGGATTCGTGCAGAGCACGTGCTGCAATACTTTCTACTTCGGAGAAAATCTTATCACTATGAAGCTCATTGAAAAAGGTATTGATGATGAGAGCACATGCGAAACCGATTCAATTGGCGACGTAGTGTTGAAGTTGTATTGAATAGGTAGTGTAAGAAAGCCGTCATGTGACGTCATGTCAAATACCAAATACCTTTGTGGCCGGAATCCAATCATCATAAGGGTATATCCTCTTACAACTTCGACGGCAGCCTTCTTCCTGTCCTTCAGTAATTGAAGCCTTTGAGATACTCCAGATTTGAGTGGTTTTGATATAAAAAATGGCATCCGGAAGCCTCAACGGTAAGCCGACGAGTTACCTACTACAATGATGCACAGGGGCATCCGAGGCAAGGCGGTGCTAATGTGCCCTCACTCCACAGTATTCAAACAGCCTCTGAAGCTATTCTCCCAGCAGCCGATGACGGGTTATTTCCGGGACGGCTACTGCAGGACGGATGGAAACCGGGATCCGGGGAACCACGCGGTAGCGGGGATAGTCACGGACGAGTTCCTGGACTTCTCGGCGTCGCGTGGCAACGACCTGCGCACCATCGGTCTTAGTCAGTAATCCTCGAAACCACTTCTTTCTTGTTTTGGCAGCTTTCAGAGCACGCTCCAAATAGCGATAACTGACCCCGAGTGTTGCAGAGGGCGGCTGTCGCTGGTGTCTGTGTACGGCTCGCTGGGTCGAGGCCTACCAGGCCTACCGCAGCGGCAAGGTCAGCAATCTTGGTGTGCCGCGTGTTGATTTGGATGCTACTGAGGACTCGGCCCTCGGTATGGCCGACCTGAATAGCTTCCGCCAATTCGCTGTGCAGCGTGGCCCTGGACAGAGTCAGAATAGTGGGAATACTGGCTCGTGAAGAGTTTGGGTTTGTGGAATGTGCTCAAATGGGTGTGTGTGATTATGGGGTAGAAGTAGAGTCCTATTGGATTTACGGTAGCATCCAGTCAATGTCTAGCATAGACAGGTTGAGATGCTAAACTTTCTAAGAGGGTATCTGTGGTATCGAAATTTATAGGTCCTACCTGAATCATCATTTGCATCAATAAGGGGATACCCGGAAGACGGTAGCCACGAGACACGGGGTATCCGACACAGAGAGAACATACATCCAGACTTCTTCGAGCTACCCATTAATACCTACATGCGGATCTTCTGGTCATCGCTAATTGCGGGTTGACTCATGGTCAGTATGGCCGAGTCTACTGTTCAGTGCATACCTACGTGTCCTATTCATTCATTCATTATCATTATTATCATCATCATCATTATTATTATTATTATTATTGTTTGAATGATGCGCAATCTTACTAAGAGCAGTCAGTCGTCAAAGCGAAGCACACTTATCCTGACTTAATTCGGATCTGCAGTTCATGGCTGACGCAGAGGTCTGTCTCCCTTGCTCAGATTACTGATACTGTAGGACAGACAATAGAGAAGAGGACATATAGATCTGACCGAAATTATCTTTAAGTTAATCGCAGCGTTAAGATCATCACTGACGTCACGAGGGGTGGAATATTGAATTCTGCGAACGTGGCTGAGCACTAGCAATTACCGAAGGACCGTAGGCGTCGGCACAAGACATATGATAATTTACTGCGGTTTCAGTTCTTGGTGAAACAACTTCAGCATGCACTGACAGGGGACAGCTTTTGGGCGCCGTAAACGTACTTGAAGAAATGTAAGACACGGGCGTTCTTGTGTTGATAGAGATGTTGCCATCACTGAATGGAGCAGTGTCGGCGCTGCTATCTACCTGAAAGGCTTGTGAAAGGACCGTATTGCGAAATGTTTTCCGTACTTAAGCGTAAGTCAGGGAAAGATCGCAACGAGCGCTGCTGGTATATGTTCGCCTGCAAATATATGTAGGTGTCAGAGCGCAATGCTGTCAATATGAAGTCGTACAGCTAGCTAGTCTAAGTACCTAAGTAGCAAGTGGCGTCTGACTAGCGTAAGAAATGACAATCAACGGTTGTGCATCTTGTGTCTCGGTACCGGTAGATGATCCGCATACAAATGCGGATAAGCGCATATTTACCAGTACACATCTCAACAAAACGGCTTGAATTTGATGCGGCACTCCCATGACCATTGTTTGACCGGTACAGTACTACGGGCTATTTTGATGTGACGGCACAGCGGATTCCCCGACCTCACCACAAGCGGGGACCTACTACGTACACGTGTAGAGATATTCGAGTGTGGTAGTGTAGCCTGTAATTGATCAGATGCCCATCAGTCGGGATCGATTCTCGAACTTCAATTGGTACGATGGGGATGACCCCTTCGTCTGTGGACGACGGGATGTGGACCTCGTGCAGACGGCCGCGTGTTTGATGGCCAGATGAATACTTCATTCACACAGATGCATATGCAGGCCGAGGCGCTACTGTGAGAGAGGCAATTCATGAAACCAGGTGAAGATGAGGTGACAACAGGCCGTCCCAGTTTGTAGGGTAGAGAACAACATTGGAGAGTGTTACGAGATCATGGTGAAGCATACTTACCGTGACGAGTTGCGTATCTCCTTTACTTGGGCGGTTGTTCGTATTGTTGTTCGATCGACTTTTAGCAATTTTGTGGACTTGTTCCAAGAAATTGATTTCCAAGAACGGGATGATGTTATACAGCAATACCCTGTCCAGCTTCCGAGCCCATGGACAAGGGGTCCAAATAAGAGTCCAGCTAAACGGAGCGGGCCAAGCTTTCAGGGGTAGAATACGTATATCTTCTCGCCCATGATGGGACTGCAGTTCAGACGTCTATAAGTTTTAGAATAATATCTGAACAGCAATGAACTCATGGGACCAGCGGTTGATTCTATACCATAGTAATGAGCACCTTAAGCACGGCTGCTAATCAGGGACCTAGACTGCGGGTGTTTCTACCTACAGTATGCAGGAACAACAAACAAACGACTCCCGAAAGCGGATTCGTTGTAAAACCTGGAATACGGCAGCGCCGACAGGTGGAAGCGGTGAGTTGTCCGTTTCCGACTCGGAAGGAAAAGAAACCTACGGATACATGAGGGACTGCAGGCATCTTTGATTCGTACGTGAAAGGCAATATATGCGAGTGTTCCAACAGCAAATCGGCAACTACTACTTACCTAAGTACGCCATACATAGCTACTTACATAGCTGGGTACCATCTAAATATAGGTAAGTGACATGTCAACTAGAATTTATCTATAGCATACAGTACTACCTATATGTATCTTGGGGGGTTAGCAATCAATCACCTGTTATCGGTGTTGCTCATGCATGGACCTACGTGATGCTAGCCAGCTACACGCATGTGTGCCGTTGGAGAGTCACAACACGGCGCTAATTCGACTTTGTCTTGAAGGACGTGCTGGGTGTACCTATTCGTTACTAGTAGAGTCGTAGGTACCTGGTATGCCCAGGGTGGATAAGACAGAACATGTGGGGTTGTGGAGCGAAACGTGCGTCCCCCACTTGGTGGGGGGGTTTCCCCTTTCCCTTCACAGCACGGCTCTCGACGCGATCCAATGTTCTATTTTCCCTATCCGGCAGCTGTTATTGGTAGATTCAGGCACAACGAGTGTGGCTTACCATTTTATATGTAAACCGGTACCTGAGCAGAGTCATTATCGTTCGGGACGAGTCTCCGGGACCGTCTCGGAGGAATAAGGAATAGAGCTCGTATTAGAGTCAATGCTATACCTATTCTACACATTCTAATATAGTAGCAGAGGCTAGCTTGCTGGCTGGTGCCAAGAAGTCCGATGTCGTGCTAGTTGTTCCTGATTTTCAGGATACTAGGCCAGATCGGGACCGCTATAACTAGTACGGAGTACTACGTATGCACTTATTCACGGTGGGAAGAGGAGCTCGGGCCCAGGGGTATTCCAAGGGCGTTCCTCCCTTTCAACTGCTCGTAGCGACTTGACCCGAGACTTGGCGTTTGTTTATTCGTGGACATGAACCCTCCTTGCCCCTTGTTCCTGTCGAGATATGCGATATTGTGCTGTAATCCGTAATTCCTCTCTACCTATCTTTACCGCGCGGCGCTTACACCGTTTCTCTGTGCGTGCCAGCCAATTGCCAATTCCCGCCCATCTCGGCCCTTGGGTGCATCAGCCCATCACCCGCTTGCATCTGGCCCGCGTCCAATCCCGGTCCGAGTTCTCGTGGCAGGCTTCTCGACGTGCGGGATCCCTGCGCTTCGTGTTGCAACCGTCGCTTGCCCACAGACGCTCTATGCCTGCTTGGCAGCAAGACAGCCGGAGCCACCATCTAAATCTAAGTGCAGCACAGCACAGCATTTCCCGTCGCAAAATTCCTCGGAACTTTTCTACACACGCTCTCGTGGCCACACATCCGCCAGAGCAGCGGCAAGCAAGCACATCGACGAGTGACTGCTTATGCTGTCTGTAGTCGCATTGCCGGACCCTGTTGCCTGTCATCGCGCCGTCCCTCGCATGGCCCTCGCCCCTGTGTGGCCGAGCTACCGTCCTACGCTGACCGTCCAACCCCGAGCCCCCGAGCTGCCCATCCACCCATTCGCCAGCCCACATCAGCCATGCACCACCCCCCAGAGCAGAGCCGACGGCCCCAGAAGCAGCGCCCCGAGCAGAACCTGGACACTGCCGCTGCCGCCAGCAGGGCGCGTGATGTCGCTCCCGAGCGAAAACCCTCCTTCCCAGCCAAGGGCAGACCACCTGTTTCGAGCCGTGGCCTCAGACTGCCCTCCTCTGGTTCTGCCACCTCGAAACGAAACTCGGAAGAATCCTTCCTCGACAATGATTCACCCACGGGCGCTGAAAGGCCTGAACTCGATTACCGCGCAAGTCGCCCGCCCAGGGACTCCCACGACCTATCCCTCCCCGCCCAGAAATTCACACGCGATTCCCTGCTTGGGAATATGCTGAACTCGCTTGACCAATTCTCACTTAGTCAGATTAACACCCCGATTGCGCCGACTTTCGAAGACGACGGCGACCCTTACGGCGTGCCCAGGGGTGATACGTTCACGAGATCCATGACGAGCACCTCACGCCCACCAGCAAGTGCCTATACCGCCGGGAATCCCTACGGACACAGTTACAGCTACAGCTCCGACTTTGAAGGCTTTGACGACGCTGCCAGTAGGATATCCAGCCAGGTCTCGCGCGGGCGCCGCAGTGACAGCAGCTCGGGCTTTCAGTCAGGCCTGCCGAGGATCAACAGCATGCGAGAACGAAGCCATCCAGGCACCCCGGCCAAGGGAGCTCTGCATTCGAGGGGCGGCAAGACGAGCAAGAGTAGTAGTATCAACAGCTTTGAGATAGGTGGTGGGGGATATGCCCAAAATTTGCCTTCGCAGCGATGGGGCCATGCGGTCGGTGGTAGGTCATCAAGTTTCGACTACAGTCAGCGACCGTCCCTCAGCTCGCCAGGTCCTTGGAAGTCCGAGTCCTCAAATACCTTCTTGGTTGACGATTACGAAGCAGCCCCTAATCCTACCGTTCCTGGCGGTCCTCGCCGCCCGCCGGTGCCTTCGTCCCCAGCTGTAAAGCCATCGGCCCCTCCATCAGAATACGAGCCGAAGACGCCCGAACGGAAATGGGATACGAGATCTCGGAGTGGCACAAATAAAACGACACAGTCCAAGTATGCTACTACGCGAGAAGCGGCTCCTCCGTTGCCCTCGCTTGATGTCCACTCAGCTCCCGCTCCTCACGTTGGCTATGGAAAAACCAAAGAAGCCCAACCGGCCGGGCCACCCTCCGCTCCCCCAGTGAAAGAGAAGCAGGGGTTCTTCAGCAGGTTGTTCGGGTCTTCTCGACCAAGCCCGAGCCCTGCCGTAGAACCCCTTACCGCGCCAACTTCGTCGGTTGTTGCCGAGCCAATACAAAGTAGCTCCAATAAGACCAACAATGCTGCGTCTCAGATGAAGCCTCTATCCGCCCCACCAACGCGCGACTCGGAGTCATCTCGCCAGATGCCACATGTGATTCAGAAGAAGTCCTCATTCTTCAGGAGGAGGAAGAAGTCAATTACCGAGCCTCCAGTGCCACCCCTTCCACTTCCGACCCAGATTGATATGAGCAAAGCAATGGACAGCACTGTTCCTAGGGCCGAACAGAGTCCTGTTAGTAGTTTACGTCAAGTGATGAGCCCATATCTGAAGGGCAGCAACCCTGTCGCACCCCAAGATTTGTTGACTCCGCGACGAGATAGCACACTACACACTTTTGAAACCGAGACCCGTGGGGAGAACAATCGAACGACGAGAGGGTTCTCCCCCGAATATGAGCCCAGCCCTAGCGCCACCATCCGAACTGTGAAATCAACATCGGCTCTTAAAAGCCAGGGTTCGCGATGGCGGAGTCAGCTGGAAAGTCCAATGCGTAGCCCGCCGGATGTCCCTACCAAGCCAACAAACAATTCCTCGTCCACGACGTTTCTTCACGATAGTAGTGATGATGGCGAAAGGGGACCAGCTTCTGGACGGAAGCAGCGACAGCAGCGAGCGCAAACCGGCAAGCACAGTTCATCCGGAACTACTCATAAATCGAGGGCGACGCCAGCGTCCCTGGGACTTCATGGCACTGCAGAATCCGACTTACGTAAGCCCAAGCTTTCGCCAAATCTGCTACTCCAGACAAACGCAGGCGAAGGTGACGGAACTCCCGCTAGCTTAGAGGTTCCTGTCGGAAATACAAGGCAGTCTTCGTCTCGCCCTGCGTTGAGCAGATCAGTCAGCAGTGTGCCAAGCGTTACTATTGATAGTTCACAAGCAAGCCCTCAAATACCAAGCGGCCCTCTGGACGAACCCGAAGTGACCGTGGGCGAACCGACCGAGGACGACCGTCAAAAGGCTCAAGGCATCTTTGATGGCGATGAGGACTTCATCCAGAAGGAGAAGGCAGCTGCCTGGATGGGAGAGGAAGGGCCAGTGAGGCAGCGTACCTTGCGAGCGTATATGGATCTTTACGATTTCGAGAACCAGAGTGTGCTTGTTGCACTAAGACAGATCTGCTCTCGGCTCGTGTTTCGAGCAGAAACCCAGCAAGTCGACCGCATTCTGGTAGCTTTCTCGAAGCGCTGGTGTGATTGCAATCCGAATCATGGATTCAAGACGAGTGGTAAGCAATCTTGGTATCTGAAATAAACACCGCTAATCCTAACAACATAGATGTGATTCATACGATGTGTTACTCGATCATGCTCTTGAACACCGACCTTCACGTAGCAGACATCGATCAGAAGATGACTCGAAGCCAGTTCGTCAAGAATACCATGTCAACCATTACTCAAGCTCTGCTTGATTCCGCCCCCGAGGCATTGAACCGGCCCGGCATCCTTCCCTCGAAGAACTCATTGCTTAGTCCTACTATTTCGGAAGCGCCTACACTTGCTGATAGCGAGCAGGACAAGCCGAGTTGGAGGGCATCATTCAACCCACTACCTCGCTCTGAGTCGGCACTGGGATCTCATGCTGACTCGGGCGCACCTATAGACACATGCGGACCTTTGGTGAAGACGCCATTTGATGGCCCAATTCGGGCCTGGGAAGGCCAAGTAGAGATGGTGCTTAAAGATATATATACGTCTATTCGAGATGAGAAATTGCCTCTCTTTGGCGCTGACATGAGTCATCAACCACCACAGCCACAGAGTGGTTTGGCTGTGATTAGTAGGCTCAAGCGCACTCCTAGCGTGCTAAGCAAGGCACCATCGGAAAGCCAGGCATCCCTTCGTGGGCGGATCAACGAGTCTGCCCGCACCCAAGCGGGCCGGTGGACTTCAAAAAGTAGGTCACGCCCAAGACTCGGCAACGGATTCTCTTCTAGCAGGACAAGTTTCGAAGACGGCAACTCGATCTGGAGTCCCTCCGCCTCATCGGCTACTTGGAGTCGACACTCACTTGGGCGCACACAGGCCTCGATGTCCATAGACTCATTTGGCTCAGGATATCCAAATAGCGATTATCAGCAGTCTATTGGGTTTGCTAATGCGCTTAGCCAAGCTATTATTAGAGACGACTACCCTGTTGGAGATAGTTCCCAGTCTATCATAAGCGAGGATTTTCAGGGTACCCAGCTCCTCGAAGATGAGTCGCTCGAACTACTTGGGCCCCCGTGGGTCAAGGAGGGTATCGTCACTCATAAGCATCACCTCGACGGCGTTGACAGGAAGGCTAAGGATCGCAATTGGAACGAGGTGTTTGCTGTTGTTCAGAAAGGAACGATGAGCATCTTCTCATTCTCAACCAAGTCGATGCGTCAGAAAGCTCGTACTGGCCGTAAGCCTGTTGCTGGTGCCGTGGTAGGTGGTGGTAACTGGCAAGAGAATGCAACCAATTTGGGATCCTTTTCGTTGCGGCAGACTCTGGCTTCAGCGCTTCCACCCCCAGGATATTCCCGAACTCGCCCGCATGTCTGGGCATTGAGTCTTCCTTCCGGTGCCGTGCACCTTTTCCAAGTTGGCACCCCCGAAATAAGCAAGGAGTTTGTTTTAACAGTCAACTACTGGAGTGCCCGCCTAAGCTCACATCCGCTTATTGGAGGCATTAGCAATATAGAGTATGGCTGGAGCGACGCAGTGATCAATAACGCTCTGATCGGAGCTATAGAGGAGCCGGCTATCCCCCAACGTCCAGGCAGCGCCGCAGCCGGCCGGAATAGCACACATAGCCGCCAAGGAAGTCGCCAAAGTAGCCTACGCTCATCCTTTGATGTGGGTGGTAATACGCGCACCAAACTACCGGGAGATCGAATACATATCGCCGAGTGGTCACCACCGTCACAATCCTTGCGACCTAGCCAGTGTTCCGAGTCTGAACAGCTTGAGACTTTGGTGGCCTATGTAAAATCGGTCGAGGATGAATTGCAGCAACACAACCAACTGAGGTCGCCAATGCTTCTAGCGTTCACGCCTCGCGGCCATAACGCGGCTAAGGCCATGGCGAACTGGGAGCGGAAGAGTAGTTATCTTCTCCGAGAGATTGTCAAGTTCAGAACCTATCTCGACAGTCTGCAGCATGCGAACGAGCGGCGCAATGAGATTTACAGTGAACGTGAGAATGCGAGACGGGCAGCTAGAGGGGAGGAAATCGACGACTCAGAGAGCGCGCATAGCGACGAAGTTGACATGACGCTCAAGGTTGAATAGGGGTTCTGATTAGGGCTTTTGATGGCCAGCTGTTTGGGGATTGTTGACGATAACGACTACTACTACTGATACCCGATAGAACGACGAATTGGCTTTGGCTTTTAAACTACTATTACCACTCTTCTTATGTATATGGACTTCTTGCAAATGTTTATGAGGCACGAAACGTCTCGATGCATGTATACAGACAGCAGAAATAAGAATAATCGATTTCTTTGTGTAATTACAACATCCTACTACCTTAGTCCCGTGTCTAACATTGTATTCGTGATAAGATTTATTCCGCGCCGCTTAAAACAAACTTTCCAACTTTCCTCCACTGAAAACCATCCTCCACTCTGGCTACTCTGACTTGAGTAGGTTCCTTATACATAGCAAATTACTTACCTATTATGGCACCGTTTTCGTGCCTACCTATTTTCCACCCCATATTTCATCCATTGCACCTAGAGTACCCTCTCAACCGCGATGACTAGCCCATTTTTGAGAATAAGTCCAAAATTGATTCGGGGATCGTAATCGAGGCTGAGGGGTAGACGATCAACGGCATCGGCGTGAATGGAGACATAGCCCAGTCGAAGCCCAATAGGATTAAGTATGCCGGGAAGAAGAAGAAGAACGCGAGGAAGACTCTAGCAAGGGCGATGAGGGTTGGGGTGTGGATTTGGAGGGCATTTTGGACGGGACGGGTAGCTAACCGGATGCGTCTTAGGATAGAGAGAATAGCTCTAGGTAGGGAACGGATATGTCTTTGGATAGAACAGATCGCTCTTGAGATTGGGGGGAGGGATGTGATGGTGATAATGGTTATCAGTTGTGAAAGAAAATAAGTTAGGGATGTGATGATGGTTTGCAGTTGGGAAATGAGGGAATCTAGGGCTGTGATGATGGTTTGCAGTTGGACGAGGGAACTTAGGGGTGGGATTGGTAGGGGAGGAAGGGAAGTTAGAAATGTGATGATGATGGCTATTAGTTGGGAAGGGAAATTCAAATTCTTCCCACAACATTTCTCAGGGAAGTTAGGTATGGGATTTGGATTGGAGGGAGAGGTTCGGGAGTTGGTAGAAGGGAGGTGAGGAGGGCTGCAATGAAGGGGATGAAGACGATGAATAGAGAACTCATTTTTATGGGGGTTTAGGAGGAACGAGGACTGCTGACGCTTGCCGAGTTTTACTTTGTGGATTGGATTGGTTCGGACTTTGTTCTGGATGGGATTTTGATGTGTGGATTGGTTGGGAACTAAATTCTGTGCGGTGTCGAAGAAGGCCGCCGCGACCCTTATACCTACGGTTCAGGGTCGCGAGTTTGTTGAACATTTTAGGTGTTGAAGAATGTAAGGGCTGTTACAGACTCTGGTGTTGTTTATATAATAAATGCGTGGTAAGGAAAATATGGCGAAGGGGGGTTGGTGGTGAAAGTAAGGGGAACAGAGAGAACAATCGAACAAAGAGAGAATGGGGATGAACAAGGCATTGTCAAATGGTTGGCACCTTTGTGCTCTTTGTTTTCGTTCATGTTGTCGAGCCTACATTGTAGGTATGTGATGGCCATCATGTTTAACGTCGAGTATCACCTAGCAGAAGAGCCAGGGGCACGTAAGGTAGTTCAGTCCATTTGGTTCATTAATTCTTTCAAGAGCTTTCTTTCCTCGTCTTGGTACACAGCATACCCTCTAGTACCCATGCCATTGACAACATCTTGTAATTCCTGTAACAACTTCTGAGCAAGATGACAGTATAATAATCCTTGTGGCGCTCAACGCCTGTGGAGATTCTTTGCCCAGCTTTTCAATGAGCCGGGGTTCGACCCTGCGCTCCGTAGACTCTGCCGAGTATATAGATAAGCTGACATTAACCCACCCCTGTTGACCTGACAAGTCCGTGTATTTAGGTGTAAACACGAGCCACAGAGTACTTAACTTAGACGGCTACTGTTAGAATTAAGCGATTCTAATTGAATATAATGAGTGATTGATTGATATGTTCTATTATATTGTAAAAATTCTTTTATCCTATATTAAATAAATATATATAGGTAATTTATACTATATAAACTGTTATTTTAACTTTTTAAATTTAATACACTTTTTTTAAAAAAGCTTTATATAAATAAAGCTTTTTATAAAATAAATATTAAAAATAATAAAATTAATTTTAATTATTATAATATTTAATAAAAATATAAAATAAACTAAAATAAAAGCTTTAAATAATAAATAAAATATATATAATCGCTTTTTATTTTAGTTTTATTCGAGGTTATTTAATTTTAAATAGCTTAATTTATTTTTTAAAAATAAATTTTTTAAGGCTTTTAAACTTTAATATTTTTTATTATTTAATTTTTTATAAAAATAATATTTATAAATGTTTATAAGCTTTAATTAATTAAAAAA
>MU619754.1:0-194349 GCA_025201785.1 Xylaria longipes
ATATTTATATAAATAATATTTTTATTTATTTAAATAATTTAAAAAATTATTATAAATATATAAAGCTAGTTTTATAACGTTTAAAAAATATAAGCCTGTAAATAAATACTAAAGGCCTTTTCGACCCAGGGGTAAAAAAGCCTTAGTTTTTAAGGGCTTTAGCTATAAAGCCGCCTAAGCCGCCCTGGGCCATATAAGCCACAGCCTACGCAGCCCACGCAGCCCATGCAGCCTACGCAGCCCGCGCAGCCCCTTGCAGCCCCTGGCAGCCCTTGCCAGCCTTTGCCAGCCCCTTGCCAGCCCTTCATAGCCCCTGCCAGCCCCTGCCAGCCGCGCAAGCTACGCAGGCAAGCCACCCCCCTAGGCTACGCAGGCTACGCAGCCCTTGCCAGCCCTTGTAGGCCTTTGCCAGCCCTTGCCAGCCCTTGTAGGCCTTTGCCAGCCTTTGCCAGCCCTGTCAGCCCCTTGCCAGCCCACGTAGCCCACGCAGCCCGCGCAGCCTACGCAGCCCACGTAGCCCTTTACAGCCTCTAGCAGCCTTTGCCAGCCCTTGCCAGCCCTTGTAGGCCTAGGCCACCTATCCCCCTAGGCCACCTAGGCCACCTAGGCCACCTAAGCCACGCAGGCAAGCCACCTACGCAGCCCACGCAGCCTACGCAGCCCTTGCCAGCTCTTGTAGGCCCTCGCCAGCCCTTTGCAGCCGCAAAAGCCACCTAGGCTACGCAGGCAAGCCATACAGCACGCAGGCAAGCCACCCCCTAGGCTACGCAGGCTACGCAAACAAGCCACCCCCCTAAGCCACCTATCCCCCTAGGCCACGCAGGCCACCTAGGCTACGCAAGCAAGCCACCCACCCCCCTAAGCTACGCAAGCAAGCCACCCCCCTAGGCTACGTAGCCCACGCAGCCCTTGCCAGCCCTTGCCAGCCCTTTGCAGCCTTTGCCAGCCCTGCCAGCCCTTTGCTAGCCCTGCCAGCCCACGCAGCCCGCGCAGCCTACGCAGCCCACGTAGCCCCTTGCAGCCCCTAGCAGCCCTTGCCAGCCTTTGCCAGCCCTTTACAGCTTTTGCCAGCCCTTTACAGCCCCTGCAGGCCCACCCACCCCCCTAGACCACCTATCCCCCTAAGCCACCTAGGCCACCTAGGCCACCTAAGCAAGCCACACGGGCTACGCAGGCAAGCCACCCCCCTAAGCCACGCAGGTAAGCTACACAAGCTACGCATGCAAGCCATATAAGCCACGCCTCCGCAGCCTACGTAGCTTAAGTAGCTTAAGTAAATAGCTTGTTTAAGTAGCCTAAATAGCCTAAGTGGCCTAGGGGGGTGGCTTACCTACGTAGCCTATGTGTGGCCTAGGGGGGTGGCTTGCCCTAGGTGGCCTGCGCGGCTTAAGTAGCTTAAGCTGCGTGTATATAATAAAAGCCGCTTTGTGCGGTTTAACCTGATTTACGCGGCTTAAACTAATTAAAGCTGCGTGTATATAATAAAAGCTAATAATTATAAAAGTTTTTTTAAATAAAAAAATAAATTTTTTTATTTAAGCTATAAAAAATTTTTAGCAAAAATTTTAAACTAAAAAAACTTTTATTTTATTTAGTTATATTTTTTTTATTAAAAACTTAAATATTAAAAAGTTTAAATTTTATATTATTAAAACTAAGTTTTTAAACTATATTATAAATATTAAAAGTATATAAATAAACTTAGCTAAAATAAAAATAATATATAATTAAAAACTATTTATTATTATAAAAAATATATAACGTAGTTTATAAGCAAGTTATATATATAAGCAAGTTGTATATTTTTTTTATTAACGCGTATATTTTATTTTTATCGCGTAATAATTTTATAATAATATAATATTTATTTAAACAAAAAAAGCTAATTTAATTTTTATTATTAAAGTTATTTAATTAGTTAAAAAAATTAATATTTAATATATTTTTAAAATTTATAATGTTTTTGCTATTATAATATATAATAAAATAAATAAACGTATTATATATAATAAAACCCGCGCTAATATATATAAACTTAATTTAATTAAAAAAAATATTTTTTTTAAATATATTTTTAATTTAAATAAGCGAAGATATTTTTTTGCTTATATTATTATAAAAAATATAGCTAATTTTTTTTATAATTTATATAACGTACTTTTAATTAGCAAATAATAGGTTTATAACTTTGTTAATTACTATAAAAAGTTTAAAACGTGGTTTATACGTGCTTATAATTATTAAAAAATATTATACGAAGATTTAAAAATTATTAGCGCGTAGTTTAAGCGTTATATATATATAAAAATATAATATAGTATTTATAATAATAATATTTAAAACTTTAATAAAACTAGGTTTATAATAAGCTAAATTTATTTATATATAGTTATTATACGCGCTAATTAACGTAGGAAGCGTAAAATAGTGCAGCTTAATAATAAGGAATAATTAATAGTAATTTGTTTTATTAATTTACGCGGTTTATTTATTTTTTTATATATTATTTTTTAAAGCGTTTTTTATTTTTAATATTAGTACGAAAATATTAACTTTTTAATAGATTAAGTATTTAATACTAGTTTTAATAAATGGATAAATAATAATATAGGATTAAAATAAGTAAAATATTTTAAAAAATATTTTCGGCTGCTATAAATAAGCGTATATTAATTATTAGTGCTAAACTAGCATAAGAGTTACGTATTAGCTAAGTTCGAAAAGTTTTACGAAAAATAAAACATTATAACTATTTTTTTGTTTTTTTATTCGTTATATTTAATATAACTATTTAATATTAGGTTTTATAGTATATTAAAGCAGGCGTACGGTTGTTAAATTAATAAATTTATTAAATTATATATTAACTATATTATTAAGCCCGAGTTTTTTATTGTGTTTAAAAAAGCTTACTTTGTTATTTTTATAGAATTAAATATTTTAAGAGGTTTTTAAAGGTTAAGATTAATGCTTTATGATTTATAAGCTATAATTTTAAAGCTGGATATATAGTTATGGTTATTAACGCTAATTCTTAATATTGTTAATTTACTTAAACTTTAGGTTGTTTAAATATTAAAAACTATTAAAAAAATAACCGCGCAGTTAACTTTTATTAAAAGTTAAATTTTTAGTTATTAAAAAAACTTTTTAAAGCTAATTTTAAACGCTATTAATTAGTTTATGAAGTTAAATTAAATATTAGCGTATTAACTAATTTTTATAAGTAATAAAAATTAAAAGCTTTATAAAATAAATAAAGTATTAAACAAGCGCTAAAAAGGTAAAAAAAAGCGCTTATAAAATAAAAATAGTTTTATTATAAAAGATATAACTAATTTAATTATTTAAAAAAATATATAAAATTTAGTATAGTTATAAATATTGAAAAATTATAGTAGTAGTAAAGTAAGTATGCCGCGCTAACAATGTTATAAATAGTGCGGTAAAACCGGCTATAATATAAGGATTTATAATAAAGAGATAAAAACAAGTAATAAATTAAAATTTAATTAATTTTTAATAATAACTACTTTAGTTATAAAGTTATTAATAATTAAACTTAATAAAGTAGTAAAAAGTGCGCGATTTGTTTATATGCGTAACTTGTTTATAAATTATATTAATTTTTTTTAAAATTTTATAATTTTTATTAAAAGTTTATACGCGATTATAACTAAGTAATAATGTTATTAAACTAATTAATAAAAAAAAATATATTATTTAAATAAAATAATATATATAATAAGTTATTTAATAAGTTAAAAAAAAATTTTTGTTTTTATTTTTTATTATAATATTATAAATATAATTTTTTTATTAAAATAAAAACTAATGTTTTTAATAGCATAGCTGTTAAAACTATAATATAAAAATATAAAAATAAATAATATTTTGCTGTATATTTTTTTAAAACGTTTTATAACGTTAAATTAAACTATAATATATATAATAAAAAAATATTAATAATAGCTTTAATATTAAAAAATTAAAAGCTTAAACTAATTAATAAATAAAATAAACTTTTTTTAGTAATTATTAACTATTAAGCTTTAAAATATTTTAATATTAAACAATATTTAAACTTTTAACAAGCTAAGTAAGCTAACTTTTTTTAAAAATATAATTTTATTATTATTTATCGCTTAAGAAAAAAAAACATATTAGTTAATATATTATTATAAAAATAAAAAGATTTAATAATATAAAAAAAAAAGAAAAAAGCGTAACACTAATTTTTTTTTTTAACCTATTAATAATATAGCTAAAGCTTTTAAGTAAGCTTAAACTTTTATAATAATTATTTTTATTTTTATATTTAAGCTATAAATAAAACTTAAAAAGCTAAACAAATACTATTTAATAAAAAAATTTTTTTAAAAAAACTATAAAAATATTAATATAAAAATTTATTAAAAAAAAGCTTAAAACTAATGTAAAAATAACTTATAATTTTTTAAAAACGGATTAATTATATATAAAAAAAAGCTTATTATATTTAATTTTTTATATTTATAAATATATATTATATAAAAAATATATAACCGTATAATTATAATATACTTTAATAAACGTAAAACTAAAAAACTAGTAATAAAACGCTATTAATAGTTTAAGTATATAAATAATTATAAAATATATAATATAATTTATAAACAAGTTAGTTATATAAACAAGTTAGCTACTTTTTTAATTAACGCGTATATTTTTATTTAATTATTTTATAATTCTATAATAAAACAATATTTTAAAAAACTAAAAAAGCTAAAATTTTATTAGCTATTTAAGCTATTTAATTACGCGAAAAAATTAATATTTAACACGCTTTTAAAATTTATAAAATTCTTTATATAATATTATAAAATAAAATAAATAAACATATTATATATAATAAAACCTACGTTAATATATATAAACTTAATCTAATTAAAAAAAATATTTTTTTTAAATATATTTTTAATTTAAATATATAAAAATATTCCCCTGCTTACGCTACTATAAAAAATATAGCTAATTTTTTTTATAACTCGCGTAGCGTACTTTTAATTAATAAATAATAAGCTTATAACTTTATTAATTATTATAAAAAGCTTAAAATATAGTTTATATATGCTTATAATTATTAAAAAACATTATATAAAAATTTAAAAATTATTAACATGTAGTTTAAATATTATATATATATAAAAATATAATATAATATTTATAATAATAATATTTAAAACTTTAATAAAACTAAGTTTATAATAAGCTAAATTTATTTATATATAGTTATTATACGTATTAATTAATATAAAAAACGTAAAATAGTATAGCTTAATAATAAAAAATATTTAATAATAATTTATTTTATTAATTTATATAGTTTATTTATTTTTTTATATATTATTTTTTAAAACGTTTTTTATTTTTAACATTAATATAAAAATATTAATTTTTTAATAAATTAAATATTTAATATTAATTTTAATAAATAAATAAATAATAATATAAAATTAAAATAAATAAAATATTTCAAAAAATATTCTTAGCTGCTATAAATAAATATATATTAATTATTAATATTAAACTAATATAAAAGTTATATATTAACTAAGTTTGAAAAGTTTTACGAAAAATAAAATATTATAATTATTTTTTTATTTTTTTATTTATTATATTTAATATAACTATTTAACGTTAAGTTTTATAATATATTAAAATAAATATATAGTTATTAAATTAATAAATTTATTAAATTATATATTAACTATATTATTAAGCTTAAGTTTTTTATTATATTTAAAAAAACTTACTTTATTACTTTTATAAAATTAAATATTTTAAAAAGTTTTTAAAAGTTAGGATTAATATTTTATAATTTATAAGCTATAATTTTAAAACTAAATATATAGTTATAATTATTAACGTTAATTTTTAATATTATTAATTTATTTAAACTTTAAGTTATTTAAACGTTAAAAACTGCTAAAAAAATAACTGCGTAGTTAATTTTTATTAAAAATTAAATTTTTTATTATTAAAAAAGCTCTTTAGGGCTAATTTTAAATATTATTAACTAGCTTATAAAATTAAATTAAATATTAGCTTATTAATTAACCCTTATAAATAATAAAAACTAAAAGCTTTATAAAATAAATAAAATATTAAATAAGCGCTAAAAAAGTTAAAAAAAACGCTTATAAAATAAAAATAATTTTATTATAAAAAATATAATTAATTTAATTACTTAAAAAAATACACAGAACTTAATATAGTTATAAACATTAAAAAATTATAATAATAGTAAAGCAAATATACTATGCTAATAATGTTATAAATAATATAATAAAACCAGCTATAATATAAAGATTTATAATAAAAAAATAAAAACAAATAATAAATTAAAATCCGATTAATTTTTAATAATAACTACTTTAATTATAAAATTATTAATAATTAAACCTAATAAAATAATAAAAAGTGGTTAACTTGCTTATATAGCCGACTCGTTTATAAATCATGTTATATTTAATTATATAAAATATAAACTAATAAAAATATTTAAAAATAAAACCTTAAAAAAGCTAACCCTTTTATTTATCCTTAATTATATATAACGTTATTTAGTAGTAAATTTTAAGTAAATGTTTAAAAATAAATATAGTTATAATAATACTTTAGTTATAATAAATTAACTAAGAAAAAAAGCTTAAACTATTCTTTATATAGTATAAGCTATAGCTAAAAATATAGCTAAAATATATAATAAAAAATTATTTAAAATATTTAGCGTATTTATAATTTTAACTTTTAATTATAAACTATAGTTTATTTTTAGTTTTATAAATAAATTATATAAGTTAATAAGAGTATATTATACTTTTATTTTTATAAAATACTATAAAATAATAAAGTAAACTAAAATTATAAATAAATATTTAAATTAAAAGTTATAACTTTATATAAATTATTATTAAAATAATTAATTAAAACGTATATTTGTTATAAATTATATATAAACTTTATTATTTTATAAGTTTATAAGATTATTTTTTTATAAAATAAAAATAAGTTTTTTTATATTTTTTTATTTTAATTAAAAAAACCGGACTATATATAATAAATTAAAAAATTTACTTGTATAAAAAAAAGCTTTATATAAAAAAGCTTAAAATAAAGTATAAAAAATAATATGTTTTATAAAATTAGCAAAAAAATAATTATTATATATTTAAAAATATATAATATATTAAATAAATAAAAATTATTATAACTTAAACTTTAATATTAATAATTATATATTAATATTAAAAAAATAATAGTTATAAAAAATAAATCGGCTTTTTAATAAGCTTAATTATTTTATAACTTAATAAAAATATAAAATTTTTAAATATAATAAAAATATATTTATTTTAAAAGTTTTATTTTTATAAAAAGCTTTAAACTATTATTATATAAATAAGCTGCGTAAATATTTTAATAATTTGTTTTTAAGCTAAAAAACTAAAAACTTTAACAGTAAAATAATAAAATTAAAAAAAAAAAAAATTTTACTATTAAATAAGTTTATATATTAAGAATTTATTACTATAAACTTTAATACTAAGTTAATTAAAAAAGCTAAAAAGTAAATAATAAATAGTATTTTACGGAAAACTTTAAAAATAGTATAAAAATTTTAAAAAAGTTTTACGATATAAATTTTGATTTTATTAAACTATTAATAAAGCTAAATATATAGTTAAATATAGCATAAAAAAATAATTTTAACAAGCTATATTTAAACAATAATAAAATATAAAAGTAAAAAGAAAGATTTATATAATATAAATATATATAAAGCGATTTAATTTAAAATTATTTAATTAATATATAAAAAAATTAATATAATAATTTAATTAAATAAAAGCTTTATAAAAAATTATACTAATAAAGACTTAAAGCGATTTTTTTTTATTAAAAAATAGTTAAATTATTTATTCGATTTTTAATAAAGTTTTTTGGTTAAGGTTATATTTCGCGGACGAGCTATTTTTTTAAAAGGGGGGTAGTTATAGCTTAATAGCTTATAGCAGGTTAGCTGGTAGCTTTACCTTGTACTAGCTACTATACTTAATATATTTACTACTAGTTGTTGTTAGCTGCTTATTAACTGCTTTATAGTTTATACTTTATATATACTACTTATTTAATATAAATATTTTATAGCTAGATTTCTTGCTTTTTTTTTCCTTTTTATTTATAAATTTTAGTATAATATAACATATATTATTAAAGCTTTATTTTTATTAATATATAAATATAATAATAAATTAATTAATAATAATAATTATTTAATAAAATTTATTAATAAAAATTTATTTAATATATTTTAATATACTTTAAATTTTAAAATTAATTAGTTATTTTTAGTAATTTCCCCGCTTTTAATTTAACTATATTAGTTAGCTTGTTTTTATATATAATTGCGTATAGTTTAGCTATGTCCGTGAGGGGATGGTCCGCGACTAGGTAGGTTATCTTAGGTCTTTATTGTGGCTTTTACCCTACTTACCATACTCTTACAGGTTCTAGAGCCTCGATCTCAGAACATTTAAGATGTTTAGTACTACTCTGAGGTGTACAGTTACACCACCAGATTTCCCTGTAAGAAAAGTGTACTTGTAATTCAGCAACTATTTATTGCGCTTTTGGTTGAGCTCTATTTGGTCTGTCATCCAAGTGAGTAACGGGCTTAGGTGATGGGTGGATATGCTATCTGCTCATGCGACACTAACTTTCTACACGTTTTCCCGTAACATCTTTTCACGAGACGCCTTCAGCGTCTGTTCACCTTCATGCTATTTAGGATTATTAACACTTGTCTAGCATAAATCGTTTGCATGCAGCCTTACGTGACTTCCAATCCACTCGTTGACATTCGCGGAAGCAGTACTTGACCTTCATGCACCGCGCACAGGCCCAGAATGCAGGTGAGATGGCGGGGGGAACAGCGTACATGGATATGGCATTCCTCGGGGCACACAATCAATGTCTGCTAGAAACCGACAATTACCACACGTGCATAGAAATCCCTTGCCGTTCATGGTGGTCAGAGGCACCAGCCTAACTTTGGAGTACTCGCAGCCTACTCGGTATTCCCAAATCCTACAACGCTCGACGCTCGCAGGCAAGACACACCTCCAAACCTGCATTTTCTCGTCATTGACATTGACCTGGCATGATCCCCGAGAAGACAACTCTACGAGGAACTTAGACAGCGATATAAAGGTCATTACTACATCCTTTTCCTCAGAGGTACATTACATGACCAAATTTTGAAATGGGGCCATGACTGGCTTGAATGAGTAGCTTAAATCATCTAGATCACTCCACTACCATTCATGATCAGCATCAAAGATAAATCGTTGTAGCCTCACCCGGATATAATCGTCGCCCTCCCGAACCTGAGCTTGATACGATTCCACAGGCTTTAGCATCCCCCGCCGTGTCCGTTCAAATGTTTCCGCTAGGGAGGGCCGTCCAAATGGCTCATCGTCATCTCCGATCCTGAAAGAGTGGGCGAGAAGTGTTCGTAGTTCAGGGTCTAGCAGAGAAAGTCGCACTCCGTCAAAGAGACCTGCTGCCATTGTTCGTAAGCCGTTCGATCCATACGGATAGAAACCTCGATCATTGATTATTATTGCTGGATTAACCAAGGCTAGCATGAACTGTGATTTTTATTCATTAGTAAGAAATTCTGGCACGTGCTGCAGAGTAGGAACCTACCGTATTGACGTCCTCTAGATTCCTATTCTCGGCGACTCTCTCGCCACCCGGAGGTAATTGTCGCGCCATTCCGAAGTCGATCAGTGCTAGTTTTGGTGTTGCTCGGTCTTTTAAGCATCCAAGAGTTAGTAACTGCCACCCGGATGATGCAAAGGAATTCCGTAGTCAAGATCTCTTCAATGGGTGGCGTCTATCCCAGCGCTAACTTAGGGAGGAAAGGGGTGATGAACGTCGAGAATACTTACGCGCCTGGACTAGGGGGTCAAGCTCGTCAATCATAACGTTTCTAGGAGCAATGTCGTTGTGAGTAAGTCGTAGATGTTGGTGATCCCTCTGAGGCACCTCTAACTCCACAGGCCGGTTTATAGGGCCTTCCCTTGCGTATGTCATTGCAACACAAGCGCTCACCACTTGCTTTTAGTCAGCACATTATATTCGTGATTCTCTCCGGTCAGGTGAGAGGGGGGAGGCATCTTACAACAGTGATACCAGCCCCAAAGGAGTCGGTTAGGCAATTGGTAGCGGCGATCGTGTATTTGTTCCATGATTTTGATTAGGTTCCCGTTTTCTAGGTACTCTAATAGCAGCGCCGGGGCATCACTCCGGCTCATTCCGCTCAAATAACCAAACAATTTCTCAGGCGGGTTTCTAAAGGCGCCCGCCACACGCCGTAAAGTGCGCCTAATTCTCCCACCTGTCGGCTGAAAACTTGAAACGTCTTTGGTGTAACTAATTTGTTGAACAATATGCGCATGCCCGCGTAGGAGCTATTTGTGACTTAGGTTAACATAACGAGCGCAACAATAAAACAGAATGTTTTCTTACATCAAGTGCTTCCGCTTCTTGCGTAAGGTCGTTGTCTCCGCCGGCTGTTTCCAACGACAGCTTGAGTACTACTCTTCTCGGACGGCGAGAACGTAAATGATCCCTTTCAATTAGCAACATGGCCACACCGTAGCTGCCGTGGCCTAGCATATGCTCATAATGCCATGTTCTCGAAGTCAAAATGGCATTTTTCGCCTCGCGCTCCAGCGCCTTGGCTTTCTGGAACAATCCCAGATCTGTACCGCCCCCGTGGAGGGGGAGCTCCCGACCGACTGGGGTTTCCATTTCAACATTGGCTGATCGAAATTATACCTCTCTAATGAAAACCCTAAAACTAATAAAATTGAATTAAAGAATAAACCTTGTGTATTTGGTAGGAACTAAGATAATCGCTCATCGCTGTTTCCGGCGAAGGTAGACCGAGATGTACTTCTTTGTCCATTTTCGGATCCCAAAACTTTAACTCTTGGCGGTTTTTATACCAACCCTTCAACATTTGTATGCAAGATTTTACTACATGAATGCTACACCCCCGGAATGAAGAAAGGTATACAAGGAGTTCTATCTCACTTAAGATTAAATGATCAGGACTTTTTTCTTTCTTTTAAAATATCATGCAAATAAATTTTCTTTTTATTAATTTTTTAATTAACCCAACATATACTAAAATTCACAATGCTTAAGTGGTGTGTGCGATTAGTGCTGTAACTAATATAAGCGGTTGAGACCTAGGTTAAACACAAGATTTGTCATATTAAGGACCTGATGGCAAGACTAGCTGAGATTATAATTTGCTACTGCCGGTTATGTCGTGGTTTCATTACCTGGTTTGATGAAAGATACAATAGTTAGACTGGCAGCGATAGGACCGACGCAGACGCACATATTTACTGTCCTATTTTAGGAAATGGAAAGTGACGATTAACCTACAACGCAATGGTATACGTAGTAGGCTCATGGCAATATTCGACATTTCTATTTCTCAAGTGAAAATGAACTTTAATAGAACGAGGTAATTGCAATCGCTAAAAAGTTACACACTAATCGTACCTGCCCACAGTCCGGTGGTTGGCCGTCGGAAAGATTTCTCGCATCACCCTTAAATCCACTCAGTTAAAGGGCTCATGGCAGTAGTCCGGCTATGCAATAAGATTGAAAGCTTATCTTAGATCTTAGAAACAGATAAACAACCAAACACTGCTTAGTTCATAGAGAGGAATTGGGCTTTGCTAAATGTGGGATATAGTCACTTTATTTTGGCCGTCGCAGGACCGACGGCCACACCTGGGCAACTTGTACAGTATGAAAGAAAGGAGGGGGTACTGATCAAGACGAGAGCGAGTGGAAAATCAAATGAAACAGTGACAGCGACCAAACAAGATATATACCCTCAGATTAGCTCTCAGGTTCTCATTGACAACCATTCCCTTGCTCCGCCAGCTCGAATGTCCAGCGGAGCTCGTTCAGGCTGCCTGCAAATTTGGCTTTTTGGATACTTGGTCATCACCGGGTTATCTTGTAAGGTGCTTCACAGCACGAAGAAAAGGAAATAGTGCAACGGCTTCGAAGGCAACCGCGGTCACTCGACCAAGCGGCTCATCGCGCACCACCACGAGCTCCGATTGAAAACTATGAAAACAATCAGCGAACACGGCTGGGACAGCGCGTTCTCTTGATGTGCAGGGTTGTCGTCATTGCTCGGGCCAGCAAGCAGCCGTGTGCTGCAGAACCGTAATGATGCCATGACTGCGGGAGCCTGTTCGATACCAGTCGCCGCCAACCCACAGCGTGTGATCGGCCTTGCTCGGATCTCTGTTCTTTGGTTTCTTGTCATGCGCAGAATGTCCGGGGACAGTCAACTCCAACAAGCTCGATTAGATTTTCGTCATCGCAAGGCTTTATATAGACCCCCCAGACTAGTCTCGAAGGACTGTAACGTAGACACTTGAATCCCCCAAGGTGGTCGAGACTAAATAGACTGTATCGTGCATGTGAAGACACATGCATCCCCCGGAACGGTCGAGTCTTGGTGGACTATGATGTTATGAAGGGTTCTTCAAGCCCCTGTGAAATAGTTTCGCTGATGCTGTGATTAGGTGCTCGGATTGGAGGGACAGGCCCTATGTCATTTAGATGCCGACTCTAAGTAGAGTGGTGATGATTGGTCTGAGGCTGATCAGGTGCGAGTATTGAGGGGCAGGGCCTGATGTCATGTAGAGGATAGCTCTAAGCAGAGTGCGATGATATTTGGCCTTTGCAGTGAGACGGCCTGGCGTCTGTAGTCATTCAAAATATAGTGAATTGCATGATTGATGTCATGTTGATATGAGCTGGCGTGTTGCCGCTGTTGAATATGGAAATTGTGACGAGACGCGGACGTGGCGCATTTGTGTTGATGCATTTGCGTTGATGGTATGTGTATGGGCGTTGGTCTTTAGTGCATATCAATGTTGGTATTCAGTATGATGATTGCTGATGTTCAGTGTAGGTAGGTACCTAAGGTAGATAGGTAGAAGAGTGACTAGTAATTAGATTTGATTATGAATCGTGATGGAGCAAGCATGTGACGCCGTGGCTTGTTTGAGCAGCCACATCTTTGTAACATGTAGAATAAAGAATGCTGGCGTTGGTCTGTAGATGTGGAAGCCGTAACTTCTGAAATCTGGTAAAGTGCAAGGGAATATGCTGGGAACAAGATTTGATTGTTTGTAAGATGAAGAATACGGAATGGATAGAGATGAGAGAGGGAAGGAGCAAAAGGCCGGGAGCCTCGTTCGGGACGCGAAGTTACGTAGGGGTCCAGGGACCGCGTTTGCTGCACGTGATTGGCTGCAGCGCGCCACTGTTACCCCACTTTGCAAGGGACTGGGGTAGGTAGGTAGTGAGGCTGCTGAATGAAGATGCATCGGCCTCTACTTTTTCCCTTACCTACCAATCCACTCCCGCCCAGCTGCTCTACCACCACCTCGATCATCACTCGATTTTCGCCGTCAAGCAAAGACGAACCACGCCGTCCTGCCTATATCTCCTCTCCACCTTCGAACCGTCGCATTAACGGATCAAAATGGTAAGCAAGACACCTCCTCTATCTATCTCCCCCTCTCCCCCAATGCCGCTCACGAACAAAACCAAGCAACCAACTAACCTCTTCTCCCCCCTAGGCGCGAAATTCAGAGAAGGCGCAGTCGATGCTCTTCCGCTTCCGGGAGGCGCAGGCCGCGGACCTGGGTATAATCGACGCAGGACGGACGCGGCGGCCGCGGGTGATCACCGAGGTGGACTCGATCCCATCGTCCGAGAAATGGCGGGGGCAGGTGCTCAAGGAGATCTCGCGGAAGGTGTCCAAGATCCAGGACCCGGCGCTCAGCGACTATCAGGTGCGCGACCTGAACGATGAGATCAACAAGCTCATGCGCGAGAAGCACATGTGGGAGGTGCAGATCCGCAACCTCGGCGGGCCCAACTACATGCGCGGCACGGGCAAGACTTACGACGAGACGGGTCGCGAGATTCCCGGTGGCGGTGCGGGAGGGAAGGGGTATAAGTACTTCGGCCGCGCGAGGGAGCTGCCTGGTGTCAAGGAGCTGTTCGAGGCTGCGCGGCAGGCGAGGGCGCAGGACGAGAAACCACTCGAGGCCCGTGATGATCTGCGCAAGGCCGTCGATGCCAAGTATTATGGCTACGCCCCCGACGAAGAGGATGACGCCATGCTAGAGTACGAGGCCGCGAAGGAGAAGGAGGCGTTCGACATGCTGTTTGCGCAGGCAGGCGGCAAGGGAAGCAAGCCACCGCCCGACTGGGAACCCCTACCAGGCGACACGGGTGATGGGCGTGCGTGGGAGCTGCCGACCCTCGCAGAGGTGCAGCAGGAGCTTATGGAGAGGAGGCGGCGGAAGCTCCTCGATCAGATTCAGTAGACTTGGCCCGTGACTGTTATATTCACCACTCGGTGACGGTGCGGTTGATAGACGATGGGGCTTCTCTCTCTAGAGTTGCACGACATAAAACTCTCATGACTGATAGAGCAGCAAACACAAGGCACAACGTCTGTACGCGGAGCATCCCACAGCGATACGAAACAGAAGCAAGTGTCAGCCACATCATACTAAACCGGGACCGGAATGGAAGGGATACCCAGCAGCGCTGGCCTAGCGCACACAGAAGCTGAGAGAACATGCGCGCAACCCTCCTGTCAGCTAACTATATTCCTTACTTGCCCGCTTTCTCAAAGCCCTTCAAAAAGACTGGCAACATTACTATCGGGTCGGGTTAAGTTTACCTGGATCAGGCTAAAAGGGGACTAAGCATGAGGAAATCGAACTCGACAGGATTAGCTGAGCCAAAGGGTGGTCGCACTGATATCAAGATACCCAAGAACAAGGCGAGTTCGAAGCGAAGAACGAGTACGCAAGTCGGCTTTATTACAGGCCCCAGTAACGGCCCTGACGGGCTAGTTCGCAGATGGGAGTCCTACGGAAGAGCTATTATCGGGCTACGAGCATTTACATCGTCAAGATAGGTCAGACGGTGAGCCTGGGCGTGCATGCTGTCACCTATCCATACCACAGGGGCAGTTGGTCTGCCCAAGTTTAACGCAGACTAGAGAGCGCAAAAAATGTCACATGAATGAAGATCCATCTCGAACCATCTCGCTTCAATGGAAGGCTCTCTAGGTATAGAGAAGTAATTTCTGCCGAGTATCCCCTAAATATATGTGTATGTATACTTATGGTACCAATGACCAATGCCGTGCTATGTATAATTCAATCCCATATCCTGGCGCCATTCCTATTGTTTAAACAGTATTTATTGTCCAGGTCCCATAAACGGAAGCGACAGTGTACGAAAACGCAATAAAACCCCCAAACTAAAATAAACCACGCTATTTATACCGAGAAAGAAAAAACATCTCAACACCCCTCGGTCCAATGCGTCCCAACCCACTCCGCAATGACATCCGTCAGGGTAGAATTCATATAAACAGTGATATCGTCCGTATCATAGTCGCCACCGCTGAACTTGAGAGCCGGGATGATCCACGGCTGGACGTAATCAATGAAGACGAGATCTACAGTCGCCGGGTCCGCCGCGGCTCGTTCTCTTTCCTCTTTTCCTTCTTCTTGGGAAGGAGAAGGAGAAGGAGGGGGAGGGGGCGTAGCAGGGGGAAAGGCGACCCGCGCCTGGATGCAGTTGGGCACGCTGTAGAACTTGATGGGCGAGTGCACGGCGTCGTCGCCGTCGTCGCCCAGGTCGTCTCTCGTCGTGTAGCCGTTGACGAGCTCCGGCTCGTCAGCACCATCTTCTTCTTCTTCTTCTCCGTCTTCGACGACGACGAGTGGGCGCTGAGCTCGATCCCCGTCATGGAACATCGGGCGCGAAGCGCGCAGCGACGACGACGACGACGACGGCTCTTTACCCAGGAACGGGCTGGGCGCCATCTGTTCGGGGATGGCCAGGTACTTCGTGTCGAGCTCGGCCTCGAAGACCGGGCCGCCGCTGTTCAGGAGCTGCAGCACCTTCCTCGCGACGTCATACGGCACGTCGGGGACGTAGTTGAACTTGCTCGTGAAGGGCGAGATCAGGTACGTCGAGTCGGTCGTGAACGGGCCCTCGAAGATGTCGAAGCGGATGGCGCCCGTGTTGACGATGGTCAGGCGCGGCTTGTCGGCCCGCGCCTTGTTGACGACGATGTCTGGGATCACCTCGTTCTCGAGCCAGCTGAAGATGCTCGTGTCGCTGGGGTATTTGGCACGCGTCATCCAGAGGTCTTGGGGGGCGCACCCGATCTTGTGGTCCAGGTCCAGCGTCTTCCGGGCCTCTGTGATCATCCTGCTGACGTTGCGACCATGTGCCGTGGTGAAGTTCTTCTCGTCTACTCCTGCGTGATACTGCAGGCCGAGGACATTATTGTCGATGTAGCGTCTCTTGAAGGTAACGGCGCCGTTGGCGGAGGCCGAGGCGGTGTCCTTGCTCTTCTTCTTGATACCGTCGACGGACATCCACCCAATCGTCTCAAAGTAGCGGCCGCTTGCAATGGCAACGGCCTTGTCGTCGAACCTCCTCGCGTCTCGCACGTGGGCGTGGCCGCCGAGGAAGGCGATCGGGGTGTACCAGTTCTCGTCCCGGATGACCTTGAAGATCTGCTCGAACTCGGCCATCCGAAGCCCCACGTGCCCGATGACCACGAACAGGTCGGGCTTCTCCCGGATGGCGCTCTGGAACCACTCCTGTTTCATGGTCTCCGCGACGGGCACGACAACGCTATTGTTCGCGTTCCGGTCGAAGTCGAATATGAAGCCCAGGGCCACGACGGTGTACCCCTGGTTCTTCGTCTTGAACTTGATGTAGCGCTGGGCTTGCGGGATCTGGTTCCCCGTCTCGGGCTCTATGTAGTCCAGGTTGGAGGCGATGTAGGATTTCTTGAAGTGGGGGACGGTTATGCTGTGCTCGCGTGCGACGCTGTCTTCCTGGTAGAGCTCGTGGTTCCCCGTACACAAGATGTCCACGTTCTGCTGCCCGTATATGTCGTATGTGTAATTGCCCTTCGGATCGGAGCCGTCGTATAGGCCGTTCCCCTCGATGCGGTCGCCAGTATCAACGATGAGGAGGTCGACGCCCTTCTCGTCGGCCTTTTTGCGCATGTGTTCGGTGAAGGAGACATAGTCACCCCAGTCAGCTGAGTATTGTGCTCTGTAGAGAAAGACGGATCAGTAAGTGCCGTACTGTTTTGAAATTCAGGCTCTAAATGTACTCCTGTAAATGGCCACCGAGCCAGCCATGGATGTCGGTCGTATGTAGGAAGTTGATCTGCCCCCATTCTAGCTCTCGCATGGGGGCAGCAACGGGCGTTGGAGCTCCTGGTTGACCTCCATTGACGACGACAGCTAGGGACGCAGCAACAGCCGCAGCTTTGTAAATCATGATTTCGAGGTGGCCGCAGTTAGGCGTATGGAAGTATAAGCTTCTCCCATCAGACGAGAGATGACAGGAGAGAAATGGTCGTGACACATCCAGTCGTGGATTGTCGAGGATACAACACGGTTCGGGTCACAGGTACAGTAGGTATCAGTGCGGTGTCCGCCAAGACGAGGCGTTGCGTCACCGTAAGTAACTCGTCGGCCGGGGATGCTGGACCGGTTCCCACATGGTGTCTGCCGGCTGCCTGGACGGGGCGGTCCTCTGCAGGGTCATAAGCCAATCGACAATTCCCCCATGTCATCCGTACCCTTGGCGCTGTCCACAGGGGTACCCATTTGGACCCGCATACCCTGGAGATGAATGGTCCGAGCTCCCGAGGTTCGTAGATTCGACATCGGCGGAGTAAATTATAGTGTAAATGACCTCCAATCCAATCGGAAAATGCCATTAACGCCGTAACGTGAACGGCACCGCTCCCACGACACAAAACAATAGGGTCACATGTCTACGCATGTCAGGCATACCCGTCCCAGAGCTGCCTACAGGGTGGTAGCGACGCAATGGCGAGCTAGTTGCGTCGTCCCGAACCGCCTCGTGCGGTCCCTGCATCAACAGGTTGTCCCAGATGACGGTGCCGGTACGTATTTCCTATTCGACGTACCTTTGCCCAAAAGAAAACATACCTGAGAATTGAATTAGCTAACCGAAACCCCACAACAGAAACCCCCAAGATCCGCCTCGCAGTGAAAGACAACATCGCCGCGCGCGGATTCCCGACAACATGCGCCTCCAAGATCCTCACGGCGGCCTCGATCCCCTTCGCCGCAACAATTGTCACACAACTGCGCAGCCGCGGCGGGATGGAGGTGGTCGGTAAGACGGGGATGGACGAATTCGGCATGGGGACGCACTCGACGACGTCCGCCTTCGAAGCCGTGCACAACGCCCATCCACTGGAAAAGTACTCGGCGGGAGGCAGCTCGGGCGGCAGCGCCGTGGCCGTGAGGGAGGGGACGGCGGACCTCGCGCTCGGCACCGACACGGGCGGCTCGGTGCGCATGCCCGCCGCGTACACGGGCACGGTCGGCTTCAAGCCGTCGTACGGCATGTTGTCGCGGTGGGGCGTGGTGCCGTACGCGAACTCCCTGGACACGGTCGGTCTGCTGGCGCCGACGGTGCGGCCCATCCGCGAGGCCATTGTCGGGCTGCGCTTGTACGGAGAGCACGACCCGAGGGATCCTACGTCTCTCCCGGAGACTGTGCGCGCGCGATGTACGGCGGAGAGGGAGGGTTACACGTCTGGTTCTACGGGAGAAGTGCCCCAGACGTTGAAAGGGTTGACGTTTGGTCTTCCGCTGGAATACAACATCGAGGAGCTCGACTCGCGGATACGACAAGGCTGGCTACAGGCCCTGGAGACGATACAGAAGCTCGGCGGATGCGTCGTCCCTGTCTCGCTGCCGTCTACGAGGAACGCGCTGTCCGCATATTACGTGATAGCACCCGCCGAGGCATCCTCCAACCTTGCTAAATACGACGGCATTCGCTATGGTTACCGGGACACGGATGGGCCAAGCGATGCGCAGGACGGCGTGTTGTACGCACGGACGCGAGGCTCGGGATTCGGGAGCGAGGTCAAGCGCCGCATATTACTGGGGTCATATACTCTGAGTTCCGAGGCTATAGACAACTACTTCATCCAGGCGCAGAAGGTCCGCCAGCTCGTCCGGAGGGATTTCGACAGGATCTTCAAGTTAGAAAACCCCCTACTCGACGAGCAGCACTTCCCCCTCAGCGAGATAGACGAGTCAATCGGCATCGAGACCAAGCTGGGTCCCGCACAGGTCGACTTCCTCGTCTGCCCAACTGCTCCAACCACGCCCCCGCTTCTCGAGCAAGTCCGCAACCAGACCCCGCTCGATTCTTATATGAATGATGTCTTCACTGTGCCGGCCAGTCTGGCTGGTCTCCCCGCCATCAGCATCCCCATGGATATCCCTGTCGATCCTTCTAGCGAAGAACAGAAACTGCTCCATTTTGCCGGCTTGCAACTTATTGGGCAGTACTGGGATGATGCGCGCGTCCTCTCCGTTGCCGAAAGATTGTCGGGCCACGTATCGGAAAGCATCGCTGGTAATCCATAGGAGCAGTGGGCATATCTGTACAGATAGGAGTCTTGTATGTGATGTATCATAATGTCGATCATCTTGATGTACAATATTAGCTATACCCAGTGCTTCGCGTATATAGAATTTTGTATGAAACCTCGAACTTACCCTGTACCTCCCTATTTCCCCTTCGTATTCTTACTGCCTATGCAGAGATGCTCTATGTATGAGGAAGTGGTTGGGCTGAGCGTGTTGTATAGAGATCCCTGTATCCATCGCACTTTGGCGGCAGCGTACATGATTCTAACGCGAGTCGAAGCTTATTACCGACTATCACTCCTTCTGCTCCTACTCCTGCTTCTACTCCCCTCAGACCCCCTATCTCGATTAACATCCATCCGACCCCGCGAAGAACTCCGGCCCCTAGAAGACCTCCGATCACGGTCACTATACCCAGCAGAATCCGACCTTTCACGGCGGACGTCCTCAATCTCTCCTTCCTCATCCGCACTCTCCCCATGTCCATTTGCAGCTCCATCCGCATCCTCCATCTCCTCGTCCTCCTCAGCAAGCAAATCCTCAATATCACCGAGTGGACTAACCCTCGGTTCTAGGAGATCCAGATCCTCGAGAATCTCCCTCTTGGGCATCTGCCAAAGCGACGTAGCGCAAACGCGATCCTTCGTAAGCAGAGAATCGACAAACTCATCAACAAACGTAAGCGCCGCGCCCGCGCGACCTCTCCGTCTCAGTTTCCTCTTGTCCTCAAGAAACGGCTCCAGGACCGCGTACACATTCTCCGCCTTCCGGGTCAACCTAACGTAAAAACACGCCAGGGCGCGCAGATACTTGAACTTCTCCCCGCCGTACTTCAGATACGCCTCCAGGACGTCGTCCCCGGGCGCGAGCTGGAGGAGTTTGAACGCCAGACAGAGAAACGGCGACGGTTTTTGATTATCCCCGTACGTGCCCCCGATGAAAGACACGTGAGACACCACGCGGTCGACGATGTCCGCCTCGTTCACGCCGAAGCACTGCTCTTTCCAGAAGTACGAATCCACGATCCGCTCGCGCACCGCCTTCTCCATGATCGTTGCTGGGTTTAGACCGTTCGGCGCCAGCGATGCGCTGCTGCCGCGCTCGTCGAGGAAGCGCCGCTCATCGGCGCGGTGTGTATCTGATGGCATTGCTTTTGTCTGTCTTTTGCACGTTTCTGCGGGTGTTGTTTTTTTATGTATCCCTCCCCCTTCGCGGGTTGGGTTTTTTTTTGGTTTGGCGGTTTTATTCCTTAGTTGGTTCGTCTCTCCGTTACACGCTGGGAGTTCTTCGATCGCGTGTCATATACGCGCGTGAGCCCACGCGCGGGATTAGGTTAGTGCGCGGGTGAGTTGATTATGGAGTTACCGGAAGTTCGATCTAGACCGCGACTTTATGCTTGTTTGCTCCTGAACAGCGCAAGAATTCGAATGTTTGTTCAGAGTTGATGTTGTAGGTGAACTTTTGGGTTGCGCCGTTATCGATAAATAGAGCTGTAGCTATTTGGGGTACCAGGTACCTAGCTAAGGTACGTACCCAGGGTTGGTAATTAGTTAGTTTAGTTTAGTATAAGCCCATACTAATACTAATTAGTTTAATATATAGAATTCCATACTAATACTAATTAGTTTAGTATAAAAAAATCTATACTAATACTAAACTAAACTAATTAATATATTAATTAATATATTAATTAGTATAAAATTATGTGATTTTTTAAAAAAATATTTAAAAAATAAAAATAAAAATAAAAATATTTATTTAAAGAAAATTAATAAAATAACGGGGTTAATTTTATAAAATTAAGCAAAAGTTTAGCTTTTAAATAATATATTTTTTATTTTATATAGTTTATTATTATTAGCTTAAATAAATATATTTAATTATATAATATAAAAAATATAATATATTTTAAATTTTATTTCTATATTAAATAAAGGTTTTTAAATTTTATAAATTTTTATAAATTTATTTATATTTATATAAATTTAATTTAATTAACTGTTTAATTTTCCGATTTATTTCCGATTTTATATATAAAATATTAAAAAAATATATTTAAAAAATAAATTTTAAAAATAAATTTATTAAATATTTGCTTATACGTTAATTATATTAAGTAGTTTTAAGTTATGTGATTTTATATTAAAATTTTAAAAAATATATTTTTTATATAAATAAGCTTAATATTAAAAAATCACGTAAATTTTTTTTTTAAAATCACGTGATTTATATTAATTAATATATTAATTAATATATTAAACTAAACTAATATTAAAACTAAAAATTTATACTAATATTAAACTAAACTAATGCTAAAAAATCCATACTAATACTAAACTAAACTAATTAGTTTAGTATACTAATTAGTATACTAATTAATATCAAACCAATTACCAACCCTGTACGTACCGATTACGTACCGTTGTAGCTACCCCACATGCCGAAACCGTAACTGCTGTTAATTGAACTGCAATGGGGAAGTTAATTGTCAACCTCGGGAGTAAGTAAGTAAGGTTAGATACTTAATAATACCTATAGACATCACAATATCAAACATCGCGTACAGTCACCTTTCGTGTTTTTATCTTTCTTTATTCATAGACCCGTAGCCTACTATCGTGGCAAACTCCCGCACCTGCATCCCTAGGCAGGTGAAACCGAGTCCTTTTGAGTCCGTTCCTTTTATCGTGTACATGAGGTATATCACAAACAGGAGAATTCCTCGCGCAGCTGTTTTCTCTATCGTTTTTCAGCATAACAAAAGAACCTCGCCTTTCCATCATTTCAATTCCTCATCTACTGCTTCTTCTTGCTCTCGCCCGTTGCCGGGGGTGCGCTGTACAACCAAACAGCGCAGAAAGCAAGCCATCCCGTCACGGTAGCTCCAATTCCTGCTATCCACGGCCAGGCGCCACTGATGACAAAACTGCGGGGCCACTCGTCGTGTGCAAAGTGCCGTACCGAGGCCGTGGTCTTCTCAAAAACATTGCTCAAGAACGGTCGCTTGTAGTTGACTAGGAAATTGAAGATGCCGTGCTGGTCTGGGAGCTTGAAGGACACCGAGTAGGTGGTGCTGTCCTCTGAGGAGACGGTCGGGCTCAGCTCCAGACGATGAAAAGGCGAAAGCATGCTAAACTCGAGCTGTAGCTCGTCGCCCTCGGGGACGGTGAAAGGAATGTACTTGTCCCACGAGTACTCGGATAGCGAAATAGAATACGTCTAGTTACGTTAGCCAACGCCGCGCTTAATAGGCGAGGGAATAAATGCGACTCACCACATTGTTCTTGATGCGGTACATCGTGGGGTTGCTTTCGTAGCTCGAGTCTTGCTCGTTCAAGTAGTGCTTGACCCAGTTGACGCGCAACACGCCAATCTCCTTGAACGTCCATCCCGACACAGCCTTCGCAAATTCCCGGTTCAGTGTCTTTACAGTGTCCTTCTCGCCAACCTTCTTCACTTGCGCATCGAACCACTCGTCACTCAGCATGTCGGCCGATCCTACCACGGTGAATCGCGCCGAGTTGCGCCCTTGGAGGGCGCTCACAAGGGAGAGCTGGGACCCGCTGGCGAAGAGGTCGTCGACGGCTTCGGATTCTTCTTTGGGATTGTAACTGTAACATGTGGAGGGAGCGCGGAGGATAGGGGCAAGGAGGGCACCCTGTCCAAGGGTCTGGCCGACGCCGTTGGGGAATGCGACGACTGCTCCTGCTGATCTAGCTCCACCTCGCGCTCGTCCATCTTGTGCATCAGACGCAGAAAGGCTAAAATAATCTTTATAATCCGACCGGAGGGGTCCAGGAGTCGGCAAGAGCAGCACATCGTGTTTCTCAGAGGCCGAGGCAACGTCGTAGTTGAAGTGGTCGACAACGAGGCCCTGGCGGCCGGTGGGCAGGTGGATATCGAACTCGAGAAGGACAGAAATAAGGCTGGAGGGAACAGGCGCAGAACCAGAGAGGGCTAGGAGAATGTTGCCTTCCGCATTGACGAAATCTAGGAGGATGTTGGGTGTCAAGTTGGGGCCGAGACCTGTAAACATGGGTGGTTGTGGTCAGCTACACCAGCCAGTCTCGCGGGAAACAGACAATAGCAGTAGTAAATGTGGCTGGCACAACAAACCTTTTGACTTGGTGGGAAACAACAACACATGGTCATATGACCTCTCACCGAGGTGGAATAAACGAAGGCTCTCGCTCTTGGGGGTCTCGTATGCGATGTCAAAGCCACGTCCTGTTGTCAAGACGATTAGCAGATGCGGCTTGTACATGTGTATTGCGGCTGCAACAGGACCCGCGCATACCCTCTAGATCCCCTAGAAATTTAGAATAGCCATCTTTCTCAGCGACATCTTCAAGAATGACCAGCAGTCTACTGCCGCCGCTCGAGCTGATGGCCTGGACAGCGGCAACAAGCAAAAGCACGAGACATGACACAAGCGACCTCATTGTGGCGTTGCCTCGCAGGTCAATTGGCAAAAGAGAAAAGGACGGGAGAAATAACGGGGTGCGACAGCATTAAAATCAAGAGCTGCGCATGGGAGTCGTGGGAGGTGACAGGTCTGAACTGTGATCGGACCAACTGTCTCAAAAGTTCACGGCCAACTGACAATGGACAATGGTGAAGGTCGGAGCTCTGGCATACGTAGCCGGTTCCTGCCAAGACAAGACAGGTTGCGCTGCTGCTGCGGGACGCTACAGTACGATTAGGTACAGTGACAGCTGAATGGGGCACTCCACTACAGCGTCGTAACAGCGAATAAGGTGCGCCACAAGCGCCACACATGGCTGTGTAAGTCATCCAACGAACCCACCATCAGTCACAGGAAGCTCCAATCAAGGTCTCCAGAGAGCCTCAGAGCTACTTCATTTCACAAGCAACGACAACCAGAGCAATCAATCCAGTCAACCACGCCAATTCGACTCAACGCCCCAGTCAATTGAGTGCGTCCACCACTCCCCCCTCCACCGCAATCCTCACAACGACATCTAACAACCTCCCTTACCACAGGCACCCCTTACAATGCCGAACCCGACCCCAGCTTTCTGGGCCGGCCCCCTCCGCTACTGTCGCTGGGCAGCCCGCGAGAGGCCGAACTACTTCTATTCCATCGTCATCGGCGCCGCCGGCCCCGTCATGCTGTTCACCGTGCCCCCGGTGCGGGAGCGACTGGGCTACCAGCGCACCAAGCCCGTCCCCATGACATATCCAGGTACAGCCACCATGCTGGTAGTAGCCCTTGGGGTCGTGCTAACATGATCATTGCTAGTCCCGACAGGTCCGAGGCAACAACTGACCGGATACGACGACTGAGCGATATACACCAGGGGCAGACGAGATCAGGAATAGCGAGTAGAATACCGGGGCACAACGGAAGCCACTGTACATAGGATAAACCGGGTGGTTCTCTTGCTCGACAGGGACATGGAAAGCCAAGCGAGACTTGCAGATCAGTTCACGAAAGGGCGCCGGCCAGGCAGTGTATCACCACCATCACGCAATCACCAGAGATTAATCTCACACACATCAGAAATTCAAGGCTTTTTCTTTTGAAGCACCAACCACGCCACGCTGTGATCGATATGCATACAGTCATTCCTGTTTATCCGTCTATCCTGTAGACCTTATGTTTGTTTACCGTGGCCCAATAAGTATACTCACAACCACAGCCCCGGACTAAACCACGTACCCGCCCACACTCTTCGCTCGTGCCATAGGCCTCAATGTTGATTTGCTACCCGGAGAGAGACTCTATCTTTCTCTGTGGACTAAGGTCCATTCGTACTGATACCATGTTAGCCATCTCGCACCCGTGATAACAAGCAAGTTTCTGCTGGACTCACAACTCTTCCGTCATCATCACCCGTGTACACTAACTGTGGCATAGGTGTGATGCATGTTATAGCAGCCTCGGTGTTGGCACCCGTCTCGCTTCTAGGGTCGACGTGATCCAGGCGTCTCACTAACTCCAGGATCCATTTTCCATTTTTGACGGACCGTTTCCAGATGTTCACCCGCCCTCTCCTATGCCCGGTAAAGATGAGATAGCTTTCTAGCCACTCATTTCCCGAGCCTTCGTAAAACGCGCACGAGTGCACATAGTCATCGTGCTCAATGCAGACGTTCTGATCTAGGAGGAGTTCGCCATTGAGCGTGTAGAGTGCCACGTTGGCACCGGAGCAGAGCATGATCTCTCCGGAGACATCGTTGATGGACGCACATTCCACAGGGCGATAGCTCGGTAACTTCCGGATAAACTCTAATCGGTTGAGATCCCAGAGGATGGCATGTCCATCCCCAGAGATGGTAGCCACCGTGCTGAATGCTTTGGACACCGCGATTGTGGTCACGGGTGTCTTGTGTCCAAAGAGTGAGGACCGGTGCACGAGTTCTACCGGCTTACCGGTTTGGCTGTGGAGGGTGAAGACAGATACGACACAATCCTCGCCGGCTGTAATGAGCGTCTTGGAGTCTGCGGCAACAATGCACGAGATCTGACCAATGTGAAGGTTTTCACTGACACCGGCGCTTTTTCTGTTCTCACTAGAAAAGAACCGAACACTGTTATCTGCATACCCCCACTCTAAATATTTGTCGTATAAAGGAGGTAGGTTCAGCCGGAAAGGAGATGAACAAAGCAATCGATCCAGCTTAGGGGCATATATAAGGGACGCCACTCTCTCCCGGCTTTCGAGAAGTGGGTGAGGAATTCTAGATAACGCATAGCATGAGGTATCTAACCTCTTAGCCGGGAATGATGTATTTTCTCTTGTAGGATGGGGTCTAACGAAGACTTGATGAGGTGTCTGGCCAAAGTTGTGAATGATGCTTGTGGTTGTATGCCTTTCTTTCGAATCCTCTATGTCGTCAAGGTTCTTTGCTCCGTAATAGGATAAATAATGAAATACGTTGAGGTTTTCGACTGCTGCTTCGCCACGCTGCTTACACCCAAACACTAGGTCGATCCAATGATGTAGGTTCTGGCTGACATAGGGTGATTCTAAAGCCTCGCGGTGTTTCGCGATGAATATTTTGGGATCTCCCTTTGCCCATGGCGGCAACTTGACATCATTCACTTGGCCACCGGCTCCTTGACGGCTACCAAAGTTATACCCGTTAACATTGGTTAAGAACTCTGGGAGGCAAAAGAATTCCGGTATGAGCTCTCGAACATCAGCGCCAGTATCCTGGGAGGCAGATTTCCATGATCTCTCCATAGAGAAGAATAGACGGTCAGCATGGTCAAAGTTGCCGCCCTGTAGTAGGATATATGAGTGCACGAACGGGGGTAGGCGGATCAAGTAGGATGCCACGATCATGGCTGATGAGTAGTGAGTTCCATAGTGGAAGGGCGGAGGTTCTCCCATCTCTGCAAGGCTATTATATTTCGCCCTATACTCGGCTTGCCGACGGGCGGTCTGCGCACCCATAGGCTTTGACAGGTCACGAAACGTTGCGGGATCTTCCAGATTTAACTCATCACTGGTATAGTCGGCTAAAACCCATGGGAAAACAGGATACTGGGTCAGATCGTTGAAGGTCCGGCCCGCCATGGTGTTGACTAGCATAAGGTAGTGGAAATTGGAAATTTCCCCTCTTTGCCATCTACGCATTATTGGGCTCAAGGGTGAGGAATTGAAGATGTTGCCGAATTTAGACCCAAATGTCTGTGGCGTCTCCTCGAACATTTTCAAAGATTCTAAACGCCATGCGTCTTCAGGGTTCGGTAGCGAGTTTGGCCCAGCTGTATGAGGGGTTTTGGAAGCCAGCCTAGAAAACACCTCATCTCTCGCCGCTAGGTCCTTGGTAGTTAAAAGATAGCTCCGACCATCTGTGAAGAAAATTTCAATCGCAACATCGCGAAATAAGAATCGTCGCTTGGACACGCTGATGACATCCTGCCACTTCCAACAACGGGATGATTGGGTGCTGTGGTCTGATGGTGGTTGCCAGTCGGCGGGTTTGGCACCAGTGACGATTTGCGAGAAAAGATCACGTTCCTGTGCTGGCGCCTCCCAAACATTTACAATCTCTCCGTCTGCGCACTGAAAGAAGTTATCCATGATGTAGAGGGCGTTTCTTCCAATAAGTAAGATACCTTCACATGCGTCAAGTCCAATGATGCGAGACACATTGTACACTTGTTGAACTGCGTCCCCTTGCTGCAGGCGTCTCATGACTCTTCGATTCTTATCTTCGAAATTGTCATCAGCCTCGTTAGGGTCGTTAGGGTCATCGATTAGTTCAAAGTCGTCGTCAGGGACGGCAGTTTCTTCTTCCAAGTTACGATCCGGTTGATGCTCTGTTGAGGATGGATTCTCATCCTGAGTGCTGTCGCCGCCAGTTTTGCTTTGAGGGGTAGGCGAAGAAGCTGCACTCATCGAGCGAGTAGCTCTAATCGATGGTACGGGGGAATCGGACTTCAATGCCGAAACCGGCTGTTGGTCTGTTGCTCGTCGCTTAGGTTGATAGTTCTCATGAGTCGATGATGAATCGGGTAGAAGTCTCAAGCGCATACGATTTCGACCTTCGGTTCTGTCGAGCTTCCATTTGGTGGGGTTACCGTTGTAAAGTACAGCTCCCGACCGAGTTAAATCTTTCTCCATCTTAGAGTATGCAGATGAGAAGAAAGAGTAATCATCGTGTTTATCTTGACCGGCGCGCTGATGTTTGAAATGCTCCGAAGCCCAGATGGACTTCATCCATGCCGAGTTCGCCAAGTCATGCCCACGAAGGATACTGTCTCGTTTCTTCATCTCTGAATGCCACCGTTCAAGCACCTCTTTACGTTTAGAGAGCCGTGATCGAGCACTATCTGATGTGCGCCGGTTTTCGGACGCGACAAACTCCTCCCAGGCCCGTGAGATGCCTCCCAAAAACAGCGAATCTAAAGAGGGCCGATGGTCATCGACCCATGCCACAAAGGTATCAGTGTCTAGCTCTGTTACCTTCTGAAAGTCCGCTACTAATTGAGTCTGGTCTGCGGTCATAATGAGTCGGAAGAGCGAGGCACATTCATCAGGCTTCTGCACAAGCATAATGCGCCAAATATTAACGGCAACCAGTCGAACAGCCTCCCGAACGTCCACGAGCTTATTGTAAAGCTGATACCAGAATAATCTCATATACTCATCGTCAACAGAGAGCGACTCGAGGACAACCATCTGCCAATACAAAATCTTGTTCATGGAAAAGTTCGTTTCGGTATTGGTGGTTTGTGGGTCGTCCATTTCAGATAGTCTGAGAAGAACTAACTTAAGGAAGCAACCACGGATCGTCGATACCGCTTGACTGCAGAGCCGGATCGTTTTCAGTTTGGCGACTTCAGGCTTTTGAAGGTATTCGAGTAGTAGGCCGGCAAAATCAAGCATTGATTCGGTGCCGTTCATAAACCAACCTTCAAAGATTGCCTCAACCATGTGTAGGCAAAATCGCGACATGTTCAGGAGGACTTTGGGCTCACTCAGCGCTTTCCAATCTAGCTTGATCCTGCTAGCTACGTGAACAATGGTGCTCTTGAGCACGTACGATTCGAAATACGCATGATGCTCTTGAAATCCTGGCGGGACTTTGAGGAAGAGTCCAAACCCTGGAAAATCCTTTCGCACAAGAAGCTGATCTACAAAGACGTCAATGACAAGCTCCAGGATTCCCTCGAGCACGCCATGGCCAATGTTTTGCGTTAGAATCTTCCTCTTGGGGGACACAACATGTTCAATACGAGAAGAGCTAGGCTTAGAGGACTGCTCCGTCGTCAGAAGCACAAATGAAGAAGCTTTTCGCAACTGCGTCCCACTATGTCGCATCCCAGGTCGTACTGCGGTTGCATCTGTCGCACTGGATGTCCGGATTACAGGTGCTGCCTTTGACGTGCCCAAGGGGCGAAGAATGACATCGGCGCCTTCAAAGGTGAGAGCGGAATCGCAAGCCAGCTCGGTCTCCGGGGTCACAGCATCCACACTAACAATGGCAGGGTATAGCGCGGACAGAAGCAGCCGAACATATTCAGATGAAAGAGCAAAGTCTCTAAAACCCGGAGATCGAGTATGAAGATCTGCCAAAAATCGGGTCACGGCTTGAAGAACTATCGCATTGCCGGCGTTTCGGTCCGAGCCCGTTTGAGGTATACCTAGATCGTCTTCAGAAAATGAGGGTACAGAATGTTCAAGTAACTTACGCCTTGATTCCAGCTCTTTCTGAAGCGACATGGACCGTGATCGTGACCTTGAACCAGATGGGTCCAGGTTAGTTGACGGTGGGCGCAATGGCTCTAGTTCGCCCAGCGGCGAATTTGGGTCGTCTTGGTTTTTTAATATGTCTTTGAGACCATGCTCTAGCATTGACGTGATAATTGGCAGAGCATCAGGGTTGACGATCTTACATGCCCCGAAAGTCTCAAGCAGGCTAAAGAAGTCAAGATCTTTGTCAAAATCAAAATCGGCCACATCGAACCCGAAAATAATGCAGAAGCAAATAGGCCATATTGTGGGAAGATCCCACCATCTCTTAAGTCGATGAGCCATGATGCAGAACCCGCCAGTTCTGCCCGAAAATTTGCTGATGTAGGCTGGGCCATGCGTTACAAGCAGTCTTGCAAGAATCTTCAATCCGTAAATAATAATTTCCGGGTCGTCTTCAGCTAGAAGATACAAGAGCCACTGGTCCATTGTCAGTTTGAAATTATATTTCGAAGACATCGGATCAAGTACCTTGTTCGTTACTGTTTTAGCAAACTTGCGAATAATAGCGAGGTTTCCCTTTTCGCAAAGCAGTTGGCTGTAAATATTTAAAATGTGTACTCCGATTTCCTTCTTGGGAAGTGTCCGTGTAGCACCCTCGACTGCTTTATTGCTAATTATGATGGGCCGTCGCACCTGTAGACTGCCAGCTGATTGATCGATATATGAAGTTGTCCTCGGAGTGCGCGGGAGTGATCGAGCAGGCGAGTGAAAGGCATAGGTTATAAAAAGTGCAATAGCACGGTGCACCTCAGTGTTATAGCTACACCTTACAAGCTGTCCGAGAGCATCTAGAAAAAAAGGAAGAACACTCTCAGGCAATGGATCAGCCTTCAAAGCATCAAGAAGCCTCTTCACAACTCCTGATAGTGTTAAGTCAGTACTGCCCGATAGGAAGCAACCGCAGATAACTCACTCATTCGAAGTAATCTCCGGTGATTATGCTGATGGTATTTGCTCTTGACTGCAAAAGTCACGAATTGCTTGTAGTAAAGCTCTTGCACAGCGGTATTACATTTCCTCCACGCATCAAAGTCTATGATGAGAAGGCGGTAGGCGAGAGGGTTGATGATAACAGACTCCAAGGGATCTGTATGGTTATATCCTACGAATCCTAGCACGAGGCTGAGAAGCCGTAGTGAAAGCTTATCTCTCTCGGGGCCCTGGAGTATGAGTCTTTCTGTCACGGTGCTTTCGGCAAGTCCGACGAAGCCCAGTTTTGCCTTAAGAAGGATACTTAGGATCGCATACCCACCATCCCTTTCCATAGCTTCGCTATTACGCCAGCTGGAGTTTATACACCGAAAGACCATGTCGACAGCACGGACAAGTGCATCGGCTGAGGAGGCGCGCTCTACCAGTTTCAGGGCTAGCGGAGTAAAGCCAGCAAGACGCCACAAAGCATCGTCAAAGAATTGTGGGGTAATGACCATAGGATCTCCAGCCAGAATAGCCACTCCATTTGAGCGTAAAAGTGCATCATTGATGGAAGGCAGTGCGGTATTGATTGCTATGCCCGTACCGTTCTTGAGCACCATTTGGACCAGTGTATGAGCGGGCCCGCGAGACAAAGACCGAAAGAGTTGTGACTCTCCAAAATGTTCCTTTTCCCGGAATATTGACGAAGGCATCAGACTATACAGAATATGCTGCTCTGGAATCAAATGGCTCGCTCTGTCTCTGATGACCTTCATGATGTCAGAATCTTCCTTCCCCGTACTCACAAGTTCATTGCGCAGTCCCAGAGCTGCTGATGCCGCATAAGTTTGGAACCCACCAAGGCAATCTTGATAGTTTCCCTGATAGTGCACACCGAGCCGGCTGGGTACAGCGAGGAAATCATCGCTCAGCACATCGTCAAATAGATGAGCGGCGGCAAGAGACCATTTTGAGTCTATGAGGCCACCGCCGATATGAGTGGACAGCTCTCGTGGAGTACCAAGGAATGCCTGTATGGGAAGATTCTTATGACTGCTTGAAGTGAATGAAGCGAAGCTTTCAGTGCTACTATTTGAAGGGGGCGGCAACGCTGGGTATGATGCGCGCAGCTGTTCAATAAATTCCCCGTTCACATATAGAGACGCTTTACTGGCTGTCATGGTCTTTGGACGCCGGTGGGCTATAGCGATGTGATACCACTTGTTCTCCTGAAAGCTCAAGCCCCGGAACCTAACGCTTGGACGTTGAGATGTAACTGAAGTCTGTAAAATGAAGCTGCGGGTATCTTTTTCGAGATACGCAAGGAGAAAGCATGTCTGCGTAGAGTCGAAAACGCCAAAAAGAGTGGTATGAGAGGCTGGATCAAATTTGTCCACCCTGATCCAAGCAGTGAACGTGTATCCCGCAGATGACTGGGGGGGGAATGGCCGGCCTAAACTTGGCAGTTCAATAGAGGAGTGGCCATGAAGAGATAAATCAAATTGGATGAAAGGGGCACTGCCGTACTTGCCGGCCATATCCAAGCAGAAGTCCGAGGAATCGGCCGACGGATTGAGCAACAAGTGCTGGGCGTCTATGAGCTTGTTCATCCCCAAGGACATCAGAGACCGGCATAAAGACAGAATGATTTCTCTCTCGGCATCGTTAATGGTCGAGCCCTCTTGGAAGGCTAGAACCAAAAACCGAGATAGGATACCAGTCTCATGAACTCGATATAAATTGATGCTTGAAGCCGCGGCAATAGCCAGCAGGATTTTCAATACTAGTAACGATGCCACATTTTCCACGATGTTCCGATCTCGAGGTATTGATTCCCAAAAATCTACAGCCGTACGAATTACCTCTGGATTCTGCAACGTCGAGGTCGAGACGATTGTTTCTTCGATTGCAGCGTTAATCACAGCCAGGGGATCATGAAAGCCGGCACCATTAGTTTGTTCCGTACCCGGGTGTTTGTCTTCCACTGAAGCAGGAGGCGTGCTTGCGGGCGAACGAGCTACAACGGCAGCTTCGCAACATATCCGGTCCAGGGCAGCATTGTTTAGCGCGAAAGAAAAGAGCTTTCCGAACAACTGGCAGCTAGTCCAAAGATCCGAGTCGGCACCTCCTAGACCAATGCTTGCTATAATCTGTTCGAGGGCTTCCCATCCACCCCCCTCGACACGTGTACGAAAGTAGCGGCGATTACCAGGGTGTTCTCTAAAGGCCGCTGCAAGCGTGCCAAGGAGGGCATCCAGCAGGGCGAAAAAGGCCTCTTTCTCAGCATTGTTGCGCTTCTGCGGATTATAGAAGCCAGAGAAAGACCGCAAGACTTCGAACAGGCGTTGGAAGCCGTGGAGGTGTCTGAAGTCGTCCTGGACAGAGCTCGGAGGGCTGACGGCTGAAAGATGCTGTCGGATTAGACCAACTTGGCCCACCAGCCGCTGAGGGTCCGGATAGCCATTATCGGCCAAGGATGGAGCAGAGGCAGAAATGCCGTCGAGGAGGCGTTGAAGGACTTCGGTAGCCTTGGATGTCGGCAATGCGTTGGACGCAGACGTCGAGGACCGGTAACGACTTCGAGCCGACATGACGGCGGACTAGGAGAAGGTCGAGAATTGTAGCATGAACAACAGGCCTATGTTCATATTATACAGCTGTTGTCTGCCAGCACCCTGGTGGGCTCTAGGCTGCTGTTTGCATGGGAGGTCATCGAAGGGCTGGCGGTGCATGCGCAAGCAAATTGCTTCATGGAGGGACGGCGAAGACGGTCACGCTAATAAGATCGATAGCATGTAACAGAACTAGGTAATACCTAGTTCAGCGCTCTATGAGATTGGCCAGCAGTTTCGTCAACAAGCACTCCCAAATGGCTGGGTACCGTACGTTGGAACATAAAATGTAAGCATGAGTTTGCCCTCGATATGCTGCAGCCTTCCGCGAATTCACGAATAACGCGTGCGCGGAGAAACTGCCTGCCTCTACGTCAATGCAGCATCCACTGAGATACCTAGCCTGCTGCGCCAAGCTAGGCCAGGCCCAGGCCCCCAAGGCAGACTTGGTGCAGGAACGCTGTACTGCAATTGGTTAGGTAGTCCAGAATACCTAAGGGACTTTTAGGTAGGAGGTGTCCAGCTAGGTAAGTAGGTACCTACTATGGTCGGGTCCCTGAAAAACTTACCCTGTCTTGGTATACTTGGCACGCTAACTAACGGCCCCACCAGCGCCCCACGCATGGAGGTATTCTGTCTCGAGATACCTACTTACACTAAAACCTTCGCGCAGAGGCCATCCTCAGGGGAGCATTACCTGTCCAGGCCCCTGTCCAGGCCCCGGTCTAAAGTGCGCTAAAACCCTCGTAGGTCCGCAATACATGCCTAGGGAGGTCTTGCAGGGGTATACACCAGTAGGGAGGCTACAACAGCCTGTAGGTACTAGGTCAGGGTTAGTAATTAGTTTAATACTAATTAGTATACTAATTAGTATATTAAACTAATTAGTTTAGTTTAATATTAATATAAATTTTTTAGCATTAATTTAGTTTAATGTTAATATAGATTTTTAGCTTTAATATTAGTTTAATATAATATATTAATTAATATATTAATTAATATAAATTATATGATTTTTTCGAAAAATAAAGCACGTGATTTTTTAATATTAAGCTTATTTATATAAAAAAATATTTTTAAAATTTTAATATAAAATCACGTGATTTAAAACTACTTAATATAATTAACGTATAAGCAAATATTTAATAAATTTATTTTTAAAATTTATTTTTAAAGTTTATTTTTTAAATATTATTTTTTAATATTTTATATATAAAATCGAAAATAAATCGGAAAATTAAACAGTTTATTAAATAAAATTTATATAAATATAAATAAATTTATAAAAATTTATTAAATTTAAAAACCTTTATTTAATATATAAATAAAATTTAAAATATATTTTAACTTTTATATTATTAATAAAGATTATTAAAAGTAGTGAGGTAATATTAAGTTTAAATAGTGTGATATAAATTAAAAGAAAAAGATTAAGGCTAGCAGCGCCGCAGGCGCTAGCTTTAGCTTTAATCTTAAAGGCTATTTAATTTATAAACTAAGCTATACTAGCTACGTAGTGGCTGTGGCCGGGTGTACCCCTCCTTTAAAGGGCTACCTTTCAGCTTTTTTCATTAATTATATAATTAAATATATTTATTTAAGCTAATAATAATAAAATATATAAAATAAAAAATATATTATTTAAAAGCTAAATTTTTGTTTAATTTTATAAAATTAACCTTATTATTTAATTAATTTCTTTTAAATAAATATTTTTATTTTTATTTTTATTTTTTAAATATTTTTTAAAAAATCACGTGATTTTATATTAATTAATATATTAATTAATATATTAATTAGTTTTAGTTTAGTATTAGTATAGATTTTTTTATACTAAACTAATTAATATTAGTATAAAATTCTGTATATTAAACTAATTAGTATTAGTATAAGCTTATACTAAACTAAACTAACTAATTACTAACCCTGTACTAGGTAGACCAACCCAAAGTAGCTCATTTGTGATGTTCAGTGGCATCCTCGAAATAATACCTAAAATATGAGACATTGCATGAAAGTCAATAGCCAGCCTACTGCCAGCCAGTAGTACAGGTCAACAGGATGATAATTCTTTGGCGCCGCGCTAAATTCTAAGAAAGCAAGAGTACTGTCAATCGGCGAGGCTGTTATACAATTTAGGTAAAGATTTAGCGGTTGATTAGTCTCGGAGCGTTTTTGCCACCAAACTGCCCCTTGTTCGTTAAGTAGCTCTAGAAGATTTCCTCACCAAAAAAGCCCTGCCAGTACAAGCCCCTAGCGTGGCGCCAAAGAATTATCATCCTGTTGACCTGTACTACCAGACCATCGAAAAGAATGTGTTCTGGAGATTGGACAGTCGATGGAAACCAAACCTTTGAGCATGTCTGCCAGTGGCTACATGTAGTAAACCATGACATCAACCTCATAAACCACTATTAAAGAACGAAACCAAATATAGAATAACAATGTTCAGAAATAAGCAGAAGAACCGCAACAGAGATGTGTTTCTCCCCGGTCCTCACCACCAAATATGTTTCGCGGGCCCTTCCAAGAGAACCAAAGCTTTGCATCCTACCTACCCGTGCCTAGAACCAAGCACCGAGTACCATAGATGATAGGTATATCCAGATACTTGTGTAACATACTTATCTGCCAATAACTATAGCCAAGACTCAAACCACCAATGCACCACTACTCAAGTGCTATTAGTAGTATTAATCTCATGACAACATCTACCTACGTTAAGAAGATGAAGGCGGCAAGAGTCAAGATTAGACATAAACTGCCAAGACATTCTACTGGCCTCCAGCTACCTGCCACGCAATGCTTTTTCGAGGCGTTTCCCCATTCTCGTAGTAAAGATAAGCATGTATCCAGACGACAGCCTACCTATGCTTAATATAACTCTACAGTAGGTTTGGAGTAGGTAGCTAGGTAGCTGCCGATATCGATATGCACGCATAACACCTCGTGTACCAAGTGACGCCCGGTAATCCAGTCACCTGAAGGCGAACATATGAACCATCTCACCCTGTTCAGACCCTGTTGTGAAATAGGAACAGTGAGCCACGAGACACACTTCTAAAACAGACTGGCACAATGCTGGCGGATGGCTCCGCAGATAGTGGAGTCCAGTGTTCCAGTTAAGGGCAAGATCTCTCCGGGGTAGGTGTGTTGCACAGTACGGTGTCTGACACTCGGTTCTGCTCGGTTTGCCATCAAGGTACTCTGTACATGTGGTGTGCAATGGTGTCATTGACCCATCCTTGCACACCAACGACGACTCAGCGCCCACGGCGGAGAGGAAACCAGAGCAGACCAGAGCAGGAGCCGGATCATTCCTAAGGTATTCAGGTATTCAGGTATTCTCCGTACAGACGCAGTTGACGATAAGGTCGCCAAAATGGTAGATCAATGGATCCGAGTGACCTGATTCGCTTGGTCCGCCTACAGTACATATCTGTATCCGGTGTTCAGGGCTGTTCAGGGTCCAAGGCGTGCTTTATCTGTTGCATAATGGATGGCAACGCACTTGAAGAGGAGCCAAAGAGAGAACAGCATCGGGAAGATTGGCTTATCAGTAACGATATCGGGGTTGTTGGTCGTGTGCTTAATTAGGCACTAAGCTGGGGGGAGCTCTCCACTTTGGCCGGCGACAACATGTGAAGCTGACTGGCATCGGGGTATCTGAAACCGTGCATAGCGCGCATAGTAGCCTGTATCACGTGTGTCAAGGCTGCTGCTGCTCCAATGAACCAACAAGAGTATATCTCGCCTTTTCATCCATCTCCATCCTCAATAATTAGACTGAAGCCGAATTCGCCATCTCGGACAGGGAAGACCTCGGGACATGAGCAGACATGAGGTTGGACAACTGTCCCGGTGGTCATTGAGGTGCTGATCTGATCCGTCTGAGTCAGGCCGCTAAGCCGCATTCGGGCTAAAACCATCAAGCCCCCGTCTAGCCGCCATGCTAGCTATGCGCGCTTACCCCAAGTCGGCCAGTGGAGGCTACTGTGTCGTTGCACGGTGCTCCGTTCCCAGTTTCCCATCAGGTCGGATTCTCGAACGTCAGATTCTGATAATCGAACGTCAAACTAGCCTTGTTTGGCCGGCACCCCACCCACACGCTTGGCTGCTCCGATCTACACCTAATTTGTATGTAGATTAGAGCAGACCCCAGTGCACCCACCATGACAAAAAGAAATTGATTTATTTATACGGTCGTTTTTGACCTGCACTACCTACATAGGCATTCGATCAGACTGACTGCAATTAATCGATTTGGCTATATTCGATCGAATTGACTGATTTTGATTGAATCTGGTGATCTGTATCTGTTGGTACCTTTATTTTGGTGGCAACTACTGCTAATTTGTTGTACCTACAGATCATTTACACTTGCGACCGCCCGACCGTGACCTAGCCAGACTGTTGATTTTTTACTTCCCCACTACTCCATTGCCCCTGCTGCAAATCCTATACAAATTAGGTGTAGTTCGCAGCAGCCAGCATGGGTGTGTGGGGACGTGGCCAAACAAGGCTAGTTTGACGTTCGATTATCAGAATCTGACGTTCGAGAATCCGACCTGGTTTCCCATCCGCCCTGGCCTGCGCTGGCTTGCCTCTTCCAGGCTCTTCCCCAGCACAGACTAGCACTGTAGCAACGCCCATGCCGGACCCATAGCTCCTCTTATCAGTGGGCTGTGTGCGTCACCTGAACCGCTCTCCCAGGCCGGGGAAGGCAGCCTCGACGGTACGTACAGCACGGAGTGAGAACTACCTATCTACCACTGTACCAGGCAGTCTAGCCGCACCCTTTATCAACACGCCTCCTTCGTCGGCAAGCTTCGTACGTCTTCTTTCCTCTCTTCTTCTCTTATCCTCCTCCTCCTTTCCCATCATCCCATCACCACTACCATCACCAATCACCTCGTTGCTGGCGTTCCATCAGCCAAAGTATCACTAGTCTGGTCTTTGGCTTTGGTTTCTCTCTTCCTCTCTTTTAACCGAGTCGCCGGTAGACTTATCGTTTATTGTTTTTAGCCCCGGATTCACTGAAGCATACGCACCATTTCATCATGAGGGGCCTCGTCGCTCTCTCGCTCGCCTACGCTGCGGCTGCGGCACCTTCTTTCAGCTACGAAACCATCCACGATGGAGCTGCTCCCATTGTCTCTTCATCCACCGCCGAAGAGGTCCCCAACTCTTACATCATCAAGTTCAAGGGTCACGTAACTGAGTCCTCTGTATCCGACCACCACTCATGGGTCCAGAAGCTCAATGACGACCGTGAGAACGAGCGCACGGAGCTCCGGAAACGTGGCCAGATCCCCTTGGTCGGCGACGTTGCCGATGCTTTCAGCGGTCTCAAGCACACGCTGAAGATTGGCAGCGGCTTCCTCGGCTACGCCGGTCATTTCGATGATGCCGTCATCGAGGAGGTCCGGAGACACCCTGATGTGAGTTCCATCTAATTTTTCCTCTACATGCACGAGCCTTCCGCTCGCCGACCCTTAGTATACAACGAGACACGGACTAATTCGCTTCATCATCAGGTCGAGTACATCGAGAAGGACCAGATCGTCTATGCCCTTAAGGAGGAGCCAGAACTTGAGAAGAACGCTCCTTGGGGCTTAGCTCGAATTTCTCACCGCGACTCGCTCTCCTTCGGCACCTACAACAAATACCTATATTCCGCTGATGGTGGTGAGGGCGTTGATGTCTATGTTATTGACACTGGTACCAACATTGGCCACGTCGACTTTGAGGGCCGTGCCAAATGGGGCAAGACAATCCCCACCGGTGACGAGGACGAGGATGGCAATGGTCACGGTACTCACTGCTCTGGCACCGTTGCCGGAAAGAAGTATGGCGTAGCAAAGAAGGCCCATGTCTATGCCGTCAAGGTTCTCAGGTCGAATGGCTCCGGCTCCATGTCAGATGTGATGAAGGGCGTCGAATGGGCTGCTGAAGCTCACATGAAGCAGGTTGATGCGGCCAAGAAGGGTTCCCGAAAGGGTTTCAAGGGCTCCACTGCTAACATGTCCCTCGGCGGTGGTAAATCGCCATCTTTGGATCAGGCTGTCAACGCTGCTGTCGAAGCTGGTCTGCACTTCGCTGTTGCCGCCGGTAATGATAATGCCGATGCTTGCAAGTACTCTCCCGCTGCCGCTGAGAAAGCCATCACCGTCGGTGCCTCTGCTCTAGATGACAGCCGTGCCTACTTCTCCAACTGGGGCAAGTGCGTCGATATCTTCGGCCCTGGATTGAGCATCCAGTCGACTTGGATCGGTAGCAACACGGCCATCAACACTATCTCCGGTACCTCAATGGCTTCGCCTCACCTGTGCGGTCTCACTGCCTACTTCCTGTCCCTTCAACCCAGCAAGGAGTCTGAGTATGGCATGGCTGCTATCACCCCCGAGAAGCTAAAGAACAACATGATCACCATTGCCACCAAGGGCGCTCTGTCCGATATCCCCTCTGATACTCCCAACCTACTTGCTTGGAACGGTGGCGGTTACTCGAACTACTCCAAGATCGTCGAGCAGGGTGGTTACGCCGCCGAGAAGAGCTCGGAGACTTCCCTCACCCTCGAGGACCTTGAGAAGGCCATTGAGGATGACTTCAATGTTGTCTCTGGCAAGATCGTTAAGGGTATCTCTGGCTTCTCAGATAAGGCTGAGAAGCTCTCTGAGAAGATTCACGACATTGTCGACGAAGAACTTAAGGGCTTCCTGAAGGAGATCCGGGCTTAAAGCATTAGCAAGCCAATCTTAACTTTTGAAAGCGCACCCGTGCTGGCATGCTTGTTTAGAGGCGTTCCAGAGAGAACTGGTTGAACTTGGTTGTCTATTTGGTTTCAACCCGCTCTGGGTTTGTTTTGTACTGTACATTCGTATAGGTTATCGGTGGGTTGGCAACACATTCATAGGTACTCTAGTCATGGCTTAAATGCCGGTCTTTCGTTATTTTACACGATAATTTGCAGAATAGGGTGCTTAGTGCCAGGAATAATACGTAGTATGCCATTGTCGCTGCCCAACTGAAGAAATGTATCAACAAATCCGTATCAGTTGTCTCGCATTAACGCTTATTTGGTGATCCAATGTCTTCACCATAATGCATCGAGACGTAAGCAACCGTGTACGCAGCAGCTAGTCTTAATTCCCTGATTGATATTTTAAGGCACACTACCTATCTAGACCAGTTTGTTTCGGGAACAGACGAGTTCTTGATGCGTGGAAGGACCGTATTATGTTTTTTCAAGGTCAAGATCGAGAACTACACCCCCGATTACTCTATTAATGCGCATTATACCGATTGAAGCCGAGCGACGGGGAAGCCGAAGTACAGTAGCAGTATAGTACCTAGTAAGTACCTACCTAGGTATGCTTTGTTGAGGGTAACATACCAACGAGCACCATGAAGTGAGTCGATTTATCGATGAGTGAGCTGAGCCGCACACCACCCCCAAGGCGAACACAACACTCATCTGACTGACCTTTTAATCTAAACTCGAGCCCTACGGTGTCATTCTTTTCGGCGTGAAAATTGGCCCAAGTTGAGCAGATTGTTGTGGGAATCGGCGAAAAGCCTGCTGCATGATGAGCTTGTTGCTGTACTAACTTGGAACCCTTACATCTAATAGATAGTTGCGAAAAGGGAATAATTAGTTGCATATACATTTTGACTGAGGCAATCAGAAGGTTCCGTAACAATTCCCAAGTTATGCCGATCAGGTACACGCTCAAGTTATTACTTGACAATCTTGACTTATCACTAATGCAGCGCGGCGATAATTTGATTGATATATGATTATGAGCTCGTGCATCTTCAGTACAAACAACTGTTTTCTTGTAGACTTTTACATTTCCCAACTCCGTGTATGTGGCTCTTTATCCCTGACCGGACTGTTAACACCTAGGTAACAATAATCAATTCACTGTCCCAGCTTTATTCCAGTTGGCTCTTGGGTCTGTGAATGATAATGGGGCATTAGTCTGTTTATTCCACCTTAGACCCGCCGTCTGACCACAACAAAATAATCCCAGTCTAAGATACCATTGCTAGGAACGCCGAGCAGCCGCACATGAACACAGGTAGCATGTTAGACTCAGGTATTCTAGATTGGGTTCATGGAATGGCTTTGCTGGGACTTGGTGGCCATCAATCTGTTTTTTGATATAGGAAATCGATCACACGGTAAAGGTAACTCTGTGTTGTACTCTGTTTAAAATAGCAATAAGGGTTTTCAACTAGTATGGTATACCCTCTGCATACTTAGGTATTTACTGAATTTCAGCTAGCATCACGTGGCTTTTATTGCGTAGTCTTTTGCGTACCGTTTTATCTTATAAACTTACAGCATATCACATGCCTGGATCGTAAACTTGGGGATACTAGGGATAGGGAATAGGAAATACTTTTCTTTAGGACACTACCTACATGTAGATAGGAATAGGCTGGTTGCCCTTAGTATAGAGTCTTGTATCTCTCAAGGTACCATGGCCAGGCATAACCGTAGCTTCCTCTGGGAAGATTTCAAGTGGCGAAACAGCAACGTCGTGACTGCCTAGGCTACAGCAGCAAGTGTGCATGACCGCCACGTGAATTTAGACAACAAGCATGTTCAGTTGCTGAGCCTTTGTCAACAAGAACCTTCATCCAAACCTCACAGCTTCGATTTAAACCACTCCAACATACGGCATTTCTCTGCATACAGCACTATCAGCGCTACTACCGCGGTCTTGTGTCGTTTGCGACAGCTTTTGGTTAAATTATATTGCGCGTCAACCCCGAACCCTCACATCCACACCTCTCCCGACGTCTCCCCCCCGAATCAATGTGCCGTGTCGCCTGCGTCTAGTTTCGATTTACTCCATCCTCACACTGGTCACCTAGCATCAACCCCGTCGGTTCACTGGCCGTTGGTCAGAGCTGCCCGTTGGTTTCGACATGCACAGGCGGAACAGCACCAACCCTCGTCGACTAGATCGTCGAAAGTCCGCTACTTCGGTGAAAAGCGTGCATCTGGAGCATATCCCACCTGAGACAGCAGAGCGTGATGCCCAAGTAGCAGCTACACAAGCATTCGCAAGAGCCAGGGCACGATCGGCTACAGACTCCAACTCATCTTTATGGCCGCCTCCTCGTTGCGGTGGTCCGAGTGGTAGCACACCCGGTTCCCCCCTACGTTCGAAAACGCGGTCGGAAGAGACTCCTTTTCGTCGACAACAAAGCATTCGCTTTGTCCAGCCGAGACCCCCAAATCTAGCACCGAATACCATAATGGCCCAGGGCACCTCGCCATCCTGCATCCCTCATGCTTCGATGCATGTAGCGGATGTTGAATTTGGCCCACGCTCCCCAAGTAGTGTCTCTGCTTCCGGCATGGTGTCTGCTGCCAAGGGGGTTGCAGGAGACTACATCAATACTCTTTTTATGAGCGATGAGTATTACACGCCTCAGGACGATATAGCTTCGATGCCTTCATCGTACCGCAAACTCCGCAAGTCCAGGTCCATGTTTACAGATAGAGCAACTGTGGCCGGTCCCGAGCATTCCAACCTAAGCAAGGCTTCAGCATCGGCGAACCAGCTTCCATTACCCGCAAAGTCATATTCTCGCCCTTTTCGAGGCGACGAAAATATACCTCGAGGGCTGAAGGCGCCTAAATCGATGAGTTTCTTGCGAGATTTCCGAGGCAGCTTTGTATCGGGGTTTAAATCCGAGGAAGATCCTACCCAGTTCACATCCACCAACGGGCATAATCGCAATCAGGATAGAATAAAACACAACCTTCGCCCGAAACCATCGAAGCTCTTCCCTTCTAAGGCTTCTAGGTCAGAAGCAGCTTTCAGGAAAAGCATGCGAAATACAAGTAATGATACAGTTTGGATGGACGGTAAATCCGCGAAGGACGGCAGTTTGCGGTATAAAGCGCGGCGAGTGTCACAGGGACTTAAACATAAACTAAAGAATCTGTTTAGCTTGGGTAAAGGAGACACTGGCGACACAGGGCTCCCTCTGCAACATATCGATGCACAAAAATCACATGTTTTTGGTTTTGGGGATTCGCAGCATGAGACTGACGATGAGCTTCTTTGCGTCTCTTCAACTGATCAAGCCGCTTTATCACATGTGACTTCCGGTGTCCCATCTCTCCACGCAGTCCCATCGTATCAGCAACTTCACTCTCGACAAGGTAGCATGGAGAGCTTGCGAAGTGAGCAAAAGGCCTCAGACGATAGATCTCGAGTGACAAGCTGGTCTAACTCTGACACGAACACAGTGATCACTCACAACAGTTGTCGTGAGGAGCGGGAGAGAAAGCGATTGTCTATTATCAATGAGCACGGCGCGCACGTTTGCTCATCTTCGGCACAGTTCGCAACTATCTCCGAACAATCTAACGCCAGCACCGCATCTCTGCAACAATCAGTACAGACCTCTCCTGGGGCCGTTGATGGTCGAAGAATATATTCAGCTCTAATGAAGCGGATGGATCAGTCACGACAAGCGCTCATGAATAGTCTGGAGAGGCAGAGAAGCGAGGACGACATTGTGCAGTTGGGCACGGTACCTCGACGCAAAAGCTCACTCCGTTTGCGGCGCCTCGGCCGTGACGCTGCTGCAACGATTCGCTACGTTATGCCGGAAAGTGAATCGGAATCAGAATCTCTGAAGGCAAATGAGAGGCTACATATGAAAGATAAACACGTTTCGCCATCGAATTACAATTCGAAGTCCTCTCGACCAACACCTAATACAGCGAAAGCGAAGGAAGAAAAACAGGTCTATCCGGCATCTACATCCATATTCACGGATGCGGCCGATGTCTCATCAAGGGAGATGGATAATGAAATCCCCTCGGTTCCATCCGTAAAGGGGGCACCTCCACTTGTACAGACACTCTCATCTCGTAGCTCGGCATTTTTTGGTAGCCCAACGCGACACCTATTCCGCACCCAAAGTCCCTACCGTCGAGTATTGCAAGATAGAATGCACACAACCCCTAATGAAGAGCCGATTAAATCACACGATTTCAATCCATGGATACGCTCACTATCTAATCTGCCAAATTTACAACTGCAACGCTCCAGCACTTATGGGTCGGATGCTGATATCAAGTTGCATTACACCGAGAGTATTTACTCGACCAACACCGAAGACGGCCAAACTAGAAGGCAAAGCTTGTTGTCTATGATAGAAGACTTTCCACGGCCTCGAAGCACACACGGAGATGCCACAATCTTTGTAGACCAACCGGCGTATAATAAACGAAGTTCATCGTTACCACCAAAGCAACGTGTCACGTCCTCCTCAAGTTCTGTAGAATGGAAAATGTGGTTATCGTCGAATGTTTCAAAGCTCGAGGAAACCACCCAACAAGTGGATTCTAACAACTTCCAATGTGGTCTCAGTTCTGCTCGATCTTCCGGCCATGTTCGTGAGAGTGCGCAGATTAACGACGAAGAGGAAGACAAGTTGCCTGATCCGCCTCACTCACCTTCTCGAGTTCGGATAAATACGAGCAATTTCTTCAACTTGAACTACGACGATGAGGATGAGGATGAGGATGAGGATGAGGATGAGGACGATCAACCAACACCTTTTGATGCTGGGGACACACACTCAGCAATTGGGCGCTCTCGACTACCTTCTGTAAATACCTTGCCAGCTAGCATCTCTGCCTTGAGTATGGTGTCCTCAGCGAAAAGAACTGAAGGGGCTACACGTAATACTTCAATGGAAGTGTCAGATACCAACTGCGAAAAAGAATTACCGAGAGTGCCTTCACTCGGCTTTAAAGAAAACAGAACCAATAGGCTCGCAACTATCCCTACAAAGCTCATGAAGCGCTTACCAAAGCCTACAAACACCATATCACCTCTCACAAGCCGCGGCGTTTCGGGCGTGGGAGAGGCCCAACCTACGAAAACGAATGGTTCGATCAATTCGCGGCCAAAAGTGTACAGCATGGCATCTACTCAATCAGAGAATGTGAGCCCTACTGCCGTGAGCGACGATGATCCGTACGGAATTGAGGGATCCGGTGTTCTTGGCCCTAACCAGCAGAACATGGGAAGTAAGAGAATGGTGGACATCTTCCTTAGCAGTAGACGCAGACGTATGACAAGTGAGGATGAGGGCAGCGTCTTCCTATGAGCTGGACGTTATGGTCTTCAAAGGACGGTTACTCACAAGCAGAGCATTTATTGTGTTCGAAAGATCCAATAGATTAGATAGAATGCTTATGTCGGAAATACTGTGTTTGTTTTGTTGGACTACGATAGTCCTATTTGGGGATTGTAATAGGAAGGAGGTCAGGATTACAGTACTCAGAAAGGATTCAAGGTTGTACGGCTATCACTAATTGAAGAGCTTAATACTACTATAACTTGGCCGTTCTGTGCGAGAGTTCACGCCGACATATTGTCAACATTGGTTGTTCAAACTAGGTACTGAAGCTTTTTGGGTGGAACCTGTTCAATCCGAGTGGCTCAATTGAATATGTAGAAGGGATGGTGATTCCCAGCTATCTACCTAGGGTGGGTAATCTATTAGGTTTGTGTGGGCGAAGCCCACCAGCCACTTTCGAACGCCACAGTACTTAGTGACCCAGCACATAATCCTACCTAAGCCACAAGATGCGTCGGGTAAGCTGCAACAGGAAGACCTAGGTGAAGTATTTCCACGTTGGATGTTAAACGCTGCATTGAGGGTGGCGTGGCATAACCTCCTAAGAGAGTACATAGGTATGGCAATTCGAAAATTCTAATTGTATATTCTCCATGGCCACTTTCAATGTTGTGATTGAGAACTTGTCATTGAGATATCCTTATAGGGAGTCTGGCTTCGTGATTTACCTAACGGGGCTTTACCTAGTATTCTTCTACAGAGGTTATATACAGCCTTCCCCCGGCCGGGGCCGCACTTTGAAATTGGAGGGCTCCGGGGCTTTTCTTTTCTTTCAACCTTGTTCTCCCCTACTCTTAAGAATGATCTTCTCACAAAATGCCCTTAGCGACGCGGCATTCATAATGTCTAAAGTAGTAATGAGGACAGAAAGCTCAGTGCGAACCCAATTGCGAACTTCTACTGCAGAAAGAGAATCAATGCCGTAAACCGCCAGTGGCCGCTCCGGATCCATTGGCTCCGCGAGGCGCAGCATTCGCACAAAGCAGTTGTTCAACACGCCGATCGTTGCAGCTAGTTGCGCAGCATGGTCGGTCGACTTTGATCGAAGTAGCAGGAGGAGAGCCTGCACCTCAGAATTGCCCGAACCGCTCCCTTCTCGCGCTCCTGACGGGCCACCATCGCCATGTGTGAATAATGCTGAGAAGCGAGCATCGCGGGCCAGAATGGAGTCCGCAGGTTGTGGTACGATGATCCCAGTTATCATCTGTGATGCCGCCGCACTGCTCGGGGGATTAGTTTCTGTCTGTTGGAGGATGGAAAGGTACACGATCTTCCGAAGGAGTCTATCGTTGATGCCAAAGTACACCCGCGAGTCGAAGTGTTTCTCCTTGAAGCCATCGTTGTTCGCAATGAACCCGGAGTCCTCGATAACACCAAGGTCAACGGAGCATGCAGGCAGCCCTTGCTGCCGGCGATAAGAAGCGAAAGAATCCATGAAGACATTCGCGGCCGAATAATTAGCTTGGCCTCGCGTTCCGGCTACACCGGAAATGCTAGAGAGCATCGTGAAGAATTCGAGCCTTAGTTTGAGCTTGATCGCAATGTTGTGTAGGTTCCAAGTACCCTGTATTTTAGGGGCTACGGCTTCGTTATATTCCTGGGCTGTCATCGAATCGAACGGACGGTCCTGTAAGTATCCTGGGTTAGGCAACTGCAGGCTCTACTGTTTTTGAGAGGAGCCGAAACTTACGCGCAAGACCATTGCACCCTGGATTATACCAGCGATTGGCGCCGAGGTCTTCTGAAATGCAGCCTCTACGTCTTCAGCGCACGTAATGTCAGCAGTTAGGAGGTCTACATGCGACCCAAGGGCATTGATCTGTTTGATGATGCCTCGAGACTTGTCGTCGTCATGTCTACTACGAGATATCACGGCCAACTGTTTTGCGCCACTCTTCGCTAAGTATATGGCAAGGGATCCGCAAAGACCCTTCAGACCGCCCACAATTAAATAGCAGGCGTCGTGCCATAAAGGTAGAGTCTTAGGTGCGCATCGGACCTATTTTATTGTTAGATTGTACGACGAGAACGAGCACATGAGAAAGATCTGGGCTTCAGCAGATTGGCACTGACCGGCACCGTAACTTTCGGCTTTTTACCATTCGAAAGGACTATCTTGCCAATATGCTTGCCAGCACGTAGAAGTCGAATGGCGGATGGAGCATCATCGAAGGAGAACTGATGAATAGGGCTAATAGGTTTTACATGGCCCCCGTCAATCAACTCGAATAGTCTGGACATAAGCCTTAGGGCAATCTATGTCAGCACCATCTCCCCATTTTGGCCAATACAACTCACTGGGAAACTAGGTGGTCTGATGCTCTCTCATGCGACATATCCACCGACCTGAAAGAGATATTGCGATCGAAAGGCTCCATAGCGAGGCTATTTCGGTCGAGGATATCCTTCTTTCCAATTTCGAGGAAAATACCGCCGTCCGACAAGATGCGGAACGACTCGTCAAGCATATCGCCTGTCACTGCAACGCTCGGAGTCAGTTATGGCCATTGGGACGTAACTTATGAGGATCTCAGGAGATTCTAGACACTCTCTTGGCCCTAAAAGGAAACCTCGTGCTTCAAAGTTCCCAAGACAAGAAGAAATGGTTCCGAGAATTACGCACGTGAGTTCAGGACAATGTCAACACCCTGACCCTCGGTGATTGCCATGATTTGAGTGGCAAAATCTACGTTACGAGAATTAAATATCCGATCGTCCCTGACCCCAAACGTTTCTTGGAGATATTGTCTTTTTTGAGCCGTTCCCACTGTAACAAAAGTCTGGAACAGTATCAGTGTTAGCCGTCTCCTCACATCGGCACGCAACACTATGACTTACATCCGCTCCAGCGTATTGAGCCAGCTGGATCGCAGCGATACCGACGCCTCCGGCAGCCGAGTGTATCAGCACTCTTTTGCCTGGTCCAATACTTGCCAGGTCAAACAATGAGTAAATACTAGTCAGGTAAACGGCGCAAAGCGTTGCAGCCTCCTCGAAACTCATCTGATCTGGAATCTTGTGTACTCTCCTAAAAGGAGCCGTTACCCTGTTAGCAAAACAACCCCGACTGAATACGACCACGCGCTGTCCAACTTCTATCCATTTCACACTGGGCGAGACCTTCGTTACTATACCAGCTGCTTCACCGCCTAGCATGCGTTCGTCACCAGGTACAATACCCATTGTCACTACCACGTCCTTGTAGTTTAGGCCGGCCGCGTATACTTCAACCTCAACGTAGCCATCCTCTAATGGTATGGGTTGGGGGGCGATCTCCGACCAATGGACGGAATCGACATTTCCAAGGCGCTCGGCTCCTAGCCGAACTATGGTTCGAGTCTTATGAAGATCAACTACTTCGGTCGTACGGTCCTCTATCTCATCGCTCTGAAGGGCAGTAAGGACCTTATCTGGCAAAATTCTGGCGATATGCAAGACCTCATTGCGCTCAGCAAATTCTGTGTCCAGGATCTGATCTTCTCGCATCTTCAAACCGCATAGGGTCCTTAGACAAGACGAAATTGCGCTTGAAGCTGTGGCCAACTGTTCAACGTCAAGTGTGATCAGGTGTAGCTGTTCTTCGGCACGTATGGAACGGAATAGACCCTGTATAGCCGCCTTCGAAGGGTCTGTCACGTCAAGTGTTGCTCCCGTAGTGATCCAGAGGACTCTACAATGTTTTTGCACTAACTGTTTCAACACTTCCCACAGTTTATCATCAGGATGTTGCATCACCGATCTGAATAATTCATCGGTAATGAGCACTACATCCGATGTGGTGATCTCATCCTGAACATTGGTGCATGTCCGAAGATCCCACCCTTGAGTTCTCAGCGACTCCAACAAAGTTTCCTCTGCTGCGGTTTCGTGATGATTGAAAGTCGATCGGTCTACAAGGGCAATGTGGGCAATAACTGAGTCTTTAGGATCAGTACTAGCTGCCTCCATCTCTGGCTGGCAGACTAGGATATCTTCACCGACGTTGAAAGTCTTTCCAACCAGCTCAAGATTCATCCCAAGCCCTATTAAGACGAGGATGCCACCGGGTTGAACCGACTTTCGTGCCTTCTCAATTGCAATATTACGTGAATCATTATTCGGAGACGCCGCATCAAATCCCCTTAAAATAGCCAGATCAAATGATGAGGATGAGCTGATAGCTTCTGAGTCTGTAAGATCGAGCAAGCTGAATTCGGCATCTTGTGTTCTGGGCGAGATCATTTCTCGTGCTCTCACCAATGCGGTTGGATCACTCGAGGAAAAATGATACCCAGAGTACGCAGCTCTGATGGGGTTGACCTCATCTTGAAGCCATAAGGAGTAATCGGTCGGACTGAGAGTCAGCTCCAGCACCTTCAACTTCGGATTCTTGTGTGCAACTAAGTCGAGGAATCCTTGTATTATGCTTGTCTTATAAGTCCGCTCCAGATATGAACGCAATCTTAGTTCTAGCCCTGATAGCAGCATTGATATGTCGGCAGCCCATCTTACGTGTGTGAAACTGTGCCCTGGACCCTGTTCTTCTCTCGCCTCTATTGCGCCTGTTGTCAAACCCTTCATCTCAAAGAGAAGATCGCCCGTGGCTGGATTGTACAACGAGCAGTTTGTCCCATAATTCCGCGGATTTTCTTTATCTCCTATGCCAAGGAAAGAGGCAGAAGCCAATGCGATTCCCTCACCTGGGAGTTCTTGTTGGGCTCGGATGACGAGGCTCCCGAGGACGGCAGGAACGAGAACCACTCCAGCGGCTGGTATATCGCCTTTCCAGACAGCGGGTGCGCCAGTGTGAAAACAAGCGTCAATTACGGTCGGGTGTAGAGGATAGGGTGATTGACCGTACGTCGATGGCGGTGGTGTCAAGTCGACGGTTGATCTGCTCTGCCGCTTGCCCATGGTGGTCTCAACCATCAAGTGCTTCCGAAATGCTGGTCCAAAATTGTACCCGGAATCGCCCATCGCCTTATACCAGGCACTAGCTGGTGACGCAAGCTCTAGAGGCCGTTTGGCATCCTTTGGAACGGGCGCATCTTGATAGTCTGTTTCAATACAGATAAGGCCCGTGCTATGTTCGGCATGAATGGTATCTTTGAGCGAACAAACCCTAAACTCGTACCACGACCGCACCGCACCCTGGCCGCCCCTTAATGGTGACAGTGCGAGGGTATATCTTGTCTCCAAATCTTCCTCGATAACTAGCGCGCGCGAGAATTTGACATCTCTCAGCCTATACCTATACTTGCTTGGTATTTCTTCTTTCCATGTCGTCATCAAGGTGGCCTGGTAGACTGCCTCAATAGCCATTGCAATATACGCAGCAGCTGGGAAGACGATCTGCGACCCGATTTTATGGTCCTTCAGCCAAGGCAGGTCTGTTAGTTTGAGGGTCTTCTTGAAAATCGGACTATGCCAGCTCGCTCCGTTCATCTTAGAGCCGAGGAGGTCGTGATTAATAAACTGTTTGAACCTCCAGTCTTTACTGGTCTGGGACTCATGCCAGTACTTTGTTGAGTGGTTCCAGGAATAGTTCGGTAAATCTACGATGACCGAGTTATTCTTGTACCGACTCACCCTTGCGAGGTTGACAGAAGCGCCAGCTAGGAACAATTGGCCAGCTGCGTTGTACAAGGGTAGAACAGAGTCAGCTCCGCGTTTCAAGACCGAGAAGTAAGGTACATCGCCTGCCGCTCCTGAGAGCATCTTTTTGATCTGTGCGATTGGTCCCGAGAGCGCGCCGCTCGGTCCAATCTCTAGCAGAAGGTCAGCACCCTGCTGGTCTTGCAAGAGCTTAGTTACTGTTTGTGAGAATTTGACCGGAGACACCATATTTCGTCGCCAGTAATCGATATCAAGCGAACTGGTAACCGAATCTCCTGTAACGGTACTGAACATGACAGTTTTCTCGCTATGTGGTCTCTGTGAGGTTAGGCAATTGTCATGAAGCATCTTCTCATACGCTGCACCGATGTTTGCCATGTAAATTGAGTGGTAAGCCAGGCCGACCTGAAGCAACCTTGCAAAGTGTCCATCGGCCTGCAGGCTCTTCTGCAACGTCTCAAGCGATGAAACCGTTCCCGACATAGTCAAGCTACTGGGACTATTGTAGCACGCAATTTCGAGATTGAAATTTGGCTCTAGATATTCTTGGACCCTGGCCGGCCCTATCCCGACGGCTAGCATTCCAAGAGGCTCAGATGTAGCTGTCAGCTTTCCGGCCTGTCCACGATAATACGCTATTTTTATGGCCTCCCCCGGCGTGATCAATCCTGCCGCGGCTGCTGCGGCAATCTCGCCCGAGGAGTGACCTACAACGCATACCGGTTTGATACCCCATTCCTCCAAAATAACAAGGAGGGCAAGCTGAAGAGCTGTAACCAGCGGTTGCGAAAACTCAGGCTGGCGGAGATGTTCGGGGGCCCGACTCTGGGTCAACTCGTCTAATAGTGTCCAATTCGGTGGATCTGGCAAGCCCCGTAAGACTTCGTCTAAGCTGCGAATAAAGTCTTTTGCCTGGGCGAAAGCGTTGACAAGATCGAGACCCATCTGACTCCATTGAGCGCCTTGGCCGGTGAACACGAACCCTATCCTGGGCTGAGATGAGGCCTTTTTACCAAACACTATAGACGAGTTTTGGAGCTCTATGCTATCGCTGCTAGAGGCCTGCGTTATGGTGAATGCTCGATAATAGTGCCGGCTCCGCCGCTCGGATAAGGTGAACGCCAAATCATTTACGTTTACTGAAACGGTTGGATTAATGAGGTGTGCTTGTAAAGAAGTTATTCCTCTTTTGAGTGACTGTTGGTCGTTTGCCGAAAATGTTAGGAGGGTTGGTAAGGACTGGTGGTCATCATCGCTCGTATCGTCGCTAAAGAAGTCGGCAGTGATCTTCTTGTAAGAAGAGAGGTGATGAGAGTTGCGGTAATTCTCAACAACAGCATGAGCATTAGCGCCGCCAAAACCGAACGAGTTGACGCTCGCGCGCCGTAGGCCGCGAAACGCTGCAGCGTCCCTAGGCCATTTAATAGGTAGTCTTGTGGCGCGGGCCTTCGAGCCCTTCCAATCGATCTTCGGATTCGGATCGATGAATGTCGGGTTGCCTACTATCAAGCCGTTCTCTACAGAGAGAGCCGCCTTTATGAGACCGGAGAGGCCCGCCGCCGCCTCAGAGTGTCCGATATTACTTTTGATAGAACCTATTATCAGCTCCTGCTCTCGTGTTGCTGCGAACACGCTCGCGGCCCCTTCTACTTCGACCGGGTCTCCGGCCAAGGTGCCCGTCCCGTGGCATTCTAGGAAGGCCGTGTCCTTATATTCGGAAATGCCTGCGTTTCTATATGCGGCTCTTATGGCGGCTGCCTGTGCTTGTGGGCTAGGGCTAGCGATCCCAGGTGTACGACCAGCACTATTTGTGGCCGAGCCACGAATAACGGCTCTTTGCGTGCATAGAAACACGTTAGTCGAGATCTCTACGTCTCACATCATAGAACTTGCTCGATTATACGAAATAAGGAGACTAAAGAATCAGGCACGGGAGGGTTTCATACACACCTTATGGGGTCATTACCCCTAACGGCATCGTCAAGTCTTTTGAGATAGATACAATTGATACCCTCGGCTTTCACGTAACCATCTGCCTTGGCATCGAAGCTATGGCATTTACCAGATGCCGATTGTGTCATTCGCATCATTCCAGTTTCCTCGTTATGCTCAGGGCTAAGCCAAATATTGGCGCCCGCCACTAGCATAGAGTCCGCTTGGAAGCTGTCCAGATACCTGCAGGCAACATCAACTGCCACCAGACTGGCTGAACATGCCGTGTCGATTGTCATGCTTGGGCCGTGGATGTTAAGGAAATGGCTGATTCTGTTGCTAAGAATTGAAGATGCTACACCTATTGTGGCTGAGTCTGGACGGTCTTCTGGGTCACGATTTTGGATCGCGGCATAATCTGGGTTTCTTGATCAGAATTTATTGTCACTAATAGCAGGATAGGTTTCTTACCGACGATGTTCGTGCCGACGATACAGCCGACGCTCTTCCCACTTATCGTCTCAAGAGGTATACCGGCGTTTTCAAGTGTTTCGTACACTACTTCAAGCAGTTGCCTCTGCTGAGGGTCCATCGCGATAGCATCAAGACGACTGATATTAAAAAATTGGGCGTCGAACACTGCGGGGTCGACATCTTCCATGAACATGCCTCCGGGACTTTTCATAGTCCGCGGGCGTCTATGCTTATCATGATGTCCGGCCAAGCTGAACCTCGACGCTGGCGGCTCATTTTTTGCGATGCCACCTTGCTTTAGGAAATTCCAAAGCTCTGTAGGCGAATTGTTGTGGCCCGGGAGGCGGCAGCCCATCCCAACTATCGCGACTGGTACTTGTGTTCGATTAACATTTTGACCTGTGATGCCGCTGCTGGTTCTAGCATTCGGCATCCCGTCATCGCTTGAGCAAGAGCTCGTGATGCTTGTGCCTGACGAGACGGTCATCGCGTATGGCGAGCACTAGTAGCCGCGTAGCATGTATGAAGGTAACACGTGAAGCGAGTGATACTGATATTGACCGTTCTCTGGTCAACAGATCCTATGTGTGATTATAGACGCTTGAGACCCTATTTTGACCTCCATTTCACGGCTGAATCTAGGCTGACATCGGCGGTGTTTCTCGGGGCTTGTAGGTCGGGCCGTATCTTCATATGCACGACTAGAGTAATACCTGCGATGTCTCAGGCAGTGCAAGCCTAGTTGGTTCTCCGGCTTTTCGGCATGCCAGGGCAACTCGTGAGCTCGCCAATGGACGGGATTTATTATTAGCGTAGATGCAACATCAAGTAAGCCCGATACCTCTTGGCTAGCTTGCTTATGCACCTTGTCGGCCAACTCCGCCGCAGCGAAACACAACGCATCGCCTGTGTTATTTTGGATATCATGTCCACCTCGTTTATTGATCGCACCAATTCCACCCCGCTACGCTCCGAACTCATGATATTCATCCTCTACTGACTAAGCCTTGAGTTGAATATCGAAACAATCAAATATCAAAACCATGACAACTCGCGAAGATGTTGAATTTAAGACTGTGGATGGGTTAACCCTCCGCGGCTGTGTATATCCAGCGGCGCAAAGAGGTCCAGCTATCATATTAACACCTGGGGTTAGTACGATGCTTTCACTTTCAGATTTTGTACTAAGGTAGGCTAGTTCAACTTTACGAAAGAGATGATAGTGGCAGAAATCGCAGAGTACTTCCAGAGAGCGGGCTTCACGGCATTGACCTACGATCCTCGCTCTATAGGGCAGAGTGATGGCTTACCACGCAACGACATACAGCCCTCTCGCAACGTTGAAGATTATCACGATGCCTTAACCTTTCTGAAGCGCCACCCTCTCGTGGACCCCTCAAAGATCGTATTCTGGGGCTACTCTTTCAGCGGGATGGTGGCCTTGGTAGCAGCTGCATTAGATAAGAGGGCCAAAGCGGTGGTTTCAATGTGTCCGCTCACGATTTGGGAATTTCCCGAAGACAAGTGGGCTAGGGTCCTTGAGCGTGCGATGCAAGACCGCGAGTCACAAGTCGCGGGAAACAAGCCGGTTTACATCCCCATGCTCACGGAGGACGGGGAGAATCCTGCCGGGTTTGGGGCAGGCTTTGGCGTCGACAAATTCAATCTCATTGCCGGTGCTAAGGAGATGCAGCCCAACTTCGAGCTACCTACCACTCTCAGTAGCTACTATAAAATCGCCGCCTTTCAGCCATTTGGACTGATCCCACGTATTTCACCAACCCCCGCGATGATAGTAATACCGGAAAATGACCAGGTATCTCCTGCTGAAAAGCAGAGATCTCTGGTCTACGATGTGCTGAAGGAGCCTAAGAACATGCTGCTTGTCTCCGGGAAGGGGCACATGGATGTATTGAGCGGCGAGGACTTTAGTCGCGTCCTTGACGCCCAGATCCAGTACCTTCGAGGCGTTCTGCACTTGTGAGCCCTCGATCTAGGAGTTACGTATGCTTAATGCTTGCCCGGAGCAGGGCTCATCAGGTCCCTAGATAGTGTAGTGTGAATACAAGGGTTTTAGGCTACGGCGCCGAGATCTATGCCGGGCTGGAATCGAATCCTTGACTAGATAACATGTGAGGTCCTTTTTATCCCAAGATCCTAAAGTCGCTTTTTCGGGCCAAGCAACTGCGACAACAACCTAATTAGTAACTAAGACCCTTGTCTAGCACACTCAATTATACTACGGCAAGGTCGGGTTTAAAATCTCATTGGCCTAACTTCTCTGAAGCTGGCGGAGCCCCCCCGGAGGATCCTCCCGAGCATCAAATCGTGACCTCGTCTTAAAGGCCGCCATTACGAATGCTACCCACACTATATTTTGCTCATATGGCGTATTCTTGGGGCTGCTTATTGTGACTAAGCCAGAGACACAACTCGCGAGGATGTCAGCATCAATCCACGGCATTACTAGTAGGATAAGACATGTAGTGAGCACGGCTCAGAACGAACAGCCCATCGAATGGTGGCCGTCCAACTCGATGGTGGCTGGTGCTGGTCCTACACTAGTGTAAAATAACATGCCCTGTCACCGGCATTGCATGGCTGGCGCCTTGGCCTTGTCTTAACGCCACGACGTTATTCCTATAGTGACTCGTAAGCCACTGCGTCTGATACTGCTCTACTCTACTCATCATGGCCACAGTGGCCCGCCACGGATCCATCTGAAGTCAGTAATCCTTCAGATCTCTGATAGAAAACGGCTTTATAGCTTCGGGCAGCGTGCTATTCTTGGAGCGCCGTTGAAAACGGTTTAGGGTTAGGCTGATCGACCTGCCTTGCAGCTTCATCCTTACAGTAAGGTTTTCAATATGGCGAATACATTATAAGTCTGTCGGAGGTAGGCGACGCGTAATGACGACCTCGAGACCGTAGATGTATGCATGCACTTGCGTTTTCGCTACTGTAACATTGTATCTCTAAAGGGCTCATCGTAACCCACAATGTTCCACAACAGCAGATCTGCATTTATTGCGGTCATTACATGTACCTGGTTGCTGGGCTCTCCAGCGGTCGGCTACACCATTAATTCAGGCACAACTGTCTGCAAGCCTATACCCGGCGATCGACACTGGCCAACCACGGCCGAATGGGACAAGCTCAATGCTACTGTGGATGGCCGCTTAATTGCTACTCTGCCTATCGCACATGTTTGCCACGCGCCATGGTACTCTGAAGAAGCTTGTCAGGCTCTCAAATCTCAATGGGGTGTTGCGGAACTGCAGTAAGTCGACACCAATCCACATTTCTTATTGTTCTGCGGGAAATAATTCTGACGATGGTGCCGAAGAACATCCCAGCCTGCCGAATTTCTAGCCCCTTGGTTCCAAAATCAATCGTGTACGCCCTTTGAGGGTGAAAAAAGCCCCTGCAACCTCGGCAACTATGCGAGCTACTCGATCAAAGTCACGAGCTCTAAAGATATAGTAGCGGGCGTACAGTTTGCGAAGAAGAAGAATGTCAGATTAGTAGTGAAAAATACGGGTCATGAGTAAGTGTATAGATATTTCATGTTGATCGTTTCGCTGTCTAACGAGTGTTAAGTCTTCAAGGAAAATCTACCGGAAAGGGGGCCTTGTCTCTATGGACTCACAACATGAAAGACATGAAACTCATCCCCACCTACCAGTCCAATTACTACAATGGACCAGCTATTAAGTTTGGCGCCGGTGTTCAGATTGCCGAGGCCGTGGCATTCGCCGCTGATAAAGGCTTTCGCACTGTTTTGGGATCCTGTCCGACAGTAGGCGTTGCTGGAGGCTACTCCCAAGGTGGCGGCTATGGATTACTCGCGAGTCTTTACGGATTGGGAGCAGACAATGTCCTAGAGTGGGAGGTGGTCACGGTTGACGGTAAACTGGTGACAGCTACACCTAAGAACGAGAATTCCGACCTATACTGGGCTCTGAGTGGTGGGGGTGGTGGTACATACGGGATCGTCGTCTCAATGACAGCCAGAGTTTTTGAGGATGGCCCGGTGGGCTCAGCGAATTTCTTTTTCGGTACAGCTTCGACCGGTTCCGCAGAGGCTTACTGGAACGCCGTCGGCATTTTCCACAATCATCTGCCTGCACTTGTCGATCAAGAAGGCATCGTGCTGTCGTATTCTGTGAGCCGGGATACCTTTATCCTGTATACGATGACGGCACCAAACCGAACCGAGGACGAAGTTGTCGCTATACTGAACCCCTTGGTATCGGACCTCGAGACCGTCGGGCTTAGTCTGCAGACCATGGCGTTCAACACGTCTAGGAGCTCAACTTATTCCTCGTACTACCAAGGTTCCCTTGAGCCCGTTCTAGCTGTATCCCCCATCAGTCCGGTGGCGGGAGACCGCTTCATATCGCGGAGCAACATGGCAAATGACGCGGCAGGTGTCCTAAAGGGGTTTCAAGACGTCACGGCTAGTGGTAACTTCACACTAGCATGCACAGCACTGAACGTCAACAAATCACACATCGTGAAACCTGTAGCCGATAACTCGGTGTCCCCTGCGTGGCAGGATGTTCTTGCTACGTGCATCATCGGCTCAGTCTGGAGCTGGGGGCAGTCATGGGACTTGGTCCTAGAGCAACAGAAACAGTTTGAGCAGATCGTCTTACCGGCGTTCGAGGCTGCTACGCCAGGCGCTGGTGCCTACGCAAACGAGGCGAATTTTGCCCAGAATGATTGGCAAGCCACATTTTATGGCGCGAACTACCCCCGTTTGAAGAAGATAAAGGCAAGATATGACCCGAAAGGAATATTATACGGTGTGAACTCCGTCGGCACCGAGGGATGGAAAGAAGACGGGGATGGCCGGCTATGCCACGTTGAATGCTGACAGAGTAATTGGGTAGATCTGGATAGACTGTACAATTAGTGGCGTTATGATACCAATATTGTTGTTTTGTTTATAGATCAATAGTCATCACATATCACAGCCAGGTTATGTTGACGGGGACCTTTCGCATGACTGGCCAGTCTTGGCCATTCTCCGTCTCAGTAAGGACTTGGTAAAATCTCTCATCTAGCTAACTTCCTCGGACTCCCGTTAGGTTGTCATGTTGCCCGTATTTGCCGTGGATATTGACGCTTGGACTACGCTTGGCTACCTGTCGTAGTGTACTGGTAGTGTATGCTGGGGGAGGGGGTGACAGGCTTATTAGTGCCTACACTAGTTGAGCGTAGGGTAGGTAGGCAATCCCTGTAGCCCATCGACAAGCCTCCGTTCCAAGACAAAGGCGGGAGTCTCGGCCGAAGAAGGATTCCTTGGGAACTTGGGGGCGGGCGGTAATTGAAGGAAACGCTGCCGTCCTTCCGTTAATAAACTCACCCAAAAATAACCGCGTGTTCCGTATACGCATGGTCAACGCTCAGACCTTCGTATCCAATGACAAGATATTCGTGCTATCCTGGCTGGCAAGGCAGAAATCTGACTGCCGGGCGCTAATGCATAGTCCTTAAGTAGTCCTTTCGGGGCGGCTTCTAGACTAGCTATGTCCAGGTCGTGTAAGCCATCAGCCCATTCACATGTAGCGTATTCGGGCTTGACTGTGGCCGTTCCACCTAAGGTGGCATGTGAACCATACTGTAGGTAGCACCTTTGTTGCTAAATCTAGGCATCCGTGGGACGTTCGACGCCCTGCTAGGTATTCGAGCTTACGGCGGTACCTAAACTGATATGTGACCGCTAACCCGGCGTCGGAGCAGCGGTTGGGTAGACACAGGGCCTCAAGCTACGTGCGTCTCCCGTCATAATGGTCAAAGGCGAGCAGATAATAGATCTTGCGATTGAACACGGGTCTACTCGATTATTCGTTACCGCCGCTCTAATTTGTTGGCTTGGCTATGGCATCTGGCTTGCGATTTATCGCCTGTACCTGAGTCCCATCGCGTGCTTTCCGGGCCCGAAGCTCGCGGCTTTGACAGGATGGTATGAAGCGTATTTTGACTTGGTTGAAAAGGGAGGTGGCTAGTTCCCGTTTGAGATCCGGCGGATGCACGAGAAGTATGGCCCTATCGTACGAATAAATCCGGACGAATTACATATCGACAGTCCAGAGTATTATGATGTTCTCTACTCGACGAACAAGGCATACGACAAGCTCAAGCGGTTCCAGCATCGCTTCAGCATCCCAGAAGCCACCTTTAGTACTGTGAAGGCGGAAGAGCACAAGATCCGAAGGTCTGCTCTGGCCCCCTTCTTCTCCAAGGCGAAGGTCCGTAGTCAAGCGGCCAGTGTTCAGGCGCTGATAGACCTCATTTCGGAGAAGCTCTCAAGAGAGTACGCGGGCAAAAACAAGCCTGTCAATATGCAAGATATTTGGAGTGCCTTATCGGCCGATTCGATCATGGATATTGTATTTGCTAAGTCGATGAATCTTTACGATTACCCTGATTTTCGGTCCCCCTTCACAACCGCGGTCAATAGTGTGGCCGTCTATTGTCACATCACGCTGCATTTCGGGTTCCTGTTGAGCATCATCAACAATCTTCCCGACTGTCTTGCGATGCGCGTGTTCCCGCCTTTCATCCCCGTCATCCAGTTCCGATGGGAGATGGAGCGACAGATTGCCGATGTGCTCGCCAGTCGTAAACAGGGAACAAAGGAAACCGGCCGAAAGACAGTCTTCTCCGAGATGGTTGCATCAGACCTTCCACAGCATGAATTGCGTCCCGAGCGCCTTCTCCAGGAGGCCCAGTCGCTCATTGGCGCGGGTTTTGAGACAACGGCCTGGTCTCTGACTATTGGCACATTTCATATCCTCGATAACCCGCCCGTGCTATCGCGCCTGAAGGCAGAGCTGAAAGAGGCAATGCCTGATCCGCAACACATCTTACCTTTGGGAGACCTCGAAAAACTTCCGTATCTAGATGCTGTTTCTAAAGAAGGTAAGCCAGATTTCGATCCCTTTCGGTGTCGGACCCCTCCGCTGACAACATATCAATCCCCAGTATTACGCATCGCGTTTGGAGGCGTGGAACGACTTCCTCGTATAGACCGCACGGGCACCATGACATTTGAGCAATGGACCATCCCGCCAGGGACGCCGGTCAGCATGGACCAGTACCATATGCACACCAACGAGCGAGTCTTCCCAGAGCCGAGCGTATTTCGACCTGAGCGCTGGCTCGGCGATCCAAAGGGCCCCGATGGCGTTAAGCCGCTCACTAGCTACTTGACTACGTTTGGTCGCGGAACGCGGATGTGTCTAGGTCTTAATTTGGCACATGCGGAGATTTTTATTGGGCTCGCTACGCTTTTCCGCCGCTACGAGCTGGAGCTTTTTGAGACGACGCGCAGGGATGTTGACTTTCATACTGAATATCTGAAGGCAGCGCCTTGGCCGGGGAGTAAAGGTGTAAGAGTTGTGGTGAAATAAATTAGGATGATTAATGACCTTTGAAACGACTGCTTGTAGGAGTTCTGTTGTAGAACGGGATGGAGCAAGTGATCCAAAGGCCACTCAATATATAGACACTGTTCCTCGTACCTCATTAGCAGTTATCATGAATCTAGATGCATATACATTACGGCTCAAGTAACCGCCTAGTATTCACATATACATTGACATCACGGATTAAAGACGAAGGCTTACACACCGCTGCTCACTGATCTGATCATTCCCAGCAAACACGTGTAAGTGAAGTGACCCAAGAGTGTCACATCGCGCGGGGAGGCTGGTCCGCCGAGGCGCCCCAAAGAGGTACGCTAACTTAATGCCTGTAAGACCTGCAGGGCGGTACCAACAGTGCAATAGTTCACAGCACATCGGCGAGGACTTGTAGTTGGCACTTATACGCTTTATACACAGCAGTCGTAGTCATACTTCAGACAGCCAGAGCAGCTTCCCTTGTCCTGTCATGTAATTCCGCACCCAACTCCGCATCACCGCATTTCATCCCGCCACTAACGCTGCCTGTCATCTTGATGTAAATATATAAATAATTCAGCACTATAGACATCACCTAAATACCTACTTGAGCTGGGACGTGGCTTTCATTTCCTTCTCTATCGTTCTCTTGAAGCCTTGGTCTAAGAGGTCCATTATCAAACCCCTTCGAAATGGAGGCCTTCCGCAATTTCAAAACGCAGACATGGCCACCTCCTCCAACATTTACAAGCCCCGGCCCTCAAGAAGGTCGTGTATTTATAGTCACTGGCGGTAACACGGGTATTGGATTTGAGCTATGCAAGATTCTATTCACGTCTGGTGCGACCATCTATATGGCATCGCGGTCGAAGGTGCGCAGTGCAACGCAGAACTCCCGTCCCTTTTATACGGCATTGATTCTAAGATGAGCAAATAGGAAAAAGCAGAAGGAGCCATCAAGACCATTGAGGCCACCATACCAGAGGGTAAAAAAGACCGGGGCAAACTTAAGTTTCTCCATCTCGATCTAAGCGACCTCAAGTCCGTGAAGGCGGCAGCAGAGGAATTCGCTCGCCAGGAACCCAAGCTCGATGTCCTTTGGAATAATGCAGGCATCGGCGCGAATGTCCTAAAGTTCGGCGAGCGCACTGCACAGGACCTCGAGGTTTTCATGGGAGTGCACTGCGTCGCGACGTTGCTCTTCAGCCAATTACTATTGCCGCAGCTCAAGGCGGCGGTGGCGGCGGCGGGCCCTTCGGGGGCTGGCAAGACACGAGTAGTATGGTTGTCGAGCGGGCTCATGGATAGCGGTTCGCCGACAAACGGCGTCGATTTCAGCGTCTTGGACCAAGGGTTCAAAAACCGGGTCACGAACTACAGCGCATCGAAGGCGGGGACGTGGTTTCTGGCGCGAGAGTTCGCCCGACGGCATGGTGATGACGGGATTCTGAGCGTGACGCTGAACCCTGGGAACCTAAGGGCGGGCTCGTTCAAGGGCACCGCTGCACCGCTCTACTTCATCGTCAACGCGTTTATGCTTCATGACCCTGAGTTTGGTGCTTACACGGAGCTCTATGCGGGGCTATCGCCCGAGCTCAAGATTGAACATAATGGAACATACGTAATACCTTGGGGCAGGCGAAGACCCGATAGTGAGATCACGCGGAAAGATATACTCAAGGCGATGGCGCCGGAGAGCGAGGGTGGTCTCGGACATGCAAAGAAGCTTTGGGAATGGTGCGAAGAACAGTGGAAACCCCATGTTTGATATCGAGCATCGTGATAAAGGACTACAAAGAATGTAATTAGTTCGTACGTGGTCAAATGAACCTGTATCAATGAAGTTTCAATTATATAATGTTTAAACGTCCTCGGAGGTGGGCCGGAGAAGCGGATTCATTTTGGATCTACTGTAGATACTTGGTAATACCTCCTCTCACCAATTTGGTGCCTCCTGAAACATCGACAGGACTAAAGAGTAGAGTTTCAAACACGGAATTTCCCGCCAAAGTTTCAAAATCCAAAAACGCCTATACATGCAACATGACGCGTATCCCGACTCTAGGGTATTATTGCTCCGAATTCCAGGTCACGTCCCGCTGTACCCTTATCCCTCCCATCGGTATTCCCTCTGACGCTGGCCGCGCACTGATGTCCGTCCAGAACTCTCCCCGCTCTTTTGCCGGCACGAGCACTTGTATGTCATCTAGCCTCTTGAAAGGCCGCTCTTCCTCGTCCGACTCGCGGAGGGCGGTCCGGCTGAGCCCGGCGGGATTAGTCCCACCTTTAACGTATGTGTGCGATTGCTTGTTGGATGGCTTGGTCGTATAACCGGATCGGCGCGGAATCGGTGTATCGTCTGTCGTGGGCCTGCTGCGAAGTCTCTTATATACGGGAACCAGCGTCGGGGCACAAGCGCCAATGATAGCGATGTATATCTCGAAGCCGGTCGTAGCAGAAAGCAGGGCAGAAGTTGCTAGAGTCTGTTAGTCTCTTCCGACACTCGCCGCCTTGCCCGGAGACCACGAGCACTTACCACCGGTACCGTCATCCCCATCGTACGTAAGGTAGAGCGATATCGATACAAGTCGCGCCAGACTAGCAGCACAGGCACTGTTTGCAGTATCAGCAAAAATAGCTCGCGAGGTATATTTCGGTTTCTCGGCGGGGTTTTACGCACATGCCACCGATAAGAAAGACGCCGAAGACGACGAGCTTCTTCTCCCTCGACAAATTGAGTTTCTTAACCTCACGAATTGGAAGCGTAACCGTAACAGCGTCAATGATGACGTTAGCGGCACCAGGAATGATGACTCCCTCAGGAGCGCTGATGCAACGGCCCTTAATTGATCGGTCCCACATGTATGCGATGGGTTTACATGTTGCCAGATTGAGGGCCTCGATCGATACAAACCAAGCAAGACATACCGCTGCGAGAATGTAGCCACCGCGTCGGACTGTCTTGGTCGGGAATATACGAAAGTAGAATATGATGACGGAGAGTCGAATGCTCGTCGACCCGATGCCGTATAAGATAGTGCCGATAAAGGTGAGTTTCTGCAAGTCCATTGCTGAGCGGGCATCGGCCATCAACAGACTGAGCGTATCGAACCCCAGACCATCTACTAAAAATGCCACCAAGATAGTTGCACCCAGGCCATGATGAACAAGAAGCGTGCCGAGCGCCAACCAATCGTCCGCATGTATCCCGAGCCCAGATATCAGTCTTGACCAGAAGCGAAGGGCGACAGCAAGGGTGGAGAGGGCGGCGAGGAAGATGGTCGCTCCTATGTAGCCCCAGGAGCTTCGCCAGATTCCTAGGGACGAAACCATCCCTACTTCTTTTTGCGGCTGGACATGCGTGTTGTCATGAATGGAGAGGATCGATCGCAAAGAAAAGAGGTGATGAAAGATAACAATTGGCTTGCTTCGTGGGGAAGAATCAGGATTCCCGGCAGTGGCTTGTCGAATGGTGAGATTCGCTTACCCCAGACATTGGTTTCTCGGTGAATGCCACTTCGATGATCGTCACGGATGTCGCCAGCGGCGATTCGATCAACATGCTGGTTGCAGCTACGGTATCTAGTGTGTGCGCCTAGAAACTTGTGCTGACAAGAATAGCACACGGGCCGAAGAGGGACCAATGGGGCATGTGCAAGGCTCGAAGCTACGCAGTGTACTACTACATACCATGGCCTGGTAGTACCTTGGGTCGAGGTGGTATTTAGGCGGGCTTCACTAACACCATGGTCAGCGAACGTGGCTTAAACGAATGATGCAGAGGCCGATTTCCTGCCGTTTTGAGACATGGCGGAGGATCGCGACGCAGGGTACAGGTGCTACTCCAAACGGGATATTGACTCAATCAGAGTCAAGTCTGTCAATCAATCCTTTGCAGACCACCATCTCACTGCCCACATTTGGTGTAGCCGTACGGAACGACTGCAGAAGACGGGTGTCGTGAATGGCTTGTGCAGAGGCAGGCAGAGGATACCAGGCACCCCCATCATACCCATCGGCACCCATCGTACCACTAGTACAGTAAGAATGAAGGGTCGGCCGGGCTAATAACGTGGCAAGACGGGGAGCGAATGTGAGACGAGCAATTCGATTGGATATCGATCTCTCGGCATGCAGGACATGACGCCCCCCCAAGACCCGATATCACGACTCTGATTGGTAACGCGCGTCTATCTCACCTAGCCCACCTACGTTGGCCACACTTTCTGGCTACGTTGGCCAATGTGGCGCCACTTCGAGCCGGGGGCTATGTACCTATCCTATTACTTACCTAGGTAGGTATACATTAAACTCCTCGCCCTACCTAGGTACGTTATCTGGCTTTATAGTAACAACTATAGTTAAAATCTGGGCTAAAGTATTATAAAGCGTGTTATAAACCTTGTAACTTAGCTTATATATTTTTTATATTTTTACGATATATATAATAGCGTTAAAAGCTTAAATCTAAGGTTAGGTATAGATATATAGTCCCCTGCTCTGATCCCTACTTAATTTAGGTGGTGTAGAGAGCAGATCTGTATGGCGTAAAGGTTGGCCAACCTAGCCAGAAAGTGTGGCCAACGTAGGTGGGCTAATCTCACCAACTTGTATGCATGTAAGATCTTCGATATTAGTCTAGCCCACAGTTTTGTTTGCTTTGATGTCCCGGTAGCACGTCGCCCACCTAGCCGACCTAGCCTACTGTAAGTAAGTAAGTACTTATAAAGCATAACACGAGGATACGAGTTAAGTAAGTACTATGCAGACAGCGCGCATTCTCTAAATAGGTAACCCCGTCGTCGCCGCCGCCGAGACGCATCGTGGCCCGTATGACTTTGCTACGACAGCACTGCTAGTACGTGCATGAGCTATGTTTCAGCCATAGTCGGTTCCACATAAATGGACGATTCGCATCATGGCTGGAAGCCTTATTCTAATATTGCGAGGTAGCACTGCCGTGTCAGAAGGCCAGTGGAAGCGATGTACAGCCGGGACGAATACTAAGTAATCAATGAGCTATAGCTTGTAAGATGACACGACGTCTTACTTCATTATATAATGCCTAGGTAGGTACTACAGTACTTTCCAATGCATATGCTTTGGTCAGCGAGATTACGCAACAAACCGCAGCCGACAGGTGCACATGCATGCTGAGAGGATCGTGAGCTTTGGCCCTATTTGGAGATGGTACGCCATGTTACAACTAAGGATTCGGGGGTCGAGGTCGAGGGAAAAATTAGACGGGCAATCAGGACGATTTACCTTATACGGCGGGGAAAAGAGGGTATAGGCCCTGATTGGCCGGCTTTATTAATTCTCATGCCTGAATAGGCAAGTCCTTATTAATGCACTCAGGTTTAACCTGGTGTCGCTTCGAATCCTTCTAGAACAAATGCCGCCGCTTTCCATGTAGTTCTCAAGATGGAACGATATATTTTTCCTACTGAGCAAGGCGAATATGCTGAGTCATGTGGAATATGAAATTCAGAGAGTGCAACGTGATGTAGCTCGCTCCTTACAAGACTGACTTTATCTCGGGTTGCTTATTGTGCTAACACTGCCGAATCTCGGCAATGTAAAAATTTGGCGATACCTTCGGACAGCTAGCCTAGTTCATTGATTTCAACACCCCGCCTTTGAGAGAATCATTAACGCTTCGGATAAGTAACGTCGTAAAGTCCTAGCTGAATTTTGGTGGTTCAGCTTGACATCGATTTAATATGTGCAGTGTTCCCACGTGTAAGTACTGAACCTATTACCTTCATTTGTCCTGTGTGAGCCTGAAGCCACCAAGCGAGTCTAAAAATGGATGGCAACGAGGGTCTACCATGTGGATTGGTATTCCTCGATGTGTGTTCAAAAAGAAAAAAGTTTTTCAGTCAACTCGTAGACTTACGTCATTGCACAAGAAATTCTCGATTCTCTGTGGCTGGCGATGAATTGCCTTTTACGAAACCTGGCATATCAACGGTGAAACAAACTTGGTTTGTGGCGTGAAATACTGCATGACGCAACCTCGACATGGCTTGGGTTCAACGCCGTAAGGTCGACGAATGTCTCGTTTAGATGCTACATGCAGGGACTTGTGGCTTCCTCCGCGGATTTTGCCATTTGCGTGGGGCTGTCGTAACAAGAATCTAGAAAATATAGATCTCTGGGGAAATCTCCGTAAATTGAAGAGTAATTTAGTTAACAAGTGTTCGTCACCCAACCACTGACAATTTCCAGATTATAAACGTAGTCGAACACATCGATAGATACTTATCCCATGTTGAAAATTTCCGTCTGGTGAAACTAACAGTCGTAGTCGCCTTTCGTAATTGATATCTACATTTCGGGAAAAGGGGGGGTTCAGGTAGCGGTTCCAAATGATAGTGTGGCGTACTTACGGCTGATCTTTTGCTGACTTCTGTTTATCGAGAATCTATTCTGTAAGCAGGGTCTATTCAAATTAGAAAGTTTAGTTATCTCCAATTTGACGAGAATTGATCAGTCAGTAGTGGTCTTGGTGCCCTACTTCGATATAATATAATCTGACAAGCGGTAAATGTCATAGTTGAGACCGTAAGCATATAAGCAACTGTAGACATCAAGGTACTCACCTTGATAACTTTCTACTTTTAGTAGTGTCGTGGTACAGTGCTGCAGTTCTGTTCCGTGACAGTAAGCGAACATTATTTGAGTGAGGTCCGCGAAAAAGGTGCGCAGAACACAATTGTCACACGAGTGGGAAAGAATTTAAACGAGTTGGTGAAGCTGGAGCCTAGTCAACTAGGTAGAGTAAGGTGAACGTAGAGAAGTCGTTGATTAGACCAGCCGGCTCATAGCGGCAGGATGGTCATAGGATGAGGGGTTTTCAAATGAGGGTTGAAACATCGGCCGATATTATGGTCCGAAGGTTCGAGAGGGCGTATGACAAAGCGCTGTGATCTTTCAAGACACCACTTAGACTTCAAAGCCAATTTCATACTCACTACATTGGATATCAGGAGACCATCGAAAGCCCAGCTACATTTGCGTACTAAGGCCCTCCGCGAGTCTGGGCTTACCAGCAGCGTGAGCTTACGCGGACGGGCACAGTTTTGAGTAGTATCATTCGAGTTATGATAAATTATTACCCTCTGCTCATTTGTAGAGACTTATACTACATAGATAGATGCTGTGCCATTCTTCAACAAGCTCACCAGTTGCTGCCTTGCTGCCACGCTCTGATTATCTGACCCAGTCTACTTTTAACATAAAATTCATCATTATTCACCTTCCGTAATCATAGCACTAATAGTATACGTTGTGACGAGGCAATGTACATTTCTTCGTCCTAACCTAAAAGGCAGACAAAGTGGCGTCCTATTACTGCTGCAGCGAGCACGAGTGTTTATCTACATGAGGTAGACTGGGAACATTTAATAACCTTGAGGTTTAGACTTAGAGAAACTTGGATGATTCCACCGCTCGGGCTATTAGAACGTTTCTCCGTATTAGTCGGAAGTCTAGGGTATGTGTTGAACACATGTTGTTGCGTGAAGGGCTTTCGTGGGTTAGCTAGTTCTGTATATAGAAAGCTCTTTGTCTTGTAGTCTCATGAAATGGGCCATTCTTCCCTGTGCGATTGGTTGGCATGCTAGTTCAAAGTTCGCCCAATGCGAAAACGTCAAGTAGATTCAACACCTTGCGCAAAGCTTGCTGGAGTAATGAAAGTGATACCGCGTGAGGTAACATGGGGCGGTCATAGCACATTGAGAAGGGCAATGGTTCTAATCAATCACTGCTCAGTATTCTCCAAGCGAGCAACAAGAATGCCACACTGGTGCCACTTCAGCTAGGCGAGTAGCTGAACATCTTATTTCAAAACGCTCAGTCTTCTGGATGAGACATAGGCAACAACCTTTTGCGATACGCTACTAAGCCACTTGATTTATTGGCACACTTGTACGTCCCCGTTGCTGACCTGATTTGTAATTTACTTATGCAAACCAAGCTACAGGTAAATTCATCGAGAGTAAAAAGGATGTAATCGTCATAACATTATGTTGGCCCCTCCCTAAATCGGAGCTGTAGTATACATCAACCGCATTAGAAGTTTGCTAGTAAGAGACGGGCTCTAGACTAAGACTTGCTATAATGTGCAGCTAGATATCAAGGTTTTGGACCTCGGCCTATGGGAAAGAAAATACCAATAAGACCATTTTTAGGCTGAATGTGGCACACCCATGGAAGTTACAACGTCGAGAATCTGGGCATCGAACCCCATGGAGATGCTCCTCCGCGGGGCTACTTGCTAAGCTTCTAGAACGCGGTTGACTACAGCTCTGCTGGACAAGCGGGCAATCGGATGAGTTATAAGGGATAATATTAGATTTTAGCCGTCGTTCTTGTTGAGATCGAGGTAAATTCCAGGCATCGAGCTCCGAGATGCCCTTCTGATATATAGGGGCGTTCCGTAGAATGCAAAATAATCTTCTGGGATGGAGAAGAGGTTTCACTCCCTGCTAGAATCCTAAGATGGCGTATAAGATCTCCCTCGCCTTGCTCGCCGGAAGCGCGTGGGCGCGTGATTTTCCAAACTGCCAGTCCGGGCCGGTACGAGCTACGTCGAGTTTACAAATCTCTGGCTAATCTTTGAAAGCTCGCATCGAATCAAGTATGCAACACGACGCTCGACCCATGGTCTCGAGCAGCTGCGGTAAGATGCGCCAACGCGCGAAAAGGGCATTGTGACCATAGCGGGCTTACACGGCAATTGTATAGCTCGTCGCAGCGTTTACAACGAATGAGAAGATCTCCAACAGCTGGGATAATTCTCCGGGCGTCTCGCGAATCGGCCTGCCAGCCTACGAATGGTGGCAGGAGGCGCTCCATGGCGTAGCACGGTCCCGCGGTGTCCAATTTGCGAACTCGGGAGAATTCAGCTATGCGACATCGTTCCCACAGCCCATCACGATGGGCGCGGCTTTCGATATGCCGCTAATATCCTCCGTAGCAACCGTAACGTCAACAGAGGCCAGAGCATTCAGCAACGCTGGGCGGTGCGGGCTGAACTTCTGGACGCCGAATATCAACACCTTCCGAGATCCTCGCTGGGGACGAGGACAGGAAGTTGCCTCGGAGGATCCGTATCATATGTCGCAGTATGTAATGCAGTTAATTCCAGCGCTGCAGGGCGGACTTAAGGCCGATCCATACTACAAGCTTGTCGCTACTTGTAAACATTATGCGGGCTACGACATGGAAAACTGGAAAGGGAATAAGCGATATGGGTTCGATGCGAAGATAACCATGCAGGATTTGCAGGATTATTATCTTCAACCGTTCCGCACCTGTGTTCGCGATGCGAATGCTCAGTCCATCATGTGCAGCTATAACGCCGTCAACGGGGTGCCGACATGCGCTGATCCCTGGCTACTCCAAAACGTTCTCCGTGAACATTATGGCTTCGGCGGAGATCGATGGGTTACAGCAGATTGTGATGCCCTAGGGAACGTGTGGACTGATCACCATTACGGAGGAAGTGCAGCTAACGCTGCCGCCGCTTCGCTCAACGCCGGCACAGATCTGGATTGCGGACAGTTCTGGCCCCAGAACCTACCCTCTGCCTACAACTCGAGAATGTTCAACGATACCGTGCTCGACCGATCTCTAATCCGTCGTTACGCGTCCATGGTACGGCTAGGCTGGTTCGATGCGCCCGCCAACCAGCCGTATCGACAGATAGCATGGGCTGACGTCGCAAAGCCAGATGCGAAAGCGTTGGCGCTACGTGCCGCGCAGGAAGGGCTAGTGCTGCTGAAGAACGAAGGTGCGGGTAAACTGCCGTTGTCTAAAACCACAGTGAAGAGTGTAGCCGTCGTAGGACCTCTTGCAACAGCAACAACTCAGATGCAGGGCAACTATTATGGCACAGCCCAGAGCATATCCACAGTAGTCAATGCGTTCAAGGCGGCTGGGTTCCAGGTCACGAATGCGCAAGGTTGCGCACTCACAGGGACTTCGACATCTGGATTCTCAGCGGCTGTGAACCTGGCAAAAAGCGCGGACGCAACGGTCTTTGTTGGCGGCATGGATACGAGTATCGAGGCTGAGGACAAGGATCGAGAGCAGATAACTTGGCCCGGAGTTCAGTTATCCTTGATCCAACAGCTAGCAGCCGCGACGGGCGACAAGCCGTTTGTTGTTGTTCAGATGGGCACCATGGTCGATAGTTCGGCACTCGTGTCTGAGAAGAACGTAAACTCGCTGGTCTGGGCGGGCTATCCGGGGCAAGATGGTGGCACGGCCGTCGTTAGCGTGCTAACTGGTGATAAAGCACCAGCTGGAAGATTGCCTGTGACTCAATACCCCGGCGACTATGTCAACCAGGTCCCGATGACGAATATGAATTTGCAGCCTGGAAGTGGAAACCCGGGGTATGTTGCAATCTTCTTCTCCTTTTATAGCTGGACGCTTTATTATCGCCCTTGAAACGTTTCGCAGTTGATTTAATTTTCATATACTAACAAACATTCAGGCGAACATACAAATGGTACTCCAAGGCACCGGTCTTTCCTTTCGGATATGGGTTACAGTACACAAGTTTCAACGTCTCCCTATCACCGGACCTCCCAACAGCATTTTCGACAGCGGATTTAGTGCGCAGCAACAGTACTGAAGGAAGCCCTCTGGATCTTTTACCGCTTACATCGGTACCAGTGTCAGTGACAAATACAGGAAATGTCACTTCCGACTATGTGCTTCTTGCGTTCTTGAAGGGTGAGTATGGACCTTCGCCATATCCTAATAAGAGTCTGGTAGCGTTCACAAGACTGCATGATATCAAGCCCGGAGATACTGCGACTGGCACACTCGATATCAAGCTTGGAAGCATTGCGCGGAGTGATGCAAATGGTGCTTTGACACTATGGCCTGCAAAGTACAAGTTAGGTTTGGATATCGACGATCGTGCGAGCTGGGACTTCGAGATCACTGGCACAGCTACAGTGTTAGACAAGCTACCGCCTAAGTAGTAGGATAGTAGTTGAAGTTAAAGCTGCCAATTAATAGGAGATGGTTGAATGAATACAAGCAATTGAGCGGTATTCCGCGACCTTTGAACCCGATGCATCGTCATTTAACATCTTGTACACTCAATCCGAATGGAAATGTCGCGCTCCACCGCCTGTTCCGAAACGAAATGTCGGCGACACTTCGTTTCGGATTCCTAAGAAGAAAAAAAAGCGCGACATTTCCATTCGGATTAAGTGTAATTTAGCGTCCTTGAGAGGTTAGTTAGCCATAGAACGAACGCTACTGTCCGGCAATATTTGTAGAGTTTTTATCGGTGCGACAGAGACGATAGCCTATTTGCTCCCACCTTTCATTCCCGACACATGGATGGCACCAGAGGACGTCATCGGGATCAACTTCTCTCTTGATCTGCAACAAACGTTCATAGTTCTCTCCCCAAAACGTATGTTGCCAATCCGGCTCGCCAGGATTATTCTTTAACTTGTAAGCAGACAACTCTGTGTACATTTTGAGTAAGGCACTTACCTCATTCACGTAAGCTCCCATGTCGGGGGCCAGCTTCCGCAAAGGCTTGGTAATATTGTTGACGGTATCGAGGGCCGCGGTTCTCGCGGTGGCATTGAGGGGAGGAAAGATACGCTGGTTGACTATGATAGAGTTACATATTAGTCGCATTTAAGCAATGAAAGACGCCGGGGAGCTTACCAGAATGGACGATCGCTTTCCTCCAAGTTGGAGTAGCCGAAATACTGCCACCTCTTGGCTTAGCATCTCGTACACCTTTCCCGGCTATAAGGTATGCTGTTCCACTTGAAAGCTTAAAGGCTTGGCCGAGAGTGGTACTTTCGACTGTGAGAGCCTTTTCATCAAGAAGTCGAGACCCAACATATTGATCGTAACCCGCCGGGTTCTGGTCGTACCATATGCTGAACCAGGATTGAAAGGAGGGATAAGGATTAACGTCCAATGTAATAACCGCATCGGGCCATGTGGCTTTGACATGCGCGATAAGAGGGTCCCAGATTTCTTGCATGTCTTTGACATCCTGCGTATCTAAGATCTGTGAGAATATGAAATTAGAAACGACCGCTTGTCATGAAGGTTCGACTCGTTCTTAGGGGGAAAAGGGGATGCTACGGTGAGCGTAGAAGAAAATTACGCATCGGAGGAGGCCAACCAACAATGTATACTACTTAAAAATACATACCATAAACTCTCCGCTCATGCCAGCAAAGCTCTCATTCCCATTATTGTTGAAGAATGCATAGCCTGATACGTCCTTGGACGCGAGATAGGGGAGAGAAGACGCAAGGTAGCCGACCATGTCCCAACTCCAAGGTGCGCTGAGGTCTAGGCTAAGGAAGGCTATAATTCCTGCTACTACTTTTGGAGTTGGATGTGTAGCAAGAGTCACGGAGGTCATAACACCAAAGGTCGAACCGCCTCCCTGTGTCCCATTCATTAGCTTTGGATAGCGTGGAAAAGATGTCAGAAAATCAACTCACGCCCCGCATGGCCCAAAACAAATCTTCGTTTTGGCATTCGTTAGTAGTGACAATATCGCCCATTGGCGTGACGACTTCCAGCTCCAAGACATTATCTGCTCCCAAACCGTAACGGGGTCCCAAAATCGAATGACCACCGCCAGTCAGATAGCCACCAACGCCCACTGACTTCGAGAGTCCTCCTACCACGGTCCGGTTGGTCCTGTCTAGCTCTTCATAGATAGCACCAAACTGGGAACCGCCACCCACAGTCACTGCTGGAGTGTCAATTGTAAATTTGCAGCCCTTTGGTTTAAATGAGTTGTTGTGTATCTTGTGACTTTGCATGTGATGGACCCATATAGACAAAGCACCCGGCGCTTGCGAGCGGCCCTGATAATCATGACCGGAGCTTTTCACGACAATACGAACGTTGTGTTTCCGTGCTGTTTAACGTATTTGGTCAACCCATAGGTTTGCGAGGTGTAGTGTGTTATTCTCGAACATACCAAAATCAAAGCTAAGCTTGACGTCCTCCGGGGTCGTTGCATTCACGACGTAGGCAGGATATCCTGCACCACTGCATGGAGTATCTGGGTCAACCCAACAGGTGTCATTATTGAACTGCTGCCACATGTTTGAAACGGGATCGCTTTGATGGAAATCGTATGTTCCCCAGGCTGCTGTGACGATAGCGCAGTTGTCGGGGCTGCCCGAAATTAGGAATCAGTTACGACTTATTGAAAAGAAAGAATGGATTCTGAGGCACGCACTTGAATGTGGGCTCTCCGGGATGGCAGACAGCTCCGGGAGGAGGGCCTGGTTTGATAAGTTTCCCCCCAGTAGATTCATTAAATTTAGTCCAACTCTCTCGATATGGCCACTACCGTTAATATGTCAGTGTCAGATCAATATATTCCAATGGTAACCTATTGCTCTTAGGTGGATTACTTCCCCACTTCTCTAAGTGTTCATCGGGCTTGCAACTAGTAAATGACGAGCAAAACATGTATCTAGATCATCAAACGCGGCTCGATCGGGAAATGCTTACGGCGGTAATGCCAGGGAAGGCTTTGCATGCTCCCTGTTCCTCTGGCCTGGCTGTGGCGGCATCGCCAAGGACAAGAAGAAAGGTGGAGGCGAATTGATACGTGAAGACTCTCATTTTGTCAGTGAGACTCGAGTGGATCGCGAAGACTGAAGTGCTCAGCCTGTTGAGTCAGACTGGTGAGTCGGCTCTATTCATATATATATATTCCTTCAGGAGCGGCTTGCCCAGACAGTTAGACAGTAAGGCAAATTGTAGGGCTGAGAATCGTATCACAGCCCCCCAATAGCCCAGTATTTTGCCCATAATCTTGTCGTATTTCGGTTTACTCGCTCGGTTTGGGCGTATTTGTGGCCAAGCCGCCATGGTATAGGGCCAAATGTCAAGGTACGCGGGGTATGTCGTATGCCGTATGCAGGTGCCTTATGGTATAGATATGCGTACTAATTCACCGTCTACTTACCCAAAACCTACGATAAGTAACGACCAGTCATTTACAGTTAGAGAAAATTACAGCTAGCTAATAAAGGAGGGGATTGCGAAATGAATAACAACTCGTTTCAAACAGAGGTCGTAGACGCGAAATTAGGTATATGAGGCGCCGTTAGATCTAGCGGATTAAAGTATAATCAACTTGTTTAGTTCCATAGAATAATGTTGAATATTCCAATATGTACCTACCTACCTAGGTAGGTATGTAAGCAAGGGATATTATAGATAACTGTATATATATCGCTACGTAATAAATACGTAGAGCTACCAAGGTAGGAGGTGCCTTTATAGGTGTTTAATATAGGCAAGTATTTTGCGGACCCCTACAGGGGTCCGTAAAAACTACCCTATAGCTACCCCTTTCTAGCTTATTTATTAACCTTCCTTTAAATTATATACCTATATAACTAATACAGCCAACATAATAGCAACGTGTTTAACCGAGCTTATAGTAGAATGTTAACTGCCGTACCGCGTTCTACTGTTTATAATACCGTGGATTTATACCTAGTTTATAGCTTATTAACGTTGAATGTTATATTAGTGCTTATTAACATATTATTTGTAACTTTGTTGCTCTCGAGTGTAAGCAACAAAACGCTGTAAAAGCAGACTTAAATATATTTATCATAGCACAACCAGCCTGTAAATATCGAATGGCCAGCTGAAAACAAGGGGACTTAGGCATCATGCTGTCAGGAAGCCAAAAGAGTTAACTCTGATGAGACTAAGCTTGCCTTTCTTGGCTTCGCTTACGAATATCTGGTGGTTGGAGAAGAACGTGAGGAATGCGAAGTTGCCAAAGGAAAACCCGGTATCGTCATAAAGCCTTGCAAACAACTGCTAATTCAAGCTTCTTACCTCAGTCCCCAACGCCCGTACGGCTGAATAAATGTATTGGAGAAGATGGTCCAGGACTGTAAGAGATCCAACTATATATGTATTTGAAAATTATCAATTTCGCTTCTATATCTACTTGATAATCGTACTAGGATATTATATTACACCTCATTTTACCTCATTTGGCCTAGAGGAGGCTCCCCGAAATTCTACCATTGAACACTAACAGCTCCTGTTTGACGTTAACACCTAGCATCACTATAGGGATATTATAACAAGTGTAGCTAGTATATTGATGTTGTAATGGTTATGGAGCTGACTACTTGGTAGTCGTAGTAAGGGGTATTTATCTGCACTATCCGTTATACTTTCCATAAGACCGGTAAGTAGGTAGTAATCAAGGTAAAGCACCTGGCCTGTCACAGGTGTAACGCGCGTCATATTTAAAGGGTGTTATAACAAAGCATTATTGTCACGCCTAGTTATTGGGGCTGTTGACTAAGCCACTTAGCCCAGGGATATATTGTATCTTACTTGGACCTACTGTCACAGAACGCTACGGAACAACCCACGGAGACCGGGGGTACCGGGCACGGGCCTACGGCCCGCATATATATAGTGATTGGGCAATCTCTGCTATATAGATAGGGGTTTTCCCTCCTTGTGCAATAACAATAAGTCAATACTGGAACAACCAGCAGGCAGGACTGTGACACCTACTTCGTACCAGTTTCTCTCCTCCTACAAGCTTGAGTCTTGTAAACTACCTATTACGAAGGCCCTCATTCTTATCATTGCACCTGACCTAGTTACCGTGTGGCAATTATGACCAAAGGGGAAATCTACACCCGGATTGCCTCGCTTCTAATCCCTCGCTTCTCCTTGCATCCTTTAAATTCATATACGAATACGACCTGTCTCAGGATACTAAAGGTAAGCTAAAAAGCCCTATATAGCTTTATCCTTGGCTGTGCCTTAAAAGCATGTGATAGGTGTAGACTATTCTGCTGAAGGAATTTTAGCTGCCCGATAATATGCCGCTATTACGCTAAAATACAGTCAAGAAGATCCTATGGCACAGCTTACTATACCTTTCCCAGGGATGAATATATTGGGTATTGGCGAAGTATTCAATACTATCATGTACTTAAGAGATATTTCACATTAGCCGTAACGTCCTGTTTCCCAACATAATATTGTTAGGCTTCCTAAGGCTTCGATGAAAATAGTAACCGCCTGTTTATCTTCTCTCCCGCACACGGCCTTGTTAGCCCCTTTAACCCGAAGACTAAGAAGGAGTCGTGGCACAAACTGGTTGAGAGGCTAGTGAGGGTACTTTAAGGGATTCCCAGTATTAGGATAAGCCACAAACGGGCGTCTGGAAGAATACTAATAAAGTTGGCAAAGCTTCGCGAAGTAATTCGAAGCCACACGCGGTGTCTTTCCTCAGGTTGGAGAGACCCTCAACATCTGTAGACTTCATTGGCTGTCGCTTGATAGCCTTTTCGTGTGCTATGAACAAGTGCGGATCGAGTCGAACCTAGAATGGCGGGGTATGGTAAAGATTTTACAAGGTTCACACTCATGGGGAAATGAAAACCAAGTCAGATGTAGTAGTTATACGCAAGCCATGTCAAAGCTCACGCGCGACGGATTAACTAAATCTTTAAAAACCGATAACTTACAATATGTTGTTACACTTTTGGAATAATAAGATCCTAAGTAACTACCTTCAAAAAGAAAAGGAAAAGGAAACAATACAAAAATATTGAGAGGAAATATTGCCTTGTGTGTTGTGAAATTCTCTGGCACAAAGACACTGCTTGTCATAACACTGGAACAAATAAATTGTCTGTCACAGACCAAGTGTTTTTTTAGTCTAGGGCCATTATTATATGTGCATAAAACGGCAACGGAGTACGGCATCCGTTGGCAAATTCGACGATCGCATACACATACACACACAACACACACGCACACACACACAGAAGACAAAAACAAACACGCAGCTATCCCTAAATTCATTACGCTAACACTAGTATCATGGGTCCCACAAGTACTACAACCTTTCCCGAAGGCACAATGGTTGCGAAATTGATAGGGATACAACCAAACGGCTACCGCCCAGTACAGACACAAAAAATATGTAACAAATCTGGTAAAATCTCTACCGAGCGTGTCGGGGTCTCTAAACCTACCAGATGTCTCTTTCTGGCCGACGATGGGTCCTTGAAATGGGTCGCGGTCAATTCTGGCGTATTCCCAGGCTGGTGGTCCTTTAAGAATACCAGCCATCTCGTATTCCCCCCTTTCCCCACGGGGTCCTGGAACGTGGGACAAATCCGCCGGCTCGAGAACGGCAAGGTTACCTTCACGAAAACCCTCGAGATACCCTTTGAAGGAATAGAAAATGCTTGGCATCCCACCAAAATTGACTTCACCGAGCTCGAGCTTGTCAGCCAATTCAAAGACGGCACTGGAGGGAGGTTATTCCATGCCAAGCATCCTCGCTTCAATGAGAAGTCAATATTCCTCAAGGTTGCCCCCTGGGCCTGTAACTGGTCGAGGCGGGCCATGGAGAATGAGACTAAAGTCTACCAGCTGGTCGAGGGGTTGGGAATCGCCCCCGAGTTCCTTGGCCACGTAACTTACCGCGGCGCTATCATCGGTTTTATCTTGGAGTGGTTAGAAGGAGCGAAAACAACCAAGAAAAAGGACAAGATTGCCCGTATTGAGGCTGTCAAGAAGCTTCATGCTCTGGGAATCACTCATGGTTCCGCTCATCACAAAAACTTCTTGAAGAGAGGGGAAGACGTGCTAATCATAGATTTCGAGGATGCCAGGTTCGATGAACAGGCTACAGATAAGCATAAGGATGAAGATATCCGGCGTATTGGGGACTATAGGGGAGATATGTACACAGTAGAGTCGATCAATGACCTTGATTTAGCTCCGGAAGTTAACAAGTTTTTCGACTTCATGGTCGACGACACGATTGATTGGACAGATGATTCCGATGCGGGCGAGAGCGACCCGAAAAACGACTAAATAGTGTTTTGCTTCTGCCCACAGACACCAGGGAATTAAGACTCAGTTAAGCAGGGACGACAATCACGAGTCGGACAACCGTTCGGGGCGTTTTGACTCAGTGATTGAGCCATCGCGTAGCGTTTCCCAAGCCACCTCTCCTCAGATGAGACTCATAGAGAATGAAAGTATACATATAGTGTATTAAATAAACACGATCCCTAAGCCTCCATGACTTGACGAGTTTCTCGTAACTAAGGGATCTCAGAATTGCGTGCCCGTATCGGAGTAATTAATGTCCCACTATTGAATCAAATGCATCTGTTAAAACTTGCAACTGCTCATAGCGGCTCTTAACCTAATCGTTTATATCTTTATACATAAACAAAGTCTCTAGGTATCCAGGCCGCTACTTATATCCCGTGCGTTGCAAAGTCGAGGCACTAAGTAAAAAAACAGAAGGCTGGCGGCTAAAGGCTAAGAACGGTCCAACGCCGCCGAGACAGCCGCATTACCACAAGAAGTCACCACAAGAAGTCAGCAGAGCACTTCGCAATTGCCGAGTGTTTAATATTTTAAGTTTCTTTTTATTAGGACCAAAAGGCAATTATTTTTTGCGGATAGAAGTATTTTCGAGTAAATACTAATAGTGTAGTAGTATTAGTTTTCATAGTTCTTTATGATGCCCCTAGATTTATAGTCTCCTAGACGATACTTAACCACCTAAACGTGATTATAGGGGATTATGGGCTATTGGGTTCTTAGCCTCTTCGCAATGTAGCTTTCATTAGTCGGCATAAGAGAGCTAAACCTCGATTTCTTATCCTCTAGGAATAAGGACAACATGAGGACTCAAGGTGGCATTTATTTCTCTTGGAGCACTAGCGAGTCGCCCTATATGCCGAATAAATGATATTCACGGATTTGAGTGACTTGTATGACTCGCCGAAGTCAATATGCAGACCTCAACTTGGTAAAGTATCTAATTATTGATAGCCGATATGAAGGCTGCGCTTCTTGAATATTATTAGATAGCTGAGCGAACCAAGATAGAGCATAGGTCTGGCGTCCGCCTCAACTCCCGCATGCTATTTTTGAATGGTATTTCGTAGAACAGAAGAGACGAAATTATCCGTCGACTTATCTGCGCTGCATTCGGTATCTTCTACTAGTCAATGCTCCCAACTCATACGTGAGGTTCTGACCATATAATTCGACATGTGAACAGTCTTGGCATCTACGGCACTTGCGTTCGCCATTGAATAGATGAATATTGTTGATCGTATAGGGTAAAGGCTCTTTACCGGTAACCCAAGTGTGCCTTCGGAAATTTGCCGCCCCGAATTAGAACCTGTCTAGCAGCCTATTGTATGTCCCAGTTAAACCACCATGTCCCGGGTAAAAGTAGTTTAATCATAGACATGGGTCCTGATTTGTCCGTGGAATAAACCGCGTGCCATCTCAATTCTCAATCGGGATATGCAACCATTAATTACCACTCTTTTTGATAGGTACTAGGTTCGCGCCTTGAATGATATGAGAGCTGATATATCCGTCGAAATATGGGATTTAGGGTGCAGCTAACAGGAAATGTACTTAAAGGGCCCATTAGGCACTGAACCGAGACCCCCTGTTTCTCCTCCTTCAAACCTTTGCCGCAAAAGCAGTCTGTTGTAAAGATGAAGTCGTTCTCCGTCGCCGTTGCGCTCATTGCGCCAGTTCAGGCAGGTCTTCGCTTCGCATGCTCCTCGCTCACCACCCAGCGCGTGGATCCAGTTGTTGAGCCCGGACAGACGCCGTCGGCTCATGTCCATCACATTGTTGGAGGAAATGCCTTCAACGCCACCATGACTGGTGATGTCGGCGAAAGAGGTACTTGCACTACTTGTGAAATGGCAGAGTATGTATTCCTTAGTCATCCATCTCCCACCGTAGCAGAGAAGTTGTTACTATATAATTACCTAATACCTGTGCATACTCTCACGGTCCCTTACTATTGAGTTGGTATTTCAGTATTAGTGGTGGTCCTTTTCTAATCCTTGTTTTAAAAGGGATTTTTCGAACTACTGGACAGCGGTCCTCTACTTCAAACATCCTACCAACGGTTCCTATCACCGTGTGCCGGTCAAAAACAATGCGGCCCTCGCTGCCGGTACTACTGGTGGAATGACTATCTACTACACTCAGGTAAATACTCATAATCCCGATGTTTCTCTTGGACAACCTACCAGGTGCCTGGCTAACCTTTTCGTAGTAAGCTTGCTCTCACATTCAGGGACCCGGTCTTAATAACTACAGAACGAAAACCTTAGAACGGGTGCAGTATGCTGATTTACATCTAAAGGCACGACTTCAGCACGGACGCGCTGAATCAACAGTACATTACGGCCTTCAAACCAGTAAGTTTGCCAGATATCCCCTCAAACTAAGTAATCTAATGATTTTAGGGCTTCCGTATGACTGTCGGATCCCCGACAACGAACACTCTTGACCAAGCCAAGGGCCACATCGGTCTACGCTTCAATTGCCTCCAGACTCTTATAAACAGAGGTCCAGAGATGTAAGAAATCCTCAGAGTCATTTATCTTTTTGTCTTAGCGACAGTCAATGTATAAAGGCTTCTTTTCTGGCCAGGACCGTCCCTAAAAGCTTCCAAACCTCTCAAGGTTACTATCAAAATGATGATAGCTGACATCAAATCGTCTAGGGTCGACTTCCCCGACAAGCCTTGCCCCGCTGGGTATGCCTTCCTACAGCCCTTGAACACTTATACGTTCGCTCAAGATAGCGATAACTGACTCCAAGTGTTCTAGTATTTTCGCGGTCCACCATTTCCCCGCGTGAGTAGCCCGTTTAGGTTAATTGGCATATGAAGCTGCTCTAACGAGATTCCAGTTGCTGGGATGGAAAGAACCTTGACAGTCCTGACCATCAGTCCCACATGTACAACACAATCAAGTATGACGGTTTCACCAACGCTCCGCCGTGCCCAGCCTCGCACCCAGTTCGTATGCCTCAGTTGACTTATGAGACTGTCTGGGACACAACCAAGTTCAATAGCCTGTGGCCAGCGGGTACTCCTAACCCCTTCGTCTGGAGCTTTGACGGAACACGAGTAAGTAACAGGCAGGCCCGCCTTCCTCCTCTTCCTCCCTCTCCTCCCCTTCCTCCCTCTCCTCCCCTTCCTCACTCCGCTCCCCCGCCTCCCATCTTAAAAAGTATTCGCCGTGCCCGTCCTAATCTAAGTAATAGGGATATGGAACGCATGCGGATTATATGTTCGGGTGGAAGGGGGACTCCCTCCAGCGAGCTATGAATAAGTCGGAATGCTTCTACGACGGCTGCGGTTCCATCAAGAAGCAGACCATGTCCGTTGCTAATCAGTGTAAGGTTAAGGATTTTGTCGGCGAGGAGACTGACGGATGTAAGTTTAGAACCGTCTTGACACTACTTCTTTGATACTAACATCTCATAGGGCTCACCTCGCTTCCTGGTATGGCCATGTAAGGATACAGTAGTTACGGTCTAATTCTGGATATGATGCAACTCTTCAATGCGCAATTTGCGGGAACTCCACTTCTGTTCGTTTATGTACCTAGATAAACCTGCAGTGTTTATCTTATTCCGCTTGATGACGTTACGCTTATGAAAAAACTCCGTATCGCCCTGAGATACTGGTTTGCGTTTCGAGATCTGTATTATTTTCTTACAAGACTGATACTATATTGATATATATGCCCGCATTTTTCTCCCATTATTACGTATTCCGGCGTGCTTAATGCTGTATGTGCCAAACAACCACTCGATTCTATATGTCTTAAATCCTATCCGTCACCGATTAAAAACTATGAGCGCTAGGATTTCGAGATAGATATGTCTCCTGGTAATTGAAAGATAGTGGTGCGTTTTATGTATCCTGTACGGTTCGTGATAGCTCTCACTATAGACCGTATCGTACCGATAGTTCTTCTCGCTGTCTCGCTATAGCCAGAAGATAACAAAGCAGCTTACAAACAGCCATGCAGCGCCGCATAGACCAGTTACTCTAGCTGCTGACGCGGTAGGTACCGTTGTTGGGTCGCTAGTTAATGATGATGACGGTGCAGTTGGATTGCCGGACGACGGGGCAGTTGGGTTGCCGGAAGACGAGGCAGTTGGGTTGCCGGATGACGAGTCACTTGGGTTGCCGGACGACGAGTCACTTGGGTTGCCGGACGACGGGATGGCTGGATTGCCGGACGACGGGATGGCACTGGTTTCTGTGGTTTGAGCCACAGTTGTCGTTGTGGCCGTTACAATAGTTGAGGTGGCTCCACTAGCTGGCGAAGTAGTGCTGGCAAATGTCGTAGTCTCAACATTCGTTGTTGTTATTGTGGTTCCTATTAGCCCTCCACCAAGGGTAGGAATTGCGTATGGCGGGTCGAAAAGTCCGAGTCTTCCACAGGCATTGCACTTTATCTTGAGTTAGTAATTGGTCATCTATACAGACTATCGGGAATTCATGGACATGAAATATCTGTAAAGGGACTAAAGAGGCGCTTGCCGTCACGATCATACTTTGATATCCTCATGATAAAGAATCGTAACTGATTTTACTCACCGGCAAAGCCCATTGTTTCACAGTTTCAGGCGCAAGAAGGCTAAAGTCGCAATGTCCATCAGGTATTGTCGTCGCGATTACTTCAGGATCTAGCGACTGGGGGCAGTCCGTATGTAGGTCGTTTAAAGTAAGCTGCCTAGTGATTTGTGGCCCGGGGAGTATTGTGGACACCTGATCTATGTCGACGGCAAATATTTCACTCGTCCCAGAAGGGCCAGCTCTGCCGATTGAATTGGTGCCGTATATGGTATTTATGACAAGATACACGGATGGCGATGTACTATGATTTCATTAGCTCATCCAAGAGTCGCACGAGAAAACATGATTAGGAAGAAAAGTACGTACAAGGTGTAGTCAATCCCCGTTTCAACATATGTTGAGGGATACGTGTAATCGTTATTAGTTGGCCAGAAGAACAGTCGAACCGTACCAGCCACTATGCTACATGTCGTTGGACATTCTTCCTCAATGGATGTGGTTATTGTAGGGGTAATGGTTGAATATGAGACTGGTGGAGTAATCGTCGTAGGCACGATAACAGTAGTACTACTGACACTAGTTGTTGGAACTACTGTAGGATAGTATACGGTTGAATTATCAGTGACGGTCACTGGCACACTGGTCGTGGTCGTCGTGGTGTTCAGAATGGTTGTAGGGTATTCAGAAGTGACGGTTGTAGGGTATGTAGAAACGACGGTCGTAGGCGATACGATAGTGCTGCTGCTTGGGTACGTCTTATAAGTTGTTGGTAGTGTGATAATCGTCGTGCTACAGCTGGATACGTTATAGTAAGGGTAGTGATAAAGAGCTTAAAGATATTAGTTATCGCGATAGTGTAAATGCAAAACAAAAGGTGAGTACTTACCTCCACCGTTCACGCCGTTCGCGCTGAGGCCCAGCAAGCCTACCACGGTCCAAAGTTGAGGAGCGGAGGGCATATTGGTACTAGCACGAGAAACAGATCTGGAAGCTGAACGAGCGTAATATAACGAGTGTAATGTGATGTTGGCAGTTAGCGAAAGAATAGCAACAAGATTGAGGTCCAGTAGTTTTGAAAGAACAATCTTTCAAGCATCAGAATACGGAGAACTCATACTATGGGACCATACTTGGGTATAATAAATGCAAACAGGATGATGTTGTCATTTTAATAGTAGTGGGTATATTAGAACAGGTGAGCTACCAATCAACAAGACCTAGGAACACAATACGGGGGGGTTTTACTTAGATCTCTGGTTACGTACCTAACTCACCCATGGCAATGTAGAAGCCTGTTGTTGGCCTTGTTTACGTGTTGATGGTGTCATAACTGTGATCGTGATGCTTGAGCCGTAATAACAAACAACAATATAGACCAAGCCTATTCAATGTACTAGTACATTACAAGGGGCCCTAGGAGTGAGTTGTTCATCGACATGGTATATGATTGGCTAGTGCGTGCCAACGTGCCAGGGGCTAGAATCCTATGACGATGGTTGCATTGTGGTGCGGAGCCGAAGCCGTGGCGTTTGAGCCCCCTTGGGTGATGATGTACTATGAAATGCCGGTCATTGACGCTTTTTGACGATTATCGACCCGGGATATTTTACGAATGGAGCTACCACATCAGTTACCCCGGACCACATCCTCAGTTCCCCAACGAGCATATATGCACCTATGCTATGAAGCGTTAAACACCATGTGAAAAGCACAGGTGATATTCCGCTTGTCATGTTTTACCTTCAAGTCCAGTATTCCAGATGCCATTCGTCGCCGCGAGGTGCAGCCAACGCATAGGCAGCTCCTTGAAGAGATACATCCCGTAGAATCGAGGACGAATACTGTCTGTGTTTGCTGCTAAACATGGATCACGGCATAGGCGTGAAAGCGCTCCTGTGTACTTCAATGTTAATAATCTTGACATCGGGTGATAGCACAGGCAATGTCATAGGATCCTCAAAAGATGATGATACCCCACAAGCTGTCGTGATCTCTCCTAGTGAATACTTGTAAGTCAAGACCAACTCCTCGGATCACTGTCAGCTAACAGAGCATCCAGTGAGGGAAATGACGGACCGTGGAGCACATGTAAGTAACAGTTAGAGTTATTTTATCCCCTCAGGTCAGGCGCATGCGGATCGTTCTACTTTATATAGCTTACTGCTTTGAGATGATCAATAGCATTGCCATTCCAACTTTCTCTGAGGCAGCAAAACTGATTTTCGATGTTGCAGTCGATCTTCGGGTTGGAACTCCAGAACAAGACGTCAGAGTTATTGTATCTACAGCGTCCCCAGAATCGTTTGTCGTGCTATCCGATTATGGCTGTTCGACGTCTGTATTCGAGACAGTGCCGGACAATTGCGCAGTCTCTAGGGGTAAACTGTTCAATCCAAATGAGTCGTCAAGTTGGCACGAACTGGGTCTCTTCGGGATAAATGATAATGGAGTTGGTCTTGAGGCGAATCTCGGGTATTCACAGAGGTCGGTCTTTGCTACAGAACACCTTGGTCTGGGACTCACGGGACCGAGTCTTGATAATCAGATCGTCGCTGGCATTGCGACCGCAGAACCCTTCTATTTGTAAGAGCCTATTTCTCTACCCATCCCTAATGGCGGACGAATTCTAATCCGCGAACGACCATAGGGGTCTATTTGGACTTAATAACCAACCCGTCAACTTCACCTCACTTGGCAACTTCTCTTCGCCTTCATTTCTTACTACACTAAAGGACAACGGTGTTATTCCAAGCTTAAGTTGGAGCTATACTGCAGGTGCCAAGTACCGTAAGTGTTATTAGGGAGAATCTGTCGCGATCGACCTGCTAAGTTCATTTTATCTTAGGTCTCAAACAAGTGTATGGACAATTGATACTGTCTGGATATGACACATCGAGATTCGATAATGAGAACTCAGCCTCCTTCAGCATGGCGGATGATATCACACGTGACCTGGTAGTAATACTTCAGTCTATTAGCTATAGTGGTTCAACTTCAGCCACTCTCCTGTCAGATCCCATCGACATCTTCATCGACTCTACTGATCCTAATCTCTGGCTTCCCGAGGATGTGTGTAATGCCTTTGAAAATGCATTCGGGCTTACTCTCGACAGTACCACTGGTTTATATCTAGTGAACGAGACTTATCATAATACGCTACTCAATTCAGACGCGGAGGTGACTTTCAGATTATCTGATGTGAGGTCTGGTGGGGAAGCTGTGAGAATTGTTCTCCCTTACGCGGCGTTCGACCTTACCGCAGAGTCTCCCCTAGTCGAAAATACGAGCTACTACTTCCCATTGAAACGTGCAGCCAATTCGACGCAGTACACATTGGGGCGCACATTCTTACAAGAAGCGTGAGGGACACCCGCAGCCCAATACAGAAACCGGTTTATTTGCAGAGACCTGACTTCACCATAGTTACCTCTCCGCAGACTACGAGCGTCGTGTCTTTAACGTTTCGGCGTGTTCATGGATTGCGGGCGCTGAAGAAAACGTTATCACTATTCCGTCGAAAGATTCTGGCCAGTCGGGGGATGGATCCTCATCAAACTCGGGGGAAAAATCCCTGGGTGGAGGTGCTATAGCCGGTATAGTGATAGGCGCTGTTGTTGCTGCTCTCCTGATTGCGGCGGCAATCATATACTTAATACGTCGTCAACGAAAAAAGAAAGCATACGCAGCACACGATCCAGCAACTGACATGGCTGTCATCACCGGCCCGGTTCATAATCACCATTCCCAGAGAACAGGGAAATTCTTCTCGCCAGACACTGTCGGCACTAGTACGGACACAGGTGGTAGTGAGGAGAACAGAGGGACTAATGGAGGCAGTAATACCGGTGAGAGTATCGCAGGCGAGAGCAACCAACAAGAGTTAGACGGTCAAGAGACACAAATTGCACAAACCACGGCAACTGGTAGTGATGGACCGCAAGCCCGCCCATCACACGGAGAAACAAAACTACCAGATAGAGGGCCGACGCCCATATATTACGAGCTTGCGGGGGCGGAAGTAGCGAAGGCGGAATCAGATGCAGTGCCAGGTTTAGGCGGCTTACCACCGCGTGTTGAGAGGGAAGAAGGTGATGATCATATTGACTCACCATTTGTATCTACTTTGGGCAGTTCAGGCTGGCAGGACAAGCGAGCAGACGCGTCGTCGGACTTAGTGTCACCTACTACGCCGGTTCGGCACAGTTTTGCTTGACCTTATGAGATACATTTAGTAAAGAAATCAAGCGCTCAGATAGAGGGACGAATTCAATCTGCGGGAATAAGATGGTGTCCTCTTCTCGAAGTGAGAACTCTAGCATAGTGAAGATAAAACAGGAACCGCTTGGGAGGGTATAGTTAGTTTGTTTCAGAAATCATCTCAATAACAGTAATAAGTTTACTAATTTCCATCAACAATCACCCAAATTGAATCTAGTGTAGATCAGAGGACTCCTTTCTACGCATCCCTTACATTGTGCCCAGATAACGAAACCAAGTTTCGGGGCTTGTGTATTGGGTCGAGCCCTCAAAATCTATTCTGTTAGCCTATCGCCTTTTCGTTAAAAGATGTGACCCGAATCAAATTAATGTACTCGAAATTGTCTAAAGTCCCACTGCCTCTGAATTCCTTACGGCCGACTTGGTATTTTGGACTAGTCGACCCAGATATTCCACAACATTATGTCGAGTCCCATGGTTGATAGGAGAGCCTGGTTTTGAGATTCATTGATAAGCTTTCAAGGCTTCTGCAAGTTTGTTCATGGATACCTATCGTATGGTATTAGTACGCAAGTGCCAAGAGCGCAGAGAAGTCGCGTGTCTGGTTTGTGTTAAGGCTTTAGAGTAAGGCAGTTCTGCCATGTCACACCCATAGCCACATTCCTCAGTTATCGGTTTTCGGGCACATGAAGCAAGGGAAAGATTGGGAGTGGCTTGTCTTCCGATACTATTTAGATTTTTCATTATATACTCGCCCAATCTTGCGCCCCTCAACCAAACTCACATATCAACATTAACGCCTTGAAGCCCTAAGTTGCCTTGTTTGTTTGTCATTACTTCCATTCTTTGACATATACCCCATGGAGTTCTTCAACACCATAAGAGCCCGTGGGCAGTCTCGCACGGATGGAAGTCATGAAGTGGAACGACGTGAAGATTTCAACTACGCGGCCAATTTCTATAAAGGTGTAGGCATTGATTATCATCGTAACTCAACGAAGACGTTGCTAAAATCACTTTACACCCAGGTTGATAGCCTTGTATGGACCGCAGTACACTATGTTGATGGTCCAATGCGCCCTTATATGGAGAAAGACCCGATGTTCGCTAAGTTCTGCGAAAAGGTCGAGAGCTTCGAGGCACTCTTCAGAGCCGACACAGCTTTTGAAGCGTATCGTGGTCGTTCAAAAGGAACACCGAGCTTCATTCGACATTATTTGCATATGCAGATAGAAAAGGTATGTGGCTTGTCAACATCTAATAAGTTAAGATAGGCTGACGACAGGGCCAGGACCTCGACTGGCTGGACACCGAATTCCGCAAGTCTGAACGTCGCTCATTAGAGACGTCCTTACGAGAGAAGAACCTTAACCTATCGAGTATTGGTGTCGGCATAGTGCTCAGTCTTGCGACACACCTTTTACAACTGATCCCTCTGTACGGTCCTACGGATGGCCCTGATGATGGCTTTTACTACGGGAACACCGACCATGCGTCTGGGGACAACAATGGAGGGGCCGAATATCGTTCCTCTGAGCTAGTGATGAAAAGCATTGGGAATGAGCCACGATTTGTGTGGGATGTGGATGTAAGTAGTCTCGAAGACAAGTACCATAGAGATAACACTGACTACTTCTTAGGGCCGAGATGCAAAATGCTACCTTGCTGTTTCTCACAAGTCTCCGGGTTCCCTAGATCGGTGCTGGCTGAACCCCGATTACAAATGTAGGAGTATTCCTGAAGTAAAGATTGACCCCGTATTTCGCGGCAAACATTATCGCGGCAAAACTGAAGACGATGGCTTGGATTCCGATGGGCAGGTTATCGAGGAGTATGACTCCCCCGAGAAATGTCTCTGTGCTTTCTATGATGAGGCGACGACCTCGGCAATCTTGTGTCCGAGTAAAGGTACGTTCCTAAGTACAATTTCCAAGTCCTAGAGATGAAGTCTAATCAGATGCACAGAGAAGGATCCGGCGGCGCATGAGGGTTGTCTTATGATGAAGAAGAGGTCGGTCCGTTCTTCGGTCCCCATCGCACACAGCGAGATGTATAAGCTGCAGGCGTCTCGGAATGCACGTAATGCGAAGAAATGGAAAGCTTTATGCCAAAACTATGAGGCTAAATCCCGACGGCCCTCAATGTTGTCAAGAATCCGGTCGACTTTGAGTTGAGGGAGAGTGAGTGAGTATCATGTTAGTGTACAGTTCCAATGTCGGCACCTTTTGCTGTCATGAGTGGGTTTTAGCTACCGCAAGCCATACTTTTCGAAAGGCCGACATTTCTAGATCGAATAATTCGTGCATAAGTTAGATTGTTTAGTCTAACCTGCTACCTACCGTTCAAGTTTTGTGATTAGAATATATTGTAACTGCATTGAAGTGAGGTTTACTGTAAGGTTAGTACCTATAGGTAGGTAGGTACCTACCTAGGCTTAGATACTTACTTACTTACTTAAGTAGGTAAGAGGCTTTGCTGGGTGGCTGCGTTAGTCTAACTTAGTGGGGCTTGGAGGACAACTAGATAGGGCGTTGCGACCTTGGTCTCGGAAGTTACAGCAGCAATAGTGCTGTAGGAGCACCGTAGGAGCACCGTAAGGGTGCTGTATGTCGGCACAGTCGGTACAAGCTCGAAACAGCCAACATCATCAGCTCAGCTCTGGCTTCATCCGGCCATGACCACGAAATCACGCTCGTAGATTGACCGCCATGTCTCTCCAACACCTGAATACAGGCGTGGAGAAAGACCGATCGCTGCTCTCACCTCGCTCCTACGACGATGACGCCGTATCACTCCACAGCCGAAGCGACCAGGACACCGACAGCGAGGATGACAAGATACTGGCCGCCGCGCGGAACAGCCGAGAGCTGCGTGCTCGCGACCGCATGGTTTTGATGGAAGAGGACGAGATGGACCAGCTGGTCATTGACTCGCGCGCCCGGCAAGAGCGCGAGCGACGGGGGAGCGGCCTGCAGCGCCGTGGCAGCAATCTTGCGCTGCCCAATCCCATCCTGGCTCTGCGCAAGTATGGCCAGCCGCGGTCAGGCTCGGCCATCCACGACCCAGCAAGCTCGGCCGAAGACCTGCACAACGAGAAGCGGCGGAGCCGGCGGGACAGGCGCAGAGAAAAGAAGGATCGCCTGCTCAAGGACGCCCGTGATGGCGAGGACGGCGAGCTCATGCACGAGATGGAAAACGGTACGATCAAGGATGGGAGCTCGACGGGCGAGAGCAGCGACCGAGAAGACAGCGACGAACTGGACCGCCAACACCTGATGCATGTTTCGGGCGCCAAGACGGCCAAGAAGCGCAGATGGAGGAAGTGGGTGTTCATTTACACCACCATTGCCGTCGCCTTCGCCCTGCTCGTGCTTCTGGCGTGGAAGCTGTCCGTGGACAAGAAGCGCTCTATGGCCACCCAGCTTAGGAGCAATGGCACAGCACTGTTCGCCCCAACCACCCTCATAATCAGCCTGGATGGTTTCCGAGCCGACTTTCTGACCCGTGGTTTGACACCACGGCTGAATGCCTTCATTAAGGAGGGCGTCTCGCCATTGTACATGACGCCGTCGTTTCCATCCGTCACATTTCCTGTGAGTTCTTACTCAGCCTAGTTAAGATAGCCTAGCAGAATCTAACGCCGTTATTAGAACCACTACACGCTTGCTACTGGCCTGTATCCCGAAAGCCACGGCGTTGTCGGCAACACTTTCTGGGACCCGGCCCTGCAAGCTGAATTCTACTATACCGACCCCAAGCGGAGCCTCGATCCGAAGTGGTGGGGAGGCGAGCCTTTTTGGGTCACAGCAGAGCTCCAAGGCCTTCGCTCAGCGGTACATATGTGGCCCGGGAGCGAAGCCCATATACACAACATGGACCCGACTTTTCTTGATAGATACAACGGCGATGAGGCATTACCCAAAAAGGTCGACAGAATCCTGGAGTTCATTGACAAGCCGGGGCTAGAAAACCCACAGGTTGATGAACAGCTGCGGCCGCAACTCATAGCAGCTTATGTTCCAAACGTGGATGCCATTGGCCACCTCTACGGTCCAAATAGCACCGAAATCCAAGCTACCATCAGTGCAGTCGACGACATGTTAGACGGGCTGTTCCATGGCCTCGAGAAAAGGAACCTAACCGATATTGTCAATGTCATCATTGTGTCGGATCACGGAATGGCTACTACAGACGTTAGCCGGATGATACAAATCGAGGACTTGGTTGACATTACTAAGGTAGAGCACCTCGACGGGTGGCCCTTAGTCGGCATTCGTCCAAAGAAGCCTGAAGATCTGCAAGTTCTTTATGAGCAAGCAGCTACGAAGGTGAAGAGTAACCCGAATTTCGACGTCTTCCTTAAGGATAAAGATATGCCAGAACGATTTCACTTTAGAAATAATGACCGCATCGCTCCTCTTTGGATCATCCCGAAGACAGGCTGGGCAATCATTGAGAAGGCCGAGTTTAATATCCAAGAAGCTAAGGCAAAGAATATATCATATCATCCACGTGGATTGCATGGCTACGATCACGAGCATCCTTTGATGCGGGCCATCTTCGTTGCTCGCGGGCCTGCTTTCCCCCATCAGCCGCATAGCAAGGTTGAGACATTCCGTAAGTTCCCCCACTTATCTTATTCTGAAGCTCCCTTTCGGACTAACAACTGCTAGAAAACATTAACGTGTATAACATACTATGTGATTCAATCGGCATGGATCCTATGCCGAATAACGGAACACTTAGGCTGCCATTGAAAGTAGTTGGACTCCATAATGATGAAATAGCCCTCGAACAACCAGAAGACCCCGTTCCGACCTCTACAAGCGAGGAGGTTGCTACTGGTATGATGTCTATCCTTCCGGTAACCACGTCGTCTGCGACAAGGAAGCCTACGACAGCCCTGGGAGTCGATCCGGTTGGAGATGAACCAAAGAAGCCAACGCCGCCAGCAAAGCCCGAGAAACCTCAGCAGCCAGAAAAACCCGAGAAGCCTGAGGAGCCCGAAAAACCGGATGAAGGCAGTTCTTGGTGGGACGCTGTCCAAGACACCTTTGATTGGGCTAAAGACAAGTTCAATGATTTCATCGACAAGGTCACTAGCACAGGCAGCTAAACCCAAGTATATTTATTTTGTCTCTTCTTGCTGTTTGGTATAGCGTAAATGTTTGGCGTTGGTGGTTGATTTTGGTGGGTTTGACAACTTATGTAGAGCTTAGTTCTGGAACACTCCTATATTACACTCTGGACATGGCGAGTGGAGCTTTAATCGATCGACCGGTATTAGTCAGAACCTTAACTTGGTGTAATATTTTGTACTTCATAACTTATAAAATGAAGTTGTATGTCTCCTAATTCTTTAAATTTCGTATGTTCCTGTTGTGGTAGCTATCTTTTATGACCTCACCTATACTCCTGTATGCTAGTCATAATCTAGGGACGGTCGGAGGTGTAAAATCTAATGTTCTGCAGTAGGAGCCATACCCAAGAAGGAATATTAAGCTTTCGAGTTTCAAGTCTCAAGGGTTCCAAGATTACAGGGATGATACCAGTGCAAATTCAAGTCCACTCCATAAACGGGCATGGAGTCATCCCGTTACAAGGCGCAAATACATATGCACGTAGATGAACTAAGACTGAGCATGAAATGAATCTAAGAAGGCATTTCAGTACGTCCGTAGCAAGAAAGCGTTGTTTTGAGGCGAAGACATTGCTTGAAAGGCGTCACCTTACAGAATGGGACAGAGCTGGGACAGGGTTGCTGATCTACCGGGAAGCACCGGATGGCAAATGCTGATTGGGTGGGAAACGCGACTGAGGGAACCGGCCAGGAACCGGCCTCTTGTCACATGAGCCATTAATTCAGAGGAGCGCAACGAATTTGCGAAAATCCCACTTTAGATGGGACATTCATTTACAGGCCTGCTGTCTGGTCGCAGAACGAACATGGAAGATGGCCCATCCCGTAGATGGCTTAGAGTCTTTCCATCGCCAACAATAAGACGCAGACTCCCCACCCTGCTTCGTTGTGCGACCACCCAAGCGGTACAGCCGAGGCAAGGCGACGCGATGGATGGGACAAGGCAAGGGAGGCCCCAGAAAGAGGCTGATGATGATGACGACTGAGGCGCAAGAACATACGTATAAGATGGAACGATGACCCTCTGACGAGATGAGCAGAGGCTTCTTCATCTCGTTATCCCGCGTCTTGCGCAAACCCCATCGTCGCAAAACCAACAACACAATGGCGATCGGCACCCGGCTCACTGCATTGCTAGCCGCCTGCTCGGCAGGCGTCTCGGCCCTCCCCAGCCAGGACACGAACGTCCGCGGCCTCAGCTTCGACATCCCGAGCGCGCTTCTCACCAGCCACCTCTACGGCGCGCCCGCAAACGACTTCTCGTGCAAGTCGACGCGCAACCCCGTGGTGACGCTCCACGGGCTGTCCGCGGACCGCGAAGTCGACCTGAACCTGCTGCAGTACGAGCTCAACAGCCGGGGGTACTGCACGTTCTCGCTGACGTACGGCGCGAACCCCGTCCCGAGCTGGATCGGCGGGTTGGAGGACATGAGGGAGTCGGCGGCGCAGATCGCCGACTTCGTGCGCGAGGTGCAGAGCAAGACGGGCGCCGCCAAGGTCGACATCGTGGGCCACTCCGAGGGCGGCGTGCAGTCGGTCTACGTGCCGCTGACGCAGGACGGCATCGCCGACATCGTCGAGCACGTCGTGGCGCTCGCCCCGGCCATCCACGGCGCCACGTACTTCGGCTTCACGGACCTGTGGTATATCGGGGGCAACGTCACGCGGACCATTGTAGGGCAGGTGCTCGATCTCCTCGGCTGCCCCGCCTGCGAGCAGTTGGCGCCCGACGGTCTGGTCACGGATCAGTTCGCGGCCGCCGAGAAGATCGTGCAGGACGGTAATAAGGTCACGGTCATCATGTCCAAGTCTGATACCCTCGTACCGCCGGCGGTTAGCATGATCGATGAGACCGGGGTCAACAATGTTTATGTCCAGACGACGTGCCCCGACGATGAGGTCGGACATGCGGGGCTCGCTTGGGATAAATCGGTTTGGCGTCTCATTGTCAATGCGCTGGAGGAGACGGATGAGGAGGTTTACCCTTGCGAGAAGGGTCTTCCCTTTTAGATGGGGGTCGGAAAGCCTTAAGTCTTAAGGGTTCGAAGCCGGTTTTATTTTCAACACCATTCGGAATAATTGGAAAGGGCATGTTTTATAGAGAAGATACCCATCATAATGATACCTATTCATCATAATAGACATTTATCAATACCTACCGATCTTCTTTGCGTGTACACACCAACGTGTACGCCCCCAGATCAATTGTCGGTTAAGTTTTTGTGATTGGGTGCTATCCCTATACTACTGAGAGGGCGAGAAGCCGGCTACACTCGTAAGCAATCAGCTTGAACAAGATATCGGTCTACTGTAGATAAGGGAGTTTTTGGTTCCATATACATATACCTAGTGTAGTATCGGTAATGGGAGCCTTCTAATGGCATGGTGATAACTGAATGGCATCTAACTACTCCGTACCCATCATATTGTAGGAGCGAGTTCCCTTTATCGCTTGCTCCATACCAAGGCATTAAATTAGCTTCTTTTCGGCGGTAATGCATGCTGGGATCTTCCCGGCCATTCAGGGCACTAAGCCCTTTTCGAAGGAGACAGCCAAGAGTCTAGATCGGTTCCTTATCGCCTTCCTTTCTTTCCAGCCTAGGAATACCAGGTCAGATTTCCGAAGTAGGAATCCGGCTTGCTTCATAACCAGAAACGAAAGAAGTCGATTATCTACTGTGGTATGGGGTCCTCGTTGTGTTGTATAAAGTGCTTAATTTAGAAAACTGCACCTACATCTCACATCAAATCAATCAAACACTGTTTTTCAAATGCCGTATACGATATACCTAATCTAAATTGATAACTACCGAGTGAGTGCTCGCAGCCCCCAAGTCTTGGCAATAAATAGTCAGGGGTTAAGAGCCCTCAGCTGCCAAAAAGGTCCAGCCAGACCAGATACGGCGCCACCGGTGTCTACAGTAGGTAATACCACGGGGTATGTGTGATCCACCAAACGCCATTAATATGATGAGGGTAGGAGTTCGGGATTCTGTTTCCCTCGTTCTCTCAGTTGAAGTTCAACGGCGGTGCTCTTTGCTGCTCAGGACATGGCGCCATGGATCACCTGAAGGCATCCAATAAATTCAGCAATCTAAACAAGTTCAACAAGTTTAGTGGGGTTCGCCTGGTCCCTGTCATTGCCGCCGTCCTCTTCACATTCATTCTCTTCTACACTACCGAATTTCGCCGTCTTTCGTGGTCCTGCAAGACATGGGCCACATGCCTTGGCGGCCGACCACACAACCACAAGCACTGGGACGACATTGATCCGGAATTCAGGGTCGACAGCTTCGAGAAGACCCTGCACGATGGCACTCTCCACTTCCACCGTCAGACAGTCGAGAACAGTAGCCCTGAAGTCCTGATACTGGTACTAGCGCAAGATACCGATTCGTGGAGCAAAGACTATGTATCGACGAGGCGGAATATCTACGATTTCCTGGATCTACTCGTCTCCAGCAATCTAGATTTCACAAAAGTCACGCTTGGCTTGATGACCTCGTCACGTGAGGAGTATGATAAGGCCGTGAAGGCTACCGAGAGTTTTCCCTTCGCGCGTGTCGCCTTGTACTTCCGCGAGGAAAAGGGGACAAAGATCGCGTACGTAGATCGGCACAAGGCGCACGTGCAGCGTCAGCGCCGGACGAGAATCGCAAGCCTGCGCAACTATCTAATGCTGCGCACGTTGCGCGACGAGCAGCATCTCGTGTGGGTGGATCCCGACCTCGTCGAGATGTCTCCGGGAATCGTCCAGACAATGATGAAGCACGCAGAGAAGCATCGAGGCGTGGGCATCATGACGGCGCTGTGCACGCAGACGCGCGCGCATAACTATGATAAGAGCGCGTGGGCGTTCAGGAGACACGTACTCGACGAGCCGGCTACTGGCGATATAAACCAGACGACGCTCGACATCATGGGTCCCGTAGCGGACGACCAGCTGAGCGCCGCCGTTCAAGAGCTCGGCGAACGCCGTATTTATGTTAATGAGCTTATCGAGAATACCCACGACAACGACCTTCTGCACGTCGACAGCGTCGGCGCTACCATCCTATATATCCGCGCCCATTTGGTCCGCCAGGGCATCACATTCCCGCCGTCAAACGTCGTTGGCACTACTTGGTCTCACGATGGATGGTACGGCATGGAGTCAGAGGGAATATGTTACTTGGCGTCGCAGCTAGAAGGCGGTGGGTGCTTCGTGTTGGGCGGGACGCATCATGTGAGACATGCCGATATTAGCAGCTGAAATAGGGCTCTGTCAATTAGATACCCAATGTGTATATGCACCTGTGGAATAAGCACTGTATATGGCATCATTTCCTAGCACGTATATATATACCCGTAATCACTATTAAGATCTTGCTATAGTTACAACATAATCATTCATCGTTTCTTGATTCACGAGTTCTGTAGGTTTGGCAATCTATACCTACCTGCTGCTGCCCATCTCCCCGTATTGTAACGCGTCCATACGGTATACGTCAGGGTTATCAACGTTTCAAATTCCTTTTATTACACATCTATGGACGAGAACCAGTGCCCCAGATGATTGGTTCTATTAGTTTGGCGGACATAGGAATATTCCGATCATATGATAGTCCCGCATGAGCTATATTGTCTCAGTCTGAACACATCACTAGTCCCAATCCCAAAATCGTTAATCAACTCAGACCGCAACTCCCCCTTTCTTAACCCTTTAGTTAGTGGCAGTAATAAATCGGCGAAGTGCTCAAAGTGTTGTCTCGGGAAACGCTGCAATGATACCACTAACCCAGTAGATAGTTCATCACGATGAGCTGTCTACCTCGAATGACTATCTTTAGAACTCCAATCGCCAACAAGTGAATGCGACCTACCGCATATATAGTACTCCTTGTCGTCGAACCAACTGCTCCAGATTTTTAGACCATTACTACGCAATGTTCAATGGAAGTGTTTTCTAACGTATGTTCGATGGCTTATTAGACGTCCATTTGCCAAGCAGCTGAATGCGCTATGGTTGATAGCCAGCCTATACCTAAATAAATCATGCGACGCTGGCATGCGCTGGCATGTAGCAATAGGGAGGGAATGGTTACCTCCGAGCTCACTCACTGACTAGGTATACTATCTAGGTGATGAATACGGAAACCGGCGCACATGACAATGCCGGTTACCGTCGTCTTGCATTTGCCGTAAACGGTACACACAATAGAAGAGACATTGCTTTTAGTGCGTGTCTATAGGTTGAGACATAGGTACATTACAGCTCATTATCGTCCCCCTGAACAACAAGTTTGGCCGGCCACAGCTCCGATCGATCTAATTAGGTACGAATGTAACACAACCTCACAGAGAGCATGCAGCTCTCATCCACTACACAGCGCCAACCAACCCCTCACTCGGTCGATAGAGGGGAAAGGGCACGAGCATAATTAACGTCAGATGGAGGGGCGGGAAAAGCCCAGGCGTCAGCACCCGACCAAACCGGGCTGAGATCATGCCGGCAGCGCAAAGCTTCGGAGTCCGGCAATCTCGCTTATGCTGCAAGGACCTTCGTGCACTAAGTTGTGCTTGGGGACTTTGCCATCAGCAGTCGGAATCTGGAGCGCGATTGTCTCGGTTATGCCTGGATACTGAGTACGATGTCCCTCCTTACTGACGTCATTTGTGTCGGCTGCGAATATCAGGCCGAATTGGCCGCCGGTGACGAAAACAGAAGTGGACTCGTCGCCGGGGACCGTGATGTAGGCTAGTCCGGAGAGGAAGACAACCCATCTAGCAAATCAGTCAATCAAGTTTATGAAAAAATAATAAAATAATAAATAATAAAAAAGGCAGATCCAGTTCTTGCTGAAGAGGGGAAGGGAACATACTGGTTCTGCGGTGCGTTGTGCAGACCGCCATCAAAGTTGGAAGGGAGGATAGAGTAAGATAAAGTAGACACATTCCCCAACTGGGCCTGGGCGCTACCCGATGTTCCAGGCTGGGTGGACGTATCGAACGGTTGATCCATCTGCCAGCACTCGAGGGTGGATAAGCCATCTCGAGCTCCGATGGCCGTCACATTGAGTTTCAGTGAGGCTGCCTGCTGCAGTAGTTTCGGCAGGGCGAACAGGCGGATCAGCTGCATTATTTTCATTTTTGGAGGCTTACTTCTGGTCCGGGCAGTCAGTCGTAGGTTGTGAAAGGTTCGGGTGTGTTTTAAGTGAAAAACGACTTTATTCGTTGGAGACACAGGACACTAAAGGGCAGTCAGACTAATGAAGGAAAAGGACGATCCCTCCTTTTGTACGACGAAACATTGACCCTCCTACTTCTCTTTCAAAAAGGGATGTGCTGCAGGGAGTCGATTGGTTCGCTTCGCTTCGCTCTCCGGAGCCTGCCTATGATGCGCGACCAGGCCTATCTTTGGCCGAGTTATGCAACCCGAGCCTGTAGTCTATCGGAGGGGATGATCAATAAATGCACTGCAGCCCGTCACTTCGTGCGTATTGGTGCATGAAAACGCAGCTTATTGGCGGGGGAACGCGTAAAAGACGAAAGGGGAAGAAGTAGAGAATTGTTGGAGAACTTCCAATTTGGCCTGTCCAGCGGCACCGCACCGATCGACGATCAATCAGCCCAATGTTCTACATTGCCGGCTCCCTCGTACAGCAGTACTACGAACAAGGCTGTGATACCGCAGGTTCAGTCGGCAGTCTGGGCCATATTAAACCTTCAATATCTCCCCACTTCCAGATTCAGAACGAACCGTCGATGCTCCATGCGGTCCCGAGATCCTCACCAGCCTCTCTTCCCATTGGAACCACTCAATGGCGACCGAGGTTATCAGCGCCTCAGCTAGGGCCGACGCTCCTATAAGCTCGGCAGAGTTTGTAGGAGTCGCGGCGCTTTACATAACAATATGTACAATCTTTACAGTCTCCAGATTGTATGCGCGATTCTTCATACATCAGCAACTGTGGTGGGACGACTGTGAGTAATGGTCACAACGTTACGTCTCGCTGCCCATCTAATCTTGAGGATTATTAGGGGCCATGTTCCTCGCTTGGCTAGGCACTATTGCCCTTTGCACCCTACAACTATTAATGCTCCAGCACGGCGCTGGTCTCAATATCTGGGAGGTTCCGGAACACGAGCTCAAGCAGTTCCTAAAGGCAAGTCAGGTCAATCATATCACATGACATTAGTGAGTGTGCGTTAAACCGGTCCCTCTAGCTTTGGTTAGATATCCAGATGGTAGCGCGCATCGCCATCTTCTTTGCCCGACTATCCATTCTACTATTCTACATACGGATCTTCTTCCCGATAGGAACAGCTAAGTCGATATTCTGGTGGATCATACAAGCTGTGATCTGGCTCAATGTCCTCTACAGCGTCTCACTTATTCTCGTATTGACACTTCAATGTGTTCCTTACCACCTGCCATGGGGAAGCAGCTGCGTCAATCAATATCTAGTCCTGGTACTAGCGTCTGTCATCAACATCATCAGCGACTTCGCCGTCCTTGTAATTCCTATCATCTTCATCATTAGGCTCCGAACAACCAAACGAAGGAAATGGGCTATTTGGGCACTGTTCGCCTTCGGAACATTGGCGCCACTAGCAAGCGTTGCTCGACTTGGATACCAGATCCCGCTGGCCGACGGAAAGAATAAGACGGTCATATATCCAATTGTATTGTTTCTCGCGACCGCAGAACAAACCGTCGCTATGATTGTCGGCTCTGCCCCAATAGCTAGTGGTGTGGTCATCGGCACATTACGGCAGAAGCGCCCTCATAATCCCCGCCTCAAGCAGAAGACACTGACAGAGCGCATCTGGCCAGATAGGGAGGCGAGAAGTGGATATTCTCCAGGAGGTGGCATCCCAGATCCATTTCCCATCTCAGATCCCACCGCCATGGTGACGGAAAGTGCTGAAGGTCTGAATTCCAACATGAAGGGCAAACACAGCGACGGCGAGAACGAGGACCCTTGGGGAGTCATAAGTCAGGAAATATCTAACGTCAATAAGACAGGACATGAAGACTCCAGGAAGAGTTACGTCTAAACGATCGGTTAATGGTAATGAAAAACATCAGCGAGTTATCTGGGCATCGGTATATGTATGGTTTGGGAGTTTTGGCGCTCTTTACAACTTGTATGAGTCACACACTAGGTTGTCCAGTATGTTCTTGTCGTTAATATTGTATGATCAATAATACGAGATATCTCGTAATGAAGCCTCGTAGCTGTTTCGGCTTGTTCATGACTACCACGTAGTCAGCTCTCTCGCCGTGTTCATGATTTCTCGATTCAAAGACGAGTCATAGCAGTAGTGTACAAGCGTGGCCATTCCCAATACTTTGTGTCGAAAGGTGAAGTCTAGAGGTCTAATCAGGAATTGTTGTGCAGCGAGAATCGCACAATCTCTATATAGGCTGCTTCCTCAGATGTTTATTTTTTAACGGAAAGACGTGTTATGCTGTGGCACACTAGAACTAGTCAACGTATTCTCATCCTATAGGGGCGCTTCAAATATGCGCAAGTCCACACTTCTATAGTGTTCTGCTAGGAGAGTGATAACGAAGATGCTAAGGACCTAGTCCTGACAGATAATCAATAGGGGTATTGTTCATGAACACTATAGGCGGTCCACCACACGAGTATCACGTGATATTAAACGAAATGTACGGTGTCAGAATCCCGTTGAGAAGTCAATTATGGGGCAGATGAAGACCGTTGTTGTGTGAAGGGGTCTGACTCAGCTTCGTAGGTAGCTAGTCCTGGCTATATACAGATGTATTCTTTGTCACAGAAGTGGTATCATAACATATAGCGTTGAGAATCGCTCTAGGACTACCCGATGACAACCAGGATATAAATCGTTATCTAGCTAGATACGATTGTTTAATTCGCAGTTCAAGCATCATCTCAAGATGCCATGTCCTCATCCCTCTCCAACTTACTCAAAGTTAGTAAATTTCGTGGAATAGACATATTGTGTATTATAATACGTACTATTTTAAGACGGCGATGGCACTATGCAGCCCGTTTCAAGTCTTCTAGTCGCATTCAACTCGGTAGCTGTGCGGTTCGGCCTTTGCTGCCCTTAAACCGCCAGTGCATGGGACAATAAGCTTATTTGATTCAGCGTTGCAACCAGCGCCGTCATAAATAACGAGTCGGCAGTTGGCGTCTCCGTCAGTGCCGTGGTGTTGAGAATAGCACGAGTAAGTATGCTCGTTGGAACACGAATCCTTTTCCGTCTGATCTCCTTTCTTGAGGTCTTCATTGAATGTCGTGCAAAGTAGATTAGACGCGCCGGTTGAGTAGCGGTCAAACTTGCAGCGGTAGGCCGAGGCCGTTGCAACAAACGCAGCGAATACGATGGTGAACTTCATTTTGATTGTGTATAAGAAAGGAAGCAGGCTTAATGAGGTAGAGAAGGTAAGTAGAGGTAAGTGATTTCTGGGGAATGCCTGGCGAGCTCACCTGTATATTTATACCCAGTTTTCTTCAACACTTCCATATATCGTGTTCCATGTATCGTGTTAACACTATCCAGAAGAACATCGTGGTTCGCTTAATACTATATTGTGGCAATTCTCGCGCAGTTCCGATTTCACGCTGAAGCTTTTAGATAGTGAAGTTAGTTGCAGAAACTCCAAAGTTGGCTGCCGTTCTTGGTAGATGGTCGCTTCATGGGTCTTCATCCTCGGTGAGCGAGACAAGCGGCGCGCACTCCATGGCCGACCTCGTAGAATAGTTCTCAAACGTGACGCTCCTAAGAGACGAAGAGTAGACTGTTGCGAGGGTACTATATCAGAGACATTACATATTTCTCAGCTGCTAAAAGAGTAAATCTTGCTAATACCTAAGTCCAGCACTTTATGCTCGGGTTAGAGTTTCAAAGAGCCGTCTGAACAGACCCGAATCGGGAGACTTGGCATCCAAGCACTTTAAAGGCCTGGACCTTCAGCCGCATGTCGCTTAAGTCAAGAGTTGACCGCTTTTCAATTCTGATCGCTCTAAGGATCTAATAAGAAGTTCGAATCGCCTGGCGCGCCGCTAGTACTATCGGTCTTGTATTCTAGAAGGTATGTATGAATGATAATGTATGATAGGTTAGAACACCTGGAAGCACCAACGTTCTATATCGCCACATTTTGACCGTAAACTTACTACAGCGACCTTCGCAAACTATCCCTACTTATTCTTGGTTAAAGTAATTTATCATATCGTGAATGACTTACAGACATGTTTGAGTATTGGAAATACCAATTAATATAAATTCGAGGCTGACCCAGTAATTTAACCGGACGTACAGAGTACCATCTCGCCCTATTGTCGTATCTGGTTTGAGTTGAGAGCCCCCATTACGCCAGCCTTCGTCCTACCATGTCCATTATTTAGAACGTATTCTTAACATATCATATTCGCGAGAATATACATCCCACGCTCTCCTTCTATTGCTCTTTAGTCCTCACGTGGTAGCCAGCGATTGTTTTAGTGTCCGGCCACTAAGGTGGCCGAATTCCAACAGAAATAACCCGATCCAGACTCGGGAAACCCCTCTCGGGCGCCTAGATTGCCCAATCGGAAGCGTCCCGCTACTAGCGAACCGGGGTCGGATCCGTCAATATAATACTAAGTAGTAGTTATTTTCGACCGAGATATCAGTTACAGTAGACGATGTTCAGCACCTCATCATCAGAAGCTTCCATCGGGACATTAGATAGGGGTTCCGTCGATGAAATTGGATTGCTCATAATTATTGGCGATGTGCCCTTTTCGCTAATGACTATTGGTTGTGATGTCAGTATGGTTAAGTCCTGTAGTATGTTTGCATTTCATCTTACTTCAGAAATGATGGTACAGCTTAGCGCTGGTAGAACCGTGATAAGATGGCATCGGTTTGCTCCTCGACTCTCTTCTGGTGAGCCGCTTCGATGTGTGGTGCACTTTGGGACGACGCCATTAGCGGACGGTGGGAATCCTGGCTGTAACTCGATAGACGGTATGTCTGGAGGCTCTGTTGGTCGGCGGGGTGAGTGGTGGGTGGGTGGGAGCTGTAGAAGTGCTCGGGTTTCCTAGGTGCTTGGCTATCGATGGGATCAGCCAGTTCCGAGAGCGGAGAAAGCGGTGATTATAGCATAGTAGGTACTATCGACGGATAACGAACGGGTTGGGACTTACGCATGGTAAACTGGGGTGTTAGATGGGGACGACATGACTCCGTGAGCTGACTCAGATAGATTGTATGAAGGAATAGTTTGTTCGCTGATTAGGTGTATGGTGTTGGCTGTTTGTTGAGCACATGAGGCCATGAGGAGCGATGCAGACAGCAGCGAGCGGTTTCATAATAAAGTAATTTTGCGCCGATGAGAGTCAACGTCTCCCTTGAGCCAAGAGCCGCATGGCTTACGCGCTTGTGCACACTGCTCGGAAACCATTCCCGTGAATCAACAGCTTCGAATACCACTTCGTTAGGTTGATTGAGCTGATATGGCCTCAGACACTACTAGCACCTGGATGCCTGATCCTGAGGCCGTGAATGGCCTAACAAGTCCATTGTCGGACCTGTATGTTGTCATGGTCATGCCGGCACAGCCCCGGGGTGGTTGCATATTTTTTATTGCCTCCTCGCTTTATTCCGACGTTGCGTCAAACGTATAGCTTACGGAGAACTTACACTGAGGCCGTTGCTGAGGCCGGTGAGGCCAGTAATATCCACGCCGAGTGGCAGCGTAGAATCCAAGATGTGGGGACAATGAGCAGAAGACATACCCCGCATGTAACAAAGTACTCTGTTACACGTGGGGAGGATCGGCGCCATAGAAAACATTCATTTCAGGGCCTACGACCAAGCCCTCAGTGCAGCCTATTGGATGCTAAATGGAACATATGAGGTTGCTATTAGTCTTCTGCAAAGAACTCTATAAGAAACTTGGACATATAGTATCTAATAGATGTGATATGTTTGATCAAACGTTCAGAGTGCAGGTAGAATCTAATGAATTGGACTCTATACAGTATGGCATATATAGGTCAGAAACGCAATAGCATCTACCCAACTTAACGGATGAGGACCCCTGGACGTGAGTTATGTGGGGGAGAGGAGGTGTCAATAGAAGCCTATCATTTTCTGAGAAACGAGGATGATACTACCAAAGTGAGTAAAATGTTGGCTTACGTTAATAATAGCAATATCTTTGCGAATCAATGATATTGCCAGAAGTCAGGAGAATGGCTTGCAGAAAAATGACGATCGGCGAACTGAAAGGACGTTTCATCCGAGTCTATTACAAATCCCTATTCAGGCGTTGAACACACTCAGCGCATGACGCCTCTCCGTAGTCTTGCTGCCCTGATACGTATAATTACGAAGGGAAACCGTTAAGTTACCGTTTCCTAACTCCTGGTTCGCGCTCAACAACTGATCTGAAAGGGCGGTCGCCGGTCGAGTGTAGGCGTCGAAGATGAATAGGCAGCAGCCCTCGTGGACTCGGAAAGTCCTGGCGGCGCGGCAAGAATCGATAATAATTCATTGTTGTCTGTCGGCGCCGACCGTCTCTGCCATCGTGTGATCAAATACACCCCACCTTACCGGCGCCCAACTGCTGATAAGCCTCGCCAAGGTTTCGGTGAGCAAGTCTCGACCAATGTCATTGCGTAACCGAGCCAATCATCTCTACCCACGCAATGCAGTTCATATAGCCCCCAAGTGTGGACGTCGTACCGAGATAGGCGTATGACGAGCCTCGGTACAACTTGGATGTACGTCCGACGCCTCCGCTTCGTGATTCTGATCAAAGGTGATACTCTCTCTCTCACTATCCCCGTCATGTTCCCGAGGCAAGAGATCGACACGTAGAGAGCATCGGCCAGGCTTCGCGTCATGCTGCCATGTGGCACAGTATATCGACGCGGGGTTGATCGGAATCATGTTTCGCCGGTACCGATGTTGATCTTGTATCACGTGATTGACGAAATGCCATTATGGTATCTGTCGCGCTGGTCGAGATACAAGAGGATTTAGGTAAGGACCGCTAGGGCACCCGACGACCAATAGACGTCTTCATGGTTCGCGGTGTGAAGAGCATAAGAACACGGGACAAGGGAAGATGAATTAATTACTTTCAAAACCCAGCATGTTCTGACCCGTAGTGTACATGAACATACCATCAGCGGGGAGCAGCTTGGGACTTGTGTTGACAAAGCAGACTAAACAGAAATGTTGGATAGTAGTGTTTTGATTGCGATGGACAGAGAGCTGAGGAAAGAGAGGAGAAGAAGGGAAAGAAGGGAAAGAAGGGAAGGGAAAGGAGGAAGCAAACCTTGGATAGGGTATGAGCCTGTTCCACAAGCCCATGACCGAGCAGTCTCGGGGAAGACCACCAACTGTAACAAGATGGAAGGATATTCATCTTTTTATAGTGAAAACTGGAGGTCGACGATATTGACCAGGAATGTTACCACGTACGCCAAAGGAACGTAGAAGAAGTCCCACTCAGAGCCCTTTAACTCGATTTGAGGTCGGTAGAGTCGACGTGCATGTACACAGCGTCGCATTACGGCCTAGTCGACCCCATCAAACGGTGTCCGATTGGATAAGCGATAGCGCCGGTGCTTCTCTCATTGGCTGACCAGCTTGGCACACTCGCCTCCCAATCGAGGCTGGCATGAGGGTTTCCCGCGTGGTAGTGATTGGTCCGTAGTGCATCCCAGCGCGCGGTGGAATATGCCCGCAGTAGGCACCAAGGTCCGAGCTGACACCCCAAATGCAAGAATGCGCCTACCTGGGCCGCGAATCAGGGGCTTGGAGGGCTAGAATGTGTAGTAGTTTGTGCATGAGTCCTGGGGCCTTGCAACAATAGGAAATTCTAGAAAGGGACGTCGAAATGTCTGCCACATGCGACATGCATAAGACGCGGAGTCGTCCACCAACCAACGTCATCGAATCAAGGTAGTGCTGATCGCCCTGTCGTGCTGGGCGAGGGTGTTCCAACCCTGGAGATAAAGCAGCAAACATGATGTTCTCTTCGGTGAGTCCCGCTCGGCTCAGGGATCACATCCTCGTCTTAGCAAGCTCGTTAATTAGAGAAATCGAGACATAGAAGTCGAGACCCGCGCTCACTTTACATCTGTCTCGTTATAATAAGAGTGAAGAAGCAAAGAAATCTGGGAGTGAAGGCCCAGGAGGCCTGAAAAAGTACAGTATATTTACCTTTTCCTGTCCATTTCGAGTCCAGATCTGGTGACGTGGCCTCAATGAACAATGGAATGATGGAGGGTCGTAAGGGTGTGGAGATGACATCTTACGACCTCACACAAGCACGCAGTAATGAAGGAACAACAGCCTACGCCGCAGGCATGGCAGAATACACCAATGGGGTGACATGGTGCCATGATGTGGTTGTAATCACGGATGTTGGCACGCCCAAACGCACCTGAAAACAACGTAATTGAGTGCTCAGAAGCAGGCCACAGCCCCCACGATCCCCGCATGTGAACTGCAATTTTTATAGGGTACCAGCCTTATCGTAGGGGTAATGTTGCCGATTGGACCCTGCGGGAGTGGGAAGAGGTTGAAGAGAAGATGGGGTCCGGAATGATGTGAGAGGCATGTGGTCAGCAGAGCAGCCGCCAGGTCAGTTCTCCGCAGCTGACAAAGTCCGCCCGTGCCCACCTGGAATCCATTCCGGAAATATGCGGTATGAATTAATAAGGCTATGCATCAACTACTAATACCTACCTATCCAATGTCACAGGTGCAAACCCGTGGACCTGAACCTTCTTCCCAAGGTTAATGGAAATGTCATTCCGCCCGTCTTACCTCACCAACCTTCCACAAGTGAAATCTTGACATCTAGACCGCCAATTGGTCGATTTGTTGCGCCTCGCCTCAATTTCAACTTGGTTTCGTCCCTAAGCGATTCGTCCGCTAGCGCAAACTCGAACCTCCCGACAAGTGTCGCGAGCAAGATGGCCAGCTCGGATTTCGAAAATGACTGGCCTATGCAGCTCCTAGGACCGTGCAAGAAAGTCAACGTCGCGTAGTTACTTCTGGTGCCCACATTCTTCTTGGAGCTCTCGCCATACTCGTCTTCATCCAACGGGTCGGTTTGTCTCTGTTTTGGTTGTGATAGGTATCGATTGGGATTGAAGATCCGTGCGTCGTCGCCCCAGAGTGACACATCGTGGTTGGTGGCGCGAGGGCAGATGGCTATCTGCGTGCCGGCTGGGATTGGTGTGCCGTTGATGGAAGTATCCACAGCAGCCTCACGGAATGTAATGGGTACCGGGGCGAAGTAACGTAGTACCTCCTGGCAAATGGCATGGAGGTAGGGCATATTGTTGTCCATGACCGTGGCCAGGTCCTCGGTGCCATTCGGCGACGAGGGGCTGCGAAGGTGCGTGCGAATCTCGTCTCGGAGCCTTGTCTGCATGTCTGGGTTCTTGCTAAGAACATACACAGCCCACGTTACAGCTGTCGCAGTTGTTTCGTGCCCAGCTTAGCGAACACGTTAGTCGAGATCTCTAGGTTCACACATCATAGAACTTGCTAGATTATACGAAATAAGGAGACTGAGGTATCAGGCACGAGAGGTTTTTATACGCACCTACTAGAAAGGTGAGAAGCTGTTCGATGAGCTCGTCTTCCGTAAAGCCACCGTACGAGAGTGCTACGGTTAGTATGTCCTTTTCCGCCTTATCTGCCAGCTCGGACTCGAGATCACTCTTTTTCTGCCGAATTAGTTGCCGGCATATGTCACGAAGTGTTTGTGCTGCCTTGCCGAGTTCTATATTCCTCTTGAGAGGCACATACGGCATAAGCCAGCCAGGCAAGATCCAAATTCGAAGGATGAAGATAATAAAGTCTTGTCTCTGTTGAGTAAAGACCTCCTTGTATATCCGTTGCAGAGTCCTGTACTTGCTGTCTTGACTCCGGACTGAATCAAGGCTCTGCCCCATCCCCGCAACGAAGATAATATCTAGCGTGGCCTTGCTAGCCCATTCATTAATATTCGTAGTATAGGGCTGACGATTAACCTTTGATGCCGCAGAAACGGCTTCAGTTAAGGATGTGACAGCGTCGCTTGAGATTTCCCACATCAGCCCATATAGGTCTTTGATATGTCTGTAGGCGAAAGCCGGCAACAGGGTCCTCCTCTGAAGTTTATGTTGATCTCCCTCGGCTAGCAATATCTACAGCACCCGGGGTCAGTTACTGCCATTTCAAGCATTATCTATGAGTGTTTCACAAGTGTAGTTAGATCCTAGGACGCCGTTTCGACCGAGAACGAACTCTTTTGCTCTGGAAGCCGCTCAAACAACATGAAAATGGCCTCGGGAATAACTTACCCCATGTCCGGCAATTGGCTTAAGTGCAGTCACTACCACCTCTGGCTTCTTAAACTGGTAGCTTTTCGTTGTTAGAACCTCTGCCAGCGCCTCAGGAGTCGCCACAATGATCCGCTCTGCGTTTATAATCGTACGGTAACGAACAAGTCCATTGTGCACAACTTTATCAACCCTATCAGCGACAATGGCCTAGTTAGCTTGCGGTTGAACCGGATGGTACAATTCCTATCATGGACGATCAAATGGAAAGCAAAGTACCAGTCGCTCTGGGGAACGCCTCTAGGCTCGGACCATATGCGAAGAGACTGTCGACTCCACCACGAATTACCATCCACTGTAGGAAGGTGTCTCAGAGGTGAGAATATGTTCGGATAGAGCATAAAGCGATATATAGCCCATAATAAGAGGCATATAGCGTAAACTCGGCAAAAGACACTCAGATATGTCGACTCGCTGATTTTAGTGAGAGGATAGGACAGTGTAGCGGTGAAGGCCAACACGGTCGTAAATGAGATACCCAGCATGTTGACTTCAATCAGAGAATATTTCGCAGGATAAGGTTTCGTTGAAGCGGCGATCCAAAGAGTCAAAACAACTACGGAGGTTCTTCTTACAATATATACTTAGGTGTCAAAGTTTTTCACTAACTGTCCTTGCATAAACAACTCGACGAAGTGGAGGTGTTGTGTACACTAGAAGCGAATCCGAAAGCGACGGGAAATGCCGTAAGCTAACGCTGATAAGAATTGAATATCTTTAAGGCAGCTGACGTTGAGCATGGCCAAGTTGAGACAAGGAGCAGCAAATTCGAACAAAGCCTCGTGTAAATCCCAGGATATAACCAAGTTGCTGCTCATGGTTAGGGAGCAATGGTTATCGGTTGGCAGACTATCTACAGGTAACCTAATGTGAAACCATTACGTGTTGTACGCGAGTCTGTTAGGCGCTCAACTGCCTACCTACAGGTCGCTGTGATATTATACTTAAATTAGCGTCTTCCTGTAACGTAAAACAAGACTAGTAGAACAATGCGAAAAGCGCACAATAGCCCGATTCTCGCTCTTCGGCGAAGGGCGAGCGCGAGCGCGAGCACAATCAAAAAAGCCTCTAGGGACCCCCTTACACGCCCCTAATCCTATATTCCCGGCGCCACGTCGTCAGCCTCGGTATCGCAATCGGACATTCGTGTAATTCACTCCTAGTAGGTACTAGGTAGGTACCTAACATACCTACCTAAGTACCTACCTAGGTACTATTGGTATTGTACTTACCCCGCCCGCTAAGTAGCCCGCGACCTAAGCCCGCGACCTAACCACACTAACAGGTCATTACCGCGGCTAGTTGTTTCACGCCATTGACTCTCCAGTTGTCAGCATTGTATTGGCTACTCACATCTAATTACTCCGTACTATTATACGCTATTATACCGTGCCTCATCGTCACTCAATAGTTGGTGGGGAATTACTTGTTGGTGGGGAATTACTCCAGTCCCAAGGCCCTTCAAAGGTCTTCCTCCTCGACAGTCGTTTTCTCTATGATATAATACTTGTCGTGGCCCGTCTTTGGGTCGGGCTCGTGTTCAACTATAACAGATTGTTAGACCCATCAGTTGATCTCACAACAGCAAAAACAGGGGAATGAACCTACGGGCAAGCTTGTTGATGTGGCCAATGATATTTTCGATATAGGAGTCCTTCTTGTTCCGGTCTTGACGCCCCAAATCCTTTACCCATTGGAAGCTGTTGAGTGCGATGTACACGATCGCAATGAAGATCGTGACACCAATGGAGTACGCCCAGATAACGACAACCGTTACGATATCGGTCCATCCATTGCCCGAATTGTGGAATTGGTCATGAGGCGTGGTGCTCATAACACCTCCGCCACTGCCAGACAGCCAACCAAATAAACAGAAGAGGGTGGCTAGAACATCGACGCCAAAAATCGCGCCGACCAGTTGCCAGGATGGCCAAGTCTGCCCACCACGGGTCACAAAGATAAGCCAGTTCTCTGTTAGAGCGACTTCAAGGAACAGGATTTCCTGGATAGAGCCAAAGTTCTCGACTATGCCTCCATCTCTCAGGAACAAGGTCCCGCGAATGATCCAGGTACCCGCAGCAAGCAAAGCGCCCAATATCACACTAATGACCCAAATCTTCTTCAGCTGCCACTCTACTGGTCGCGGTTCAACGTGCGCATTGTCATAGGCAACGGCGACTGTGGCCAAGTCCGCGAAGAGCGCAATGAAGACGATGAGGTCTGGCCGAATCGTCTCGTTTATGATGATCATTGACGTTGTTAGGTATATTTCGAGGTGCAGACACAGAGCGATACGATATTGCACGTATGATTTCATCCGCTGGAAAATCTGCTCGAAAGTCAGCACGCTAGTCAAATAACATCACAATTCGCCAAGTTAGAAAACCCAGCGTCGAGAGCTTAGGTGCTATCCCAAGCAGCCGGTTTGTCACGTGGACGTACCTGACGAGCTGTCCGGATTGACAAGACAATCGTACTCAGGCCTGGCGCCAGGAATACAATGTCGGCCGCTGCTTGGGCTGCCTCGGATGAGCCTTCAACAGCGATACCGCAGTCTGCCTTTTTCAACGAAGGAGCATCGTTGACACCTGTGACAGAGCCAGTCTATTAGCGATCATACGTAAACCCCAGTGTTAGTGCTACGAGAGCGTGTAAATGCAGTCTTACCATCCCCTGTCATGGCAGTCAAAGACCCTCTCTGTTGGAGCATCTCAACTACTTGATATTTGTGCTCCGGGAACACTTCAGCGAATCCATCGGCACGCTGAACCAAATCATGTTGTACCGTCCCCGTCAAGCCGCTGTGAATCAATCTCTCCGAGTTGTAGACCTTGGTACCAAGCCCGAGCATCTTGCAAGTTTCTTTCGCTATGGCGATGGCATCACCAGTCAACATCTTCACTGGGACGCCAAGATGTGCAGCTTCAATAATCGTCTGTGCCGTGTCCTCGCGCGGTGGATCGAACATTGACAGCAGCCCCAAGAGAACCCAGGGCTCATCGTTCTTCTTATATGCGACGCCGAGTGATCGAAACCCCCTCTGCGCAAATTCTCTTGCTTTCGCATTATAGTTCATACTTGTCTCTCGGTCGACTTCGGCAAGAGCTAGAATAGCTCTCGGTGCTCCTTTGGCACAGATGTAACGATCCTCTCCAAGCCGGCAGTAGCTGGTGATTCGCTTCGAGACGGGATCAAATGGCGTGAACTTGTCGGTCTTCCAACCCTGACGTAGGATTTCTCTAGTCTTCGGATATCGTTTTAGAGTCGTAATGGTGACCTTGTCAATTGGGTCCAACGAAGCGATGTTGTGGGAACTCGCCAGTGCCGCCACAGCCATCATCCAGTTCACGTCCTGTCCTTCCGCCACATATGGGTCACGAAGGCTAAGTTTGTTTGCTGTCAGAGTTCCCGTCTTGTCGGAGCAGAGAACGTTTACACCCTAACGAACCGGTCAACGTCAGAACTACCGAGGTAAACAAGGATACTCACTGCAAGTGACTCAATAGCCGTCAGCTTCTGAACGATGGCCTTCTGCTTTGCCAAATAGGCTGCACCTACGGCAAGTGTTGTGGTGGTCACCACTGGAAGACCAACAGGGACGCCGATGCTAGAACACTGGAAGTCAGTCATCGCCATTCTGGGCTTGATGTGAGAATATTTCGGAAGCTTCCGGACACGTTCTTCATCCGAAAAGAAAGGTTTGTGCTGTAAATTTACCAGATCAGGAATATAATGACTCCGGGCATTACTTACATAAGGAGAACTAGTGTATAGTGCAGCAAGTTCTGAGTGTGAGGTTGTGCGATGCGTAGATGATGGTAGAAACCTCCAATCCAAGCGGCCAAGATCCAAAACATGACAAGGACTAGGAGGGAGGTGCCAATACTGTTCATGACGGCCTTGAAGTGCCCCTGATCCTTCGCTCCCTGGACTAGCTCGGCAGTACGCCCAACAAATGAATATTTCGCAGACGTCGTTATAATAGCGTAAGCTTTCCCACGCTTACAGCCAGTAGTATAGTAGATGGTATCGCCCATATACTTGTCAACAGCGAGCGATTCTCCGGTGATGGCTGACTGATCGCAAGCAAGCAACGAGTCCCCGTAGTGGACAGAGTGCGTACTTTCCTCTTCTTCGTCGTCTTGCCCTTTAGTATCCTTTGACTCGCCGCCAATGTCGCCTGGTTTTTCCTTTTGTCCGTTGCCGCCTCCAGCTTCTACACCCTCCTCATTAAACTTGTCCTCATTTTTCAATTCCTTGTACTGTTCAAAGTCATGTGGCCTATTGTAATCACATATTAGTTGTGCATCTCCTGGTACTGTCTGGCCTTCCTGGATTACCACCTAAAAGACATTAGTTTCAACGCAATCCTCTAAGTCATATGTGAAAATGTATCCTTGACGGGAATGAAAACTTACGATGTCGCCGGGTACTAGCTCCCTAGCGAGGATCTGCTGTTCTCTACCGTCACGGACTACATTTGCTTTCATTGCAATGTCGCCCTTAAGACTTGCTACGACATCTGCGGCTTGCTTTTCTTGATAAAAGCCGACAAATGCGTTGAGAGCCAGAATACCCAAGATGACGCCGAAATCAATCCAATCTTTGAGACCAACAGCTAGCAAGGCAGCAAGCTCCATGACTAACAAAACTTAGAGTTCAAATCAAAAATAATCGTAGACGCATTTAACATACCGTAAAGAATAGGACCCGTAAAGTATCCGAATATTTTAGCAAGCATGTCCTCCTTCTCCGACATGAGTTCGTTCCATCCAAACTGTTTCCGGCGCTCTTCTACCTGAGAGGTGGCAATACCAGAACGAATGTCCGTCTCTAGCCACGAATCCGGAGGTTTTCCTACGACGGCTTCTGGACGCTCCGTGACTTGTGCGGCCGGTTTGTCCGACTTCCAAAACTGCCACCATTTGCGCTTCCTGACCGGCATTGCGGTACTAACAAGACTGGCTCTGCGCTCATGTTCGAAAGTGGTGATAAAGCGATCGAGCGCTTCGAACTCACCGAGATCTGAGCTCTTTGGGGGCTGCTTTATTTGAAACTCGCCGAATTTAACGTGCTCCCCTTCTCCCCTGCCGTGGTCGCTGCCACCTGTGGTATTCCCAGCAGCTGAGATTTCCGGTTCGTTCTGGCGGGCCGCGGCGGCGGACTCAATATCGTCAGCAGCGGCATTATGCCGGCTACGAGTAGTGAGGAAGCTCATCGTCACGGCTGCGTCCGGCCCCGAGATTTCTATTATCTCGACTAGAATTGGACAGCCACAGTAGAGCGAGCATCAACCGGTTGTTCATACAGATATCGTCAAGTCCTCTTCTCAAGTTTCAGGGGAGCGCTCTTAGTATCAATGTGGCCGGGGATGCTAGGGTCTACAGAAATCAGTGCGTATACTATGACGCAGTTTTTCTTCAATCAAACGATATCATCATGGATAGACTTCTCGCGGGTATGCATCTAGAATAGCTGTCTTGGCCCAGTGCCAGTTTCTTCAAGCTATGATACTGTTCACAGTTTAGAGTGTACCTCGGTCATCGCCAGATTTTGGTGGTTGCTCAGTGTATTTTCAGGGCCATGCAGGTCTACCTGCCAAGGATATCCTTTCATGGAGTATGTTCGAATGACTCGGTCTCAAAAACTTCTTGTTAGACGATCTATGTGTTCTCCGACCCAATGGTGATTTTCAAAACATGAGCTACTATTGGTTGGCTGTCATTCCGGCATTCCAGGATCCCTGTGTAGAATTACGTCGGAGCCGCAATTAAGTTTCGGCAGCACTCTAGATCCTGCAATAGGCACTTACCTTGGTATATCTAAGGTTGGCCCCCCTCATTTAACGACGCAAAGATGAGATGCTGAAATCATGATGATACTATTTGGATGTGTCTGCATATCTTAACCTCCTATTGAAAGGTAAGGCTACGACTTGATGGACGGGACTCCAACAGCTTCTCCAGCACCACACGAATCGCACAAGTCTTATCGTAACTAGCTCGACCTCAGCTTTTGAGGCTACAATATAAGCGCCCAGTAGTTCACGTTGTCAAACCTGTCAAATTTGATTAGCTCCATTACGAACAGGGCCAATCCTCAAAGTAACCACCGGACTGGGAATAGTAGCCACATATAGAGTTCTGTCTTACTTACAGTTCCATGGCACAGGTAATCACCTGACAATATAATATGCATGTGACACGAAACTTAAAATTGGACTTTCGCAGAAATATTCGCAGGAATAACTGGAATGGTTGAATACCTGAGTAGCAAGGATGGCTCCAATCTAGATAGTGTATTGCATTGGTCGGAAACCGCGTTGGTACGACAGACCACCCTAGTCTCATGAAGTACCGTCATTTCTGTCCTGGAAATGGATATCACTCTTCACTCCCATGACAATAACGGATACAAGAAGATATCACCAGTATAAATAACAGTAAATTAAACGCTGTTTGGGGTGGTCGCACTGGCCTCTATTGGTGTAACAGGGGCTGAGATCGAGGGTTTGAAGGGTGTTCGAATTGCAATAATCTTCTAGGGCGTCAAAGGGGCTATGAAGGTCTTGTCACCCTATTCGGCCAGATGGGAGATCTACAGTTTATAAGTCCGAATAGTCTCGCGTCTACCTAGTTAGTCACCAACCCTTCGCTTTTAGTTGCTAACCTTTGCCTCATATCGCTATCTCGGTAGAATCAGGCAAGCACAGGCAGCCAGGAGTTAGAGGCTCGTACGTACCTAGTCTCCCGATTATATGATTATATACATGATATGCAAGTTCCAGTCCCTTGGGTCCGTGTGACACCCTCCCTCTATGATAAAGTTCTTCTCCGAGACCTTCCAGTGAAGCGCCTCACACAACGTGCAAGCATTGGTGAAATCTAACGGCCAGCTGAGATCAACGGCATGCAAGCTCAGCTAAAAGGATATCGCTATCGATCTCTGTGCGCAAATAGTTCCTGTTTCTGTTAGTGCGTTTAAATTTAGATATAACATAATTAGCAATAGTACCCTTGTTATGCGTATGTAACTTTTGCACTTTCGTCACAGTCCTGCAGATACCAATAATAGTGTTCGCTTTACTCACAGAACGTGTCTTTATTCGCCTCTTTCTGTAGCAGTGTCCGCTTAAACAGATGCAGGCAGGGACCAAATCCATATTTGAATGGGACCAACTAATTGCGTAGCAGCCTAGCCGTGATTAGACTAACAGATCAACTCGCCCTCGCCCGTAGAAGTGTATTTGAATATGATTTATATATTAAGTAGCAGTCGGAGACGTTCACGACTGCCCCCTTTCCCCCAACGATTGGGTCTACGAGGATGACTTCACAAACGAGGCTACGAACGCCAAGTATTCTAGTTGCCGACCTGTTAAGACCCCGCTCGCTCCTCTGTGTGTAATAAAAAAATTGAGCTTATCAAAGGGACCGAGCCAAGTTGTTATAGGATCAGGTCTTTAGAGTTTAGAGATTATTAATGGAGAATTCATGAAGTCGGAGAAAGATAGAGAGGAATACCGAGGATCTAAGACGTCGTTACTGTCCATCTGCCTAGAGTAGGTCTATCGAGTCTATGAGGGTTGTAGTTAGTTTACCATGATTCAAAATATAAGAATCCTGCTGATTTTATTGACTGCGACTACTGCGTGTTAGGCCTCTCAAAATGTCTCGCCAAAATCAGGAGGCAGTAATAACGAGAGCCACTTCCCATTCATAAAAAGAAACCATGGAGTTGTCGCCGATCCTATTCTTACGTGTGTTATTGCCCATGGTCTACAGGCAGGGTTACCGACGCATTGGAGGCCAAATTTCGACGAAAGGGCGACGAATATGGCTGATGAGACGAGGAGGCGCCTGCAGTAACCGATGCTTGGTATTGAAATATTAATATATATCCTTGTTGACGAGTCCAGTAGTTGCGGCCGGACTTTCGGTGAGAATGAAGTAGGGTTGTAATTTCTAAATCTGCGGACGTTGTGCTTCCCCAACTTATCCTGAATATCCTCCCAAGATATTCGGGGTCTGATTACTTGTCACTGGGTTCCACCTAGGTTGCTAGGCACCAGCTGGTTATATAGCCCACCTTCGCAGTCTCAATTCCGTAGCCTTCTCTCCACCACCAATATACCACTTTCCCCACCATATTGGTGGTGGCGATCGTCACCTGCGACATTATATACTTTACGTTGTTGCTTTAATACTACCCATCTTGATTACAACTAGTTCACGTCATCCGCGATAATTCGATGTCGAGGATCAAGGAACCAAACGTGAACATTAGCTTGGCAGGTACGAACTATGCCTTCGTTGGCCCAGTATGTAACTATTAGTAAGAACTACTCATCACTTATCCTAATTCCTCTTACCATCTCAGTTGGCTAAGTAAGATTCGCCTAGCAATACACCAAGAACTACCAACGATCAAAACAGATACATTGCTGTTGGTACCAATGGTTCTTGGTATCGCCACCACCATGTGGACGGGAAGTGTTTGACTCGCAAGTGTTCCGATAATCTTGAGATAGGATGTACAACAACTAACATGTCCCAGAACGTTCGGGTAACCTGAAAACGGAATACCCTCGGCTATACAAGTGGTTCGAAAAAACGAAGGCATATGGTTGCCCAACACAAGTTATGCTTGGGCCCGAGAGAACCTTTTTCGTGAGAGTCGGATCTCACTGGCATTGTCATTTTCGGGGACAGTGGGCTAAAGGGGAGGATTTCAAAATGGTGCGAAAGGTATGGCTCGGCTTTGGCGACGCATACGTCATAGAGCGATTTGATGGTTCCAAAACATACAACCTTCACGGCTACTACGGTAATCTTGAGAAGCGTATTCATCAGGGTATCCATGGCTGCAAGGAGATTAAGGTTAATCCATCATATCTTCATTATTACTTGAAGGTGGCCCCGACTGATCGAAGACACAGGATTTAGCGATGAATATCGAAAATCCGGCGTGTTACGCCATAATCATGACCAACACCGGTTCAGATCGTATGCCAGCAGGCCAATTTCCTGACGAGGCCTGGAGAAAGTACACGACGAAAAACTTTGCAGTCAAGTGGTAAAGGGGGGGAACTCGCAAGCTTCCTATCCATATAGTGGTAAATAATCACCAAGAGGTCTCTAAATGATTCATACTTTGATTGGCTATTGAAATAGGAGGTATCTAGTGAATTGAAAAGTATACAAGCATCGTCGGCCGAGTTGACCGAGACCATATTACGCTCCACACCATTCTTAGTTTCGAGGAGTCATGATTCGGTCGACGTGAAGAGTAGATCTGGTGACAGTCGAAGGCCTTTCAAGTGCCAGTACATGATACTACTCTGAAATATCTGTACTTGGTCACGTCTAATGGAGCATCTGAAACGGCCTGGACATATTTGTGATCAAATCACTAGAAGTACCTCTACTAAGATTATACCTACTACTAGGAAACTAAATTACGAAACAGTAAAACAAATCTAAATTTAAACAGAATCTAAAAAATATAACGCTAAACAAAAACTAGCCTTTTCTAAGCCTATTTAAGAGGGTTTGTTTTCTGGAAGTCAGAAGCTCGTCTCTGTAATCCTAGCAAATTGATGAACTCCCCGCGTATCTTGGCTTTTTTTGGCTTTTTAAGAACGAAATATATTATCTCCTCCATTGTGCTTGAGATCCGAATGCCAGCTTCGAGTCGTAGGCCCAGCGCGAGATGCTGCCCTTGATATCAAATATGAGGTCAGATGTATGATAGGCACCTACTATAGTATAGAAGGTATTTGCCCCCTTTTTTGTGTAAAGCACAAGCTAGGCAACGCGAGATAGTGTGCTTCTCTTTATTGACTTTGGCATTGAATTGGTAATGTTCGTCCCGGCTTAGGCTCTGGCTTTGGTTTGGGCTTAGGTGCCACGCCAGTGATATCGTATCCCGATCTAGACTGTTCCATTATTGCTCAAGGCTGTAATTGACGAATTAATTATGTAGCGATTTGGGAAAGCTTGTGTAGAGAAGGCCTCGGAGTTTTAGTGTGAGTGAAAAAGCTGCCGAGAAGAGACAAGCAGGATAATGCACTGGCTTTATAGAAATCTGGACCGATGGAATTTGATGGGATATACTGGGGGTTCAAAGGTCTTACTCAATCTAAAGAAGTTAATACAATGGCTCAATACGATAGTTTTCATGTAGCTGTCATCGTTAACAATAAGATGCCACACCCAACACAAACGAATATTCGAGAAACGTAAACACAGACTTTGTCTAAAACCCTGGTAAGAGCTTTACAATAGCCTCAGCAACAAAAGCAGCAATGATAATAAAGGAATTTGCCAGGTCAGGGGTTATCAGCGCTCTTAAATCATAGGTAGTATGTGGAACACAGCCTTGTGAAGACATCAGAAATATTCAAAGAATGGAGTTATCTCAAAGAATATCGAACAGTCAATACCTAAGGAAGCTAACGGGCCACTTCCCGCGTGACATGCAGGTGTAGAGGCCCTTGGTTCACAGTGAGGTCTGTTCTTCGGTTCGACCGTTTTTCGAGGTCAAAAGGGAACAGCTTGGATCCAATGACTGGCTTTTCGTTAGCCGATAGGGAATAAGCTGACTACACTCATGGCAAGTCGAAGGAAAACCTAAATTTGAACTGGGTGACAGGTTGCACCAAAGACGACTCAACAAATCACTCATTAAAACTGTACTATGAATGTAAAGAGAGGCCTCAACAACTGGCACTGAGAGGCTGTGATGGTAGCAAGGTTGTACACAGTTTCTGGATTAGCAGCCCTCTCTTGGATAAGTACTATTAACAGGCAACTCGTGGGTATCAGTAGTGTGGATGGATTAGATAGCTGGTCTAATTGTAGTGTGGTGATGAGTGGTAGCGTGAAATAGGGCTATAGATTTGAATGATGAAATAGAGAATCCTAGAATCCCACTTCGCGAAAGACTAGTCATCTAGCGAAGTTCAACATCAGATATTTCGGAATGGCGACATAATTATAACCAGTCGTACCATTGAGACAATGGCTATATAACCACTAGGAGATCGGCGACGAGAAGCTAGCATCTGAGAGGCTCAAGAGCATCGCTGGGGGGTTAAGACAAATTCACAACCAATCAGACTAAGTATTGTGCTACTAAGCTATCTTGGCATATAGAAGTGATCATAAAACTCCCGAGAATATCGAAACCAATACCTAGCATGTCGCGACACCAAATTATCCCTGAAGAACTACCGAGATACTTCAGCAACGTAGCATCTAAGCGAGCAGCAATCAAAATCAATAGGTATTACACAGCACGAAAAGACTAAGGCCATCTATCTAGCCATTTGTAAAAAAAAAAAACCGCTCGCAAAACGAGCTACCAGCTTTACAATGCTATAATAACAAAGTCGCAATCAGTAACATAGGCTAAAGACACGGTAAAAGAAAGAACGTACAGTAGGTAGATTGGAGTGTGTGGGGCAGGACACATGCGCCCGAAAATGCGCCGGAGTCGTGTGGAGAGGGTAACCCAAGAATAGAATAGAATACTGTACCTACCTACCTATTATAGCTATAACGTTCGTCCTCAGTTGCAGTTTGAATTGAGCCGGATCATCTATTCCGTTCTCTTCTACTCTTGAGCTTAATCTTATCCTGCTGTGAGATGTCTCATTTCCCCTCTGCCCAAGAAAACCCCCACGTCCAGAATCATTCTTCAAGACCGAGATGATATTGAAATATTCATTACTACTAAGCAGTATTCGCTAAACGACGCCGGAGACCTTTCTTTTCTACACTCCCATATTTTGACGCCCCATCGGGGCGGTTGATTATATATAAACCAGGGGCCCTTGGAAATTTCCACTTCAAAAACTGTTAATCCGAACCTTCCTTAACTCAATTCGCCGATTACGTGACGGTGTAGCCGCCGTCGACGCGGAGGTCCGCGCCGGTGACGTACTGGCTGGCGTCGGAGAGCAGGAAAGTGACGGGGCCCATGAGGTCGACGGGCTGGCCCATCTTACCCTGCGGGATGAGGGAGATCCACTGCTTCTTGAGGTCTGGGTTGTCGTCGAGGATCTTCTCGGTCCTGTTCGTTCGCCAATAGATTAGCAGCTGCTTTCGACTGCGCGAGAAATGACGACCTGGGTCGTCCGACGAGAAAGGGTAGGCGAGTGAGAACTTACAGAGCAGTCAGCATGTAGCCGGGCGAGATGCAGTTGACGCGAATGCCAGCGTGCGCCCACTCGACGGCCAGCGAGGCAGCCATGTGCCGCACGGCGGCCTTGGCGCTGTTATAAGGACTAGAATCGTCGCGGTCAGCGTTTCGAACTATTCATCAAATGGAAATCCCAACGCATCGAGATGGGATGGGATGGGATGGGATGGGATATCACGGCAAGGGTAAAGGGTGCTCACGCTTGGGGCTGCGGCACGTTGACGATGCTGCCACTCATGCTGCCGATGAAGACCATGCTGCCCTGGGCCTTGCGCTCCATGAGGTGCTTGGCGATGGTGACGGCGAACAGGTAGGTGCCGTCGACGTTGACGGACCACAGCTTGCGCATGCGGTCGATGGGGTAGTCGACGGCGTTGTAGTTCTCGGTGAAGCCGGCGCTGGTCACCAGGTTGTCGATCTTGCCGTGCTCCTTGATGATCTCGGCGATGCACGCCTGCACCGAGTCGGCATCCGACACGTCGGCGTAGTGCGCCGTCACCTTGGGCACGCGCGACGAGCCCGGGTTCTCCCTGCGGAAGACCTCGACTAGCTCGACGGCCTGCTTCTCGGCTTCTTCCTCTGTTGGGAGTTAAATGAGTCAGCTAACCGTTTCTCTTCATGTGACGGCTATCCGTTTTGTGATGTGTGATTGGAGTCAAGTTCCCATTGCCCTATCTTCGCAGGAAGATCTTGAGATGGAAAGGCACTTACTGTTCATGTCGACAATGGCGAGATTAGCACCGCTAATCACCATGCCCTGACCCATGACGAGACCCAGACCTCGGGCGCCACCCGTCACAACACCGACCTTGCCCTCCAACGAGAAAGAAGCAAGTGTGCGCTTCATGTGCAGGCCACCACGGCCGGTGACGGGGGTTGACGAAGGCAGCTCGCCCTCCTCGGGGTACTCGACCGTGATAGAGTCGTCGGTACGCGCGAAAGCACCGGGCGTTGGTGCGGACGCCTTCTTGTCTTTGTTAGGGGGATTGGCCATGGGCGGCTGTGTGTGCAGGAGCGCTGTCGCCGTCGCAGTGGGAGACGGTGTCTGGCGAGGAATGGCGGCACCTGCGGAGCGCAGGGCGCGTGTGGATGTGCGGAGGAGTTGCCGTGAAATCATCTTGAGTGTGCGAATTGACTCTGGTGTGATGGAAGCAAGATTGGGGGGTGAGGGTGAGGGTGAGAGAAGAAAAGAGATGGAAGCTCTGGTATGTAGACGAGATTGACTATTGCAGACGGATGCGAGGCCAATTGGGCAACTACGAGGGGTTGTGATCTGCTAAGAAGCTGGCCAGCTATCAAGGAACTGGCGATGATGATGATGATGATGATGATGATGATGATGATGATGATGATGTGGATGTGGATGTGATGTGTCTACGATTAACGAGGTAGCTGTTGTGTCGATGGCGCTTTCTCCAGGCTCTGGGAGCTCAATATGAGCGGGTGTTGCGGAATGACGTATATTTGCGAATATCAATGCCGCCAACAGTATAGCTAGTATGTGTGTAGCTTGATTTTCGACGGCCGACGCAAACCAATGTGAGCAGAGAGACAGAGAGACAGAGACAGAGACAGACAAAGAACACGAGCACGAGAGCGAGACGACGGGAGGTCTGTCATTAAAAGGCTGGGAAATTGTTAGTGGCCTGGTCAGGGCACCCTACCTCCTGCTACTTACTACCTACAGTAGGTATGCTACAAAACTCACGATCTTTTTTCTGGTCTCCGACGGCGGCGGTTGGCCACACCTCAGCTCACAAACCGTAATAATAAATTTCTGGGCCCTCATGTGAGCATTCCTGCAGATCTGCAGACCCAAGACCCAAGACACTCCCTGCCTGCTGGCAACACGCACACCGTAGGAGCTCTCCTTATCATGCACTGCCACTAGCCAGGGTAGAGCTTTCGCATTCTAGACCCGGTCGAGTAAATGGAGGGGCACGTAAATAACTCAGCCGTGTCAACCGACGCGAAAGAACCATAAATACATGGGAACTATGGTGGGGTTGACCTGGTCCTTGGCTGCCGGCTTGCCCTTTCCCCCATATTCTAGACGAGCCTGAGGTACAAAAAATGCATTGCGAGTCTAGATGGATCCCGGTCTAGTCCCTCCATCACATTATCATCAGTAACACAGACCCAAATGTTGTTGTTGATAGATATGATAGATGCTAAGCATAAACAGTATTGTAGTGGACTGTCAACCTTCACTGATTCATGTGAACAACCAACCTTGGAAGTGGACTATGTGGGATAACTATTTTGGCAGCTATTCTTCTTTACCTACTTCCAATATCATATACTGTATATGACTTGTAGATAAAGGGTGATCACACGTGTCGCTTATTCAGAGCATGACTTGACATTACTGAGGTACCTACCTACCTAGTCCAGTTCTTGGCACTACCTACCTATCTCTACATTTAGTATTGCTGTATGTGTTTTGCTAAAAGCCTTATTCGAAATGTCACAAATGCGAGCTAAATAAACACCAAGAAAATGTTACGAATACTTTTTAAATCTAACGTCTTACGTATAGTCTCGCATAAGGTTACTGAGGTCCTGGTCAGAATCCTGGTGTCGCGGAATGCCCGCCTAGACCGACCCATCCCACACACAGAACTCAGGGTCTGCTCAGGGTCTGCTCAGGGTCTGCTCAGGGTCTGCTCAGGGTCCCGCCACCACGGATTACTGTGTGATAGAGCTTGCATCTACTTGGCTAGAGCTATGGCGTATCGCATCTCGGTACCACGTCGTATCGCCCGCCTTGCCAGGCATGAAACGCGGCCGTGTCAATCAACTACTAACTCGGGTCGCATCCCGCGTAGCTCCCTGGCTGTTCCACCACCCTCCCTTCCCGCATCGCCCCCACATCGAACAGGATGTTGATCACAAACAGTGTTGGCATGTTAAGTACTGGGCAAAATCTGGGCATCTTTCAATTCAGGGGTCGCTCCGTGCCTCGGAGTCTACCCATGCCTCCTTCACGATGTCAGAAGTCCGTCCGTCCTTCCAAAGGTGAGGTAGTCGAAAGAACCAATGTTTCGACCCGTCGTTCTCTCCGAGAGGATAATTATTATATGAATTACAGACATAGCTCGTGGCTCTTCTCGTCCCTATAACGCCCCCTCCCCCCTCAGCTGCGCAAACAAAAAAGAAAGCTACCTTGGTGTGTGGGTAGTGAGGTATCATCAACATTATGAAAAGAAAAGAATTCAGTAGCGTCTTTTACACTTTCGTATGCCATCAATCCCGCCCACGTGTTTATTCAATGCATACATGCCTAAATCCCTTATCCAGCACTCCACGGGTGAAAGGTTTTTTTTTCTTTTTTTCTTTTTTTCTTTTCTTTTTGTTGAAAAAAAAGGGATTATCGTTGACTGAGCCGCTACTCGTGCTTTATGTTTGAAGTGTTTCTCACAGAGCCCTCTGAGGTGGAGGAAGAGAAGATGATTCGGCGCGTGGTATGAAAAACTGGGAGCTGGTGCAACCGAAACGCCCTCTTGACTAATATCCTGCGATTCCTCTTCTTAGCCTTTGACGCGCCCTACTCGTCTAGCTTGAACATGCGGCGCAGAGCTCCGAACTTTTTTTTCTTTGGGTAACTAGGGCTCTCAACGCTGGCGTTCTCGAGGTCGTGATTCTCGTTGTTTGGGTCAAGTCCTAGGCTGACGCTTCGTCTACTACCAAGATTAGGTCGTTCGATAGCACTTCGACCAAGCAGGTTACCAGCCGAGCCCGGTCTCTGTAATAACCCACTGTCAGTTCGGCTAATGAAACTCTTTTTCTGTAGTTTCGGGCTGTGTTGTTCGCTGCGTAGGTCCTTTAATTGATCTGAATCTCGCTCAAGCTTTGTATCGCGTCGCGCGGCGCTGTCAACAAGACCCGAGCGTTGGATTTTATCAGTCTGGCCCACTCTCTTGTTACGTCGTAGTATACTTAACAAGGAGCCGCGTTTGTCCTGTGTCGACAGCTCGGGCGATGTGAATGAAGGGGGGAGTCCACCGCGGCCGGATCGGGATCGGCCCAAGGTAGAGGTACCAATAGCGCCAGACTTTGGGCGCCCTGCCCCCAGATGACCAGCAAAATTGCCATTTGTGACTCTACGTTGGGGGGTCTGGAATGGACTTGGCATGAGATCGTCGTCACTATCGGGTAATTCTGGCGAGTCTTCCTCGACTTCAGGTACGGGTGCCGGCCTGGAAAGATTGGGTGCAGTAGCAGAACTGCGAAGTGCAGCCTTTCCTTGAGACTTGGACTCCTTCACGGGACTGAGATGGCGTTCTTCCTCGTCGCTGGAATCCTGAAGACGGCTTCGAAAGCCGGCAGATGCACCTCCCTCCTCATCGCTTGAATCCTCAAATCGACTCGTCCACTTGGAGCCTCTGGGAGGCGATTTAGTGGACCGCGTGAATAGCGGGAAATGTATAGACGAACGTTTTCCATCGTGGCTGGATTCGCTGCTCGATCGTAACGTACGCTTCATGCCACTTGGAGAAGGAGTTGCAAAACTGGTATCTGATTCACGACGAACGGCCGAGCCCACTGGAGACAAAGATCTCAGACTGAACCGCCCTGAGCCCCATGTGGACTCGTGGTGCGGCTGGATAGGAGAAGTCTGGCGCATTGTCTTACGAAAAGCAAGAGTTCCACTAGGTAGACGATGACTGCGTTTGAAACTGCTGTCACTAGCATCAGATCCTCGTCGTTGCAGACTAGGCTTGGCTTGGGTGGTGACCTGGCTCCTAGAAGCCGGCAGAGTCGATGAGTCTGGTCGGGGTTTAACAGCTCGACTTTGACTAGACACCGCTGAGGCGGGCGTTGGTGTTTTACTTGCAGCTTCTTGCCGAGTAGAGGGCTTTGAGACGCTCTGGGCTCCTCCATTTGACCGTAGTGTTTTACGCATACCCGTCTGGGGCTGGGTGCTTATAGGCCTGGTTGTCTGTTCATTTCTGAGCGACGTGCGCATGCGTGACTGTGTCTGTACGATTTTGCCCTGGGCTGCAGGCATCTGTTTTGTCGGCTGCTGCGCCTCTGGAGATTTCTTTCTGGTGCTGCTCCTGCGAACTGGCTGTGATACCTCTTCCCGATCACCGTCGGCGCCAGCTTCTTCCGCAGCCTCCAGCTCGAGCTGTCGTCGTTTCTCAGCTGTTAAACTACGCCAAAAAGCTTTAGCTTTCTCCCAATCATTCGTATCTTGGGATGGCGAAAGCTGAGCTTGACTAGCTGAGTGACCATGCGAGGTGACGTCACGCTCAGTTTTCTCGGTAACAACGGGCGTTTGGGAAGATTCTGGGACTTGTGTTAGGTTTGGTTTCAGCTGTTCCCGAATCGGGCTTTCAACAACTGCGTCCAAAGACATGAAGCCGCTCGAGTCGAAATCTGGAATGTCTTCATAGGCGTCACTATAGATGCTTTCATCTGACTCATCTCCAGTGTTGTCGTTTGGGCCTCTTAAGTCTGTCATTGTTTGTAGTGTAGTTTGAGGCAGGGTTTCCGCCTGGTCTGGTTCAACGGTTGCGGCATTAGGTTCGAAGATATCGGCACTGGAGGGTGAGCTATTATTGTCTTTCGCACTTTTGAGCCGGCCATCGCCACTGAAATCTGATTCGCAATCGGGAAAACCACCCGGGACATCGAAATAATGAGTATTCGACGACTGATTTCCGCGAGGACCATTTTCGGAAGGCATTGGACTTGGCTGAATCACTGAAATTTGCGGCAGATTCTGCTGTTGCGTAGACATTGGGAAAGGCTTATTAGCCTCTTCGTCCTGAGGGATGCTAACAACACTTGGCGGGTTTTGGGTAGCGTCATCTATGTCTGGTTGCGTTAATTGCGTACTTAGCACACTAGAACTCATGGTCGACATGCCGGTCCCCGTTGGATTGCCAAGTTCTTCTTCGCAGTCGGAACCTTGGAAACTATCCGAACTGTATCCAGATCCCTCGATGGAAGTGACGACCGGAGGCAACGGTTCCCTAAAACGTGAAATATTTGCTGGGTTACGTGAAGACTGATCTTGCATTAGCAAGGCACCGATGGAATGATCACTTGACTGGCCCAACGTAGGCTCTTCCGTCGTCTCTGAATCGTTCAGAGTGCTAGAGCTGTGAGGGCGTAGTTCCGGTGAAGATGAAACGGCCTGAGATTGCGCCCGTTCGAGCGGGCGAACAAGTGGTCGTTCCTCAAGCTCGCGTTTCTTCTTCTCTCGAATACTGCCGAAGCTCGGTAGCGCTGGTCGTGGTTTCATGATCTCGTCGTCATCCAATGTAATCTCTTTCTTCTTACTGCGCCCTATATTGCTGAACCAAGCTCGCTTGTGCCCCTGTGGGCTTTGGTCAGACATAGAATCTACTTCCGCTGCTGGGGTCGAATCTCCAACAATGACGGGGCCATGATCGTCAAAACTAACTCGAACGGATTTCTTGCGGGATACGGCAGGCTCCTCCTTCTGGTCCGGCGACACAGCACCGGACCCTGAGGGATCCGAAACATTATCTGATGGTGAGGTTTCTCGCGGTACTGGGCTGTTATGCTTCATAGCAGATTTGATCGGAGAGGCCGACCGAGGGAGGGGAGCATGCCTTACGGCGAGCTTTTCGGCAGGTCTAGGTGCAAATCGAGCTTGCCGCGCAGGGCTATTGGAGTTTGAACGTCTCAAGCCACTACTTTCCCCAGCAAGCACAACTACGGGTTTATTCTCCGCAATTAATGCCTTTTGCTCAATGTTACCCTCTGGCAATCCTGGGTTTTCGACCGGGGCCAGGATTTGAGGGTCTTGAACACCTTCATGAGCGTCTAGCTTCCCACTAGGGTGTGAGAGGTGAGGGTCCTCAAATAATGCTTGCCGTGTCGGTATAGCATCTAGCGCATCTAACACTGCTTGTGACACTTTGGAGTGGTCTTCCACATTAGGCCCCTCATCATTTACCGTACGCTCGTCTTGTACGACTGCTGCAGGATCCTGAACTCGGTAATTGGGCTGGAAATGCCTTTCTTGTTCACTCGAGGTTTTATCGATGAATGGCGACGAGTCTTTGGACTTGGATTCCCTTGGCTCTGGTGACTGGGCTGATCTATCTGGATTGATGACGCTGTCAGTTGTTACGACGGATTTCACCTCATATTCTTTTCCCGCTGGGTTCCCTTCTGCAGCTGGTAATGCTTCAACTACCGGCTGTTCTCGACCTGGTAGCTTACGCAGCCTCTTGTTCTCGTCTACCATAGTTCCCCTCGCCCTAGCGACCGTGCCTTTGGCAAGTTGACTTCCTTCTCTCCGCAAAGCACCGTCCCTCCTTCTTTTTGAAGGCTTGTCCGCAATCTGCTTAATTTCGTACTCAACAGCCTCTTCGACTTGAGCCTTGGGAACCATTCTCCTCGAGTTTGGATCGTATACCAGTTGCTGGCTGCCTTGCGTCTGGGCGTTAGATGATGGCCCGCTGTCGGAATCCGGAGCAGAGGTCAGCGGGCGAGGCGATGATACTTTCATGTGGGACATAGAGGGTGAAGTCGGAGAGGCGGGGGGCGATTGCGGACGGAAAGATGTGGGATATGAAAAGTTTACTGAACTCCTACTCTCCGGTCTACCTGGTTGTGAAGGGATGATGTCCGGGAGAGCCGGTGGTGGAGACTTGGTCTTTCCCATTATAGAATCCGACCTTCGCACATTGCTCACATCGCCTGCGGGTTGGACATACCAGGAAGGAGGCTCACTTGCCATCTTCTGGGAAGCTGTACGGAAGTTCTGCATGCCAACCCCCGTCACCCTCGAGTTTGTTGTAGAGCTCTTGTGGCTGTCGGGAATCCGAGGGACAGGTGGCTGTTGCTCGGTGGCAGCCGGAGTTGACGATTGATGAGGAGATGGGGATCGAAAAGTGCGTTCCGTCATGCTGGCCGTACTGCCACGTCGTTGGAGCTGGCCATGACCATTGGGTAACCTGGAGCCGGCCGGGGCACTCCCGGAGGAGGACACGGAGGCGCTCCGGCGCACGGTCCGTTTGGTTTGTACTTCAGCAACATTTGTAGGCGTATGCGGGCGCGCTCGGAGGGCAGCAGCGGCGGCAGCTGAAGACAGCGCCTTGTTCGGATTTTGGTTCGCAGCAGACATGAAAGCGGATGCCGCAGCCGTCGTCGCATTCCGGTTCGCGGTGACCGAGTTCAAGGGCTGCAGGAAGAGTTGCGGACATTAGCGTTATGGCGCATACTCAAGTCATGCTCACGGCGCGTGTGGGAGACAATGTAATGGAATGAGGATTGCCATGGTGGTTGATCCACGTCAAGTACGTCCGAACGAAGCCACAAGCCAACAGGCCGTTTGCACAAGGCCGAGCAGAGCTGGCATCGAGACAAAGAGGGCCTCTTGGCTGGGGCTAGGCCAACAGACATGTGAAACGATGGTTCGAGTCACCACGGACCAAGACACCGTCGTCTACCCCAACCGCGTACGACATGCGCCATCCGTACTTACAGTGGTTGGAGGCCGGCGCCTCTTAGATCCGCTAAACATATTGTAGATATAGGCGTGACGTGGGCGCGGCGCAGGCTGGGAGCCTACCTAATGAAAGGTGCGACTGCGATATGATGAAACCCACATGGATAAAAGCTACTAAACGATAGGTAATAAGGGGGTTCGCAATTGGAGGTGGGCGGCGACCTGCGGGCAGGTAATGTCGACGGTGGATGCGACGAAGAGGAAACGACAAGGACAGGAAGGAGGTTCGCGATGCTGCACCGGCGCAAAACGATGTGGTGCCGTTTGATGGATGATGAAGCAGATCAGACCCGGAACTGGAGTCCATTGAGCCAAAAATTCCCCCTTAGCTCATTTTGGGCAGCTTCGCTGCTTGACTGCCGACACAACTTGGAACTGATGACGCATGTACTTACCAAGACGTACCTAGGTACTGATCTAATGTGTACTGGTCAGGAGTTGGGACCCACACATGGGCTACTTGAGCACCCCAGATTTCGGGAGGGTTAACCCACTCATGATTACCTACTCTGTAAGTACCTAGGTAGGTACTTATATACCTAGGTAGGTTGCATCTCACGGCTAGGTAGACTCCTGCGTGCGATTTCATGACTCCGTGTCCACTCCTTCTAGGACTACCGCGTTTTGTAGGTTTAAGGTCGCTTTAAGTACCTACTTATTGGTATAGGGTCTACCTATGTGTAAAGCAACAGCGACGTGGTGGGCTAACGGCTTAATAAATGGTAAGGCATGCAACGGCTACTAGGTCCACTTTAGGCATTGGTAAGCTAGCTGCATAGGTAGGTACCTACGTGGATCAGTTAGCCATATATCGGGATCCAGCAAATACGTACGGAGTATACACTCTGAACTACACCAGATTCTGATCATAGATGTAAGCATTTGATATGGTAAGGGAGTTCATATTCTACCTGCACTACGGACGGCCACAGGATGGTTCAACGCCCCTCAGTAACGGAGTTATCACCTAACAAGAATTTACATATGCTCGGTACCATTTCTATACTCTAATATCTTTCCACAGCGTTTATTGTCAAGGATACCAAAAGGCCATGTCCTTATTACCATTGATATTTGCCATCTATCTCCCAAAACTGTACACCTACTGGTGCGAACTCGGATTGGCAAATCCAGAGGCAATGAACTAGGCGCCACGTGAACGATCTGTACTTCGATCCAGATATCCCGAGGGCTTTGGTAGAGGCGAAGTGCCAGCTGGCATTGACGTTGATGTTGATGCTTGATGATAACGAAGACACCTGTTAAGTAGATCGCCAGATAGTTGCTGGGTACCATCATTGGCTGGTGCAGTCAGTGAGGGCGTCGGTGAGGGATTCAGCGAGGGCGCGATGCACCTATGCAGGTCTCGCTGGTAGCCCACCTCCCGCACCCCGGCCACCCACTTGGGCCTGGGAGACGATTTTTGCAGGTGTAATACCGGGTATCAACGCTGGCAATTCGTCTTCATGTGAGAGATGGTCGTCGTAGTTCTCCTCAGAATCGAACGCCTCGCTGCGAATGTCCACGCCGTCGTCGTGGTCATGCGGGTGAGCGACGGCAGGTTGGTGCTGCGCGTCGTTGGGTGCTACTGTAGTGCGGTCTGTCGCGCTATTATTCCTAGCGGGCACCTTATTGCTGTTCACCTTCTTGCCCTTTCGTGACTTCATCTTTGCTTTCTCCAGGAGGCGACGTCTCTCTGCCTCTTCCCTGCGGCGCCGACGGTCCTTGATTTCATACTGTCGAATTAGAGCTTCGGGGGGGTGGCCAAAAATAAGCTCATATTCACAGAATTCACAGAGATAATAATCTTCCGGCGCTGGTGGGTGATGCATATTCTGATACTCGGTCTCCCTACGGCGCTGCCTGGCAGCTTGCAGAAGTGAATTGCCTCGCCGCTTTGGCTTCTTTGCGGTAGCGGCGGCATTTGATGCTTTCTTCCCTAAGCCGTCACCGGATGGGTGTATATTAGTTTGAGTGCTACCCTGTCCTCCTAGAGTCGAGGATAAACCAGGCTGTGACTGAATACTTCTCGCGGCGCCATGATGGTAGTCAGTCGCATCAGAGGGTTGGGGAGCATGATGAGTCCCAGTCATAGTGTGCGAAGCAGGGTCTGATCCGGGCCAAGAAACGGGGTTCTGAGAGCCGAATGTGAAAGTAAATTGGGTAGATGATCTAGGGCTAGGTTTCGTGGGTATTTGTTGCTGTAGAAGACTTATATTCTCTTGGCCTGTTGGTATGGGGATCTTCTCCGCGCTGGCAATAGCAGTAGAAATAATACCTGAATGCTCTGATTGATGGGGAAGAGTAAGCATGCGCCGATGTTATCGGTAGAGCGAACCATGGGGTAAACATTGCAAGTTCATGGGCAACAGGGAGGAAGTAGAAATGTAAGAGCAAGCGTCAGGAAGGAAATCGTGAACAAGATGATATAGACTCGTACTTACCAGCGGGAGGCGACGGATATTGGCTCGCGGTCCGCAACTTCATGTTGCGTCCAGTCCAATTGGCATTCGAGTCGGACAGAGCCCGTAAAGGGCTCCTGCCGTTTCGTATTCTACCGTATCTCCCCCTTCCCGGCCCGGAAATACCTTGCCCATTGCTGAGAGGGCCTCCAGATTGGTAGTATGGAGTACTTGTAGGGACATGATCCCCACTATCGTCATCCCCGGTAGCCGGCGGTGACGGCATCCCAAAAGTAGCCGGGTCGTTGAGCACATGTGTACCATTCAAGATTGTCTCTCCCGCGATGGGTATTTTTCTCTTCTTCTTGTTGTTTGTGTTTTCAAACGAGTCATATCCATCTGCGGACGACGCCGTCGAAGGTGGCGGCTGCGGCTTTGGTTGTCTTGATTGCCCGGATCTTGGAGGGGCCCGGATTCCATGTTCTGCTGGCTCGTGAAAACCTCGAGAGCCCAGCGCCCTTCGAGCTTGGGTCATCAGCAGCGAATCATCATCACGATTCGCTACGAGCCCATTCCTATGAAACCCCGCGTCCCTTTCAGGTTTAAACACATTATCCCGGCTAACTGCGCCCACCAGACCTGCGCTAAAGGATGAGGATTCTTCACGCGAGTTGTATGGGTACACGAATAGAGGTGTGCTAGCTTGCGGTGCTGGGGGGTATATGATACTATCAGCAACATCGGGAGATATTCGCTCTCGAAGTCGACGTTTGGGTAGCGGTCGGATCGGCCGGTCTGGGAATAACGACGATGAAGATTCGGGTGACATGTTTTCATGGGTGCCTAAAACATCGTACCGCGATAGAATTAGCCATAGACATTTGACTGCATGCACCATCACACAAACAGACATGGTGAACAGTAGAGTAGTAGCAGCAGGCGAGTCATAAGTGACGGCAGAATAGTGGATGTGATGCAATGGACACGGCTTGTGTCGAGTGGTAATCCAGCGGAGGGCAGCTCGCTAGAATAGCTGAGAGCATCAAGGGTAAAGGTGCCGGCCGTCCGGAAGGGACCATATCTCGCGGGCCGACGTGCTCCAGGACAATCAACGGTCGAGAGGACCACCTACCCATCACATATCGTTTACCAATATGGCACAAGCACGTACGTACACGCTATGTTCCAACAGGAAGTCCAACTGCAGTCTCAAGATGTTCCCGCGCAAGGCAATGTACACAAATAAGCTAGTGCAAGCACGGATGGATTGTACGGAGCGAGGCGGTCGAAAGCTCGCCCTCAGGATCGGCTGGGACGTGATTTCTCCTACGTTACGGAGGTGGTCAAATTAACATTTTAGCCCCAGCAAGCGGAACGTGGCCGGGGTGGTGGGGGGCCTTATGTGGCATCCAGAGGGAGGTAGCATCCAAGTGTTGCTCCTCAACACGTGGAGGGACGATTGAGGGGGGGAAGTGGCATGTGTGTCCAGACATACAGCAAGTGAGTGACGGGCCAGCAGGGTGGCGGCGAGGAACAACAGGACGATGACCAGTGCTCCAACGGGAGTGTTGAGGGATCGATGGTCGAGCAAGATGTACAAGCCAGTGCAGACCGGAGCACAGATTACAATCGGTACTGGTTGGCAAGAGAGGGTCGTCGAGATCTGGAGCTGGGGTGGGAACTGAGAAGGTGTTGGTGTTGGTGTTGGTGTTTGGTGTTGTTGTTGTGGATGTCGGCCAATACGAAGGATAGGCAGTGGTATTGCAGGCAGAGGAGTACGTAGGTAAATGACGGTCGGGGTTGAGGGCCAAACCGATGTTCAAGGTCTCAGGTAGGGCATGGGCATGGGCATGATTGTGCTGGCGATAATGACTGGATGCTGCTGTACAGTAAATGCACCTGTGCTCTGTGCGCATTGTGAGATGGAGAGTGTGGCCGTCACGGGGCAAGACTTGGTTTGGGGGGGCAAATAGTGGGACCAGGGGCTAGCAGTAGGTAGGTACTTGTACTTCGTACAGGTTACAGGTTACAACAGCACCTATGTACATGCGTCACACCCGAGCTGATAAGGGTAGGTAGGTACCTACCTAGGTACCTACCTACCTAGGTACCTGAGGTCCTAAGCGGGCAGCTTGTTGATTACCAAGCCACACATCCCGCGCCTCATTCGGGATGAGGAAGCTGTCCCGGTCTTATCGATACCAACTGGGTTCCCCTCGTTGGTGGACAGAGGTTGATCATTACGGTGGAGAGGGGGAGGTTGGCCTTTCAGTTTCAAACGGGCCGGTATCTAGACACCTAAGTTACTTGTATTATGCTGCGGGTGGTCTTCTAGCTATCTGCTACTGCGTACAGGCTGTTCAGTACAAACAGGCTTCCTAATTCGTAACCTCCGACCTTCATGGTTGTAGAAGTGCATGATTTTGGTGACAACCAGGGCATGTAACTGCTCCTGGCCGCCAGACACAAGCTTGATAGTGACGGAAGGGAACCTTGGAAGACCGCCTTCTACCCCCCTTCGCCCCATGGAGATTAAGGTTGTGTACCTACCTAGGTACCTAAGTAATAGTTCTAACCTTTGTATTAGTTGATATTTCGAGTTCAGCTATTCATCTACCTTCCAATAACATCATAGCAAAAACAAATTTCACGACTCCAATGCGTAGTTTACATGTTATTGCGCCGTGATATACATTCTTTGCTGGGAGGACTGTGATATACCGATATTCCTCTCACGACAACCTCGGGATGCGCGTTTGTGCAGTATAGGGAGGTACCCACGACAGTACACGTACTATACGGACCGTTTTCTAACCCCGCTAGCGCATTACGGATATACCCCGCCATCTGATAGCTGTGCCCCGGATCCGGACCAATTTACGAAACGGACAGCTGTCGAGCACTGGCGGTCACACTGCCAGCTCGTACCAGGCCCAGGACGAATACGGTATAGGTACGGTGGTACAGGGACCCTGCAAATGGCGGCAGATGAGTGGCCGAAACCTGCGCTGCGCTGCGCTGGACCCATGCCCGAGGAGCGCCGTTACTGCTGCTGTTGGTGCTGCTGGTGTTGAGCTCTCCAACCAAAAAGTGACCCTCTTCTCACTCGCTCCCTCGCTCGCTCACACACGCACTCGACTTTTTACCTACTCTTCACCCTTCCCGGCTTCCTCTTAGACACGCACGGCATTCTTTGGTCACTTAGCCATGATATACTCTGTTATCTCTGGGCGATTGTCGAATATTCTTTCGCGTCATCTCTTGTAGGAGCGAGCTGCCCTCGAGTCGCATCGGAGAGCTCTCTGGTGCCGGCCCTTCTTCCCTCCCTTCCAAGCCGTCTTGACTCGAACAGCACGCTTCAAACCCACGAATCCCTCCCTCCCGTCCCTGGACCTTCCCTAAACAAGCCAAACCACCGTCCTGACTCGGTCGTCTTGTCCCATTCGAACCAACCTCATTGGCCTCTGTCGCGCTTCGAACCCCTCCTCGTCGTTCTTGCTCTTCTCGATCTGTCGCTTCGCCTGGCCTCCGAGCGATGGCCGGCACCTCGCCCACCAGACGCTCCTCTCGCGCGCGGATCACCCAATCCCAATCGCAAGTTTCTTCCACCACATCCAGCACTTCTGGCCGTGTCGAACGAACCACCAGGGGCTTCACCAAGACCGGGTCGCCCCAAAAATCTACCGGCAGCGGGTCGCTCTCGTCTGAGCCGCCCGAGGACTCGACGACCACCGAGGACACTGTTCTTCGCCGTCGCAGCACCCGCGGTAAAGACGACGACCGCGAGAAACAATCGAGGCCAGAGCTTCTCGACATGCCGTCCGCACCCGACGAGATCCAGGAGGACGACGAGTCCGTCCGCTGCATTTGCGGCCATGACGAGTACCCGGGGCCGCCACCATTTGACGAAGATTCGAAGCACGGCGTCAAGGACGCAATTGACCACGAACGCATATTTGCGATCGAGATCACCGACGAGCTGGCCGGTTTCTTTGTGCAGTGCGAGATCTGCAACACATGGCAACATGGCGCTTGCGTCGGCTTTACCACCGAGGAGTCCAATCCTGAGGATGTTGAATATTACTGTGAGCAGTGCCGCAAAGATCTGCACAAGATCTATACTGCCAGCAATGGGTAAGCCTATCATTCAGTCTCATTTCGATCTCGGCTTCTAGGCAACCATTGTTCGTGGTCGCAACGCTATTGAGGCCCGAAGTGCTGCGCACTTATGTTCTGTACTCGCCCGCTGCCATGAGAGATGCTATAGTCATTACAGCTTGATTACACTGTGCTAATCTACTCCCACTAGGCAAAAATACTCTATTTTCCTGCCGATTCATCGACCTTCCCAGGCCGTGTCGCGGGCTACCTCGGCTACGAAGGAAGATGTATCTCCCAAGGCTGGCAACAACAAATCCTCACGTGCCTCAGCTGCCGCGCAACATGCTTCCAAGCGACGGTCCACAATGAATAGTCGAGATGCAGCTTATGACGAAGAAGAACAACTACGCCGTGCGATTGAAGCGAGCAAAGAGGACACGATACCAGAAGAAGCAGATCTGGCTAACAGACGTCCAAAAAGAGGTAGAGAAGAAAGCGAAGAGTACGTCAAGTCCATGGCATGATGCTTGCGGCGCTAACGACTCTATAGGAAGGCAGAAAATGTTAAACGACAACGAACAAATTCGAAGTCCCCATCTCCGGCCCTGGAGAAGCCTACCGCCAATATCGTTGATGAATCGGATGAGGAATTAGCTCTTCGGAACGGACACTCGAAGAAATCACGGAATGCTGTGCGGAACCAACGTGAACGAGCCGAACGAGAAGAACGCCGCGAGGAACAAGAGCGGAAACGAGCCGAGGCCGCTAGCAAACGCAAAGGACGCGCTGAACGCCGTCGAGCCGATGGTAAGTTATTTTTACACACAAGCATCGAATAACGAGCACGGCTGATTGTCACAGACTCGGATCCCTCAGAAGAGCTACCCCTCGCAGCACGTGCAGTCACCAATCGAGCCACAGAGTCCGCCCAACCTCCAGATCCTCCAGCCCCCTCCTCCCAACCACCCCCAGATACCCCCCCTGTTCCCCAGACACAAGCAGCCACTGGCAAGAAAAAATCCGCACAACCAAAAAAGAAGGGGCGAAACCAATACACAAAAGACCGCGATAACGACCACGAGGATTCTCCTGCTAGGTCCATTTCGCGCGATATGTCTAGGAATGCAGATGAAGGTGGGACAACCTCCAAAAATACATCACATGAGGCGACTGGCAAACATACAAAAGGAAGAGGAGGCATGAATTCCAAAATAACGATGAGCGACATGAAAAGGCGTGTGAATGGTATCCTGGAATTCATTACTCGCAAACAAGTCGAACTAGCAAACGACCCGTTATCAGATTCAACGTCTACCCCCAGCCAAGCTGGCACGGAAGACGATTCTATACCTACGACAAAAGTCAATGGCGACAGTTCAAATAAGAAACCTAGCGGGGAGGCTCCGACCAAAAGTGGTGCTGGGAGCAATGAGTCGACGGACCCAGCCGTGGCGTTTAAGGATTTGAGTTGCGTTGAGATGATGGATTCCTTGACGCGCGATTTGATGAAGTGGCAACAGGAGTTCATCCACTAAAGGGGATTTCGGTGTCGACGTGATTTATGTTTTTTCTATTAGCGGCGTCATGGGTATTCAACCACTGGTATCATGCCAGTCTAGCCGCAGCATTGAATCGGCGTTGGGCTTCGAAAGCTCGGGATTATAATGGGTTAGGCGTTCGTTAGCTTTGGGACCGGGATGCTCAGGCACATGAAGACATCTTTCTTACTTCGGGTATTGTAACAGGCAATTGGCACCATGTCCTCTCATTCGGACGTCATCTTTTTTTGTCCCAAATCAAATTTTAGCGTTGTGTGGATTTATGGGCTTTATTGTTGAGGTGCGGCGGTGACGGAAGAAGGCGAGATGTGTGAGGACGACTCGTTGCATCCGATCAGGATCATTTATATTATTATGTCTACATTTTACTACATTTACAGACTAGGGAGAAACACGGCGGCTCGCTTTTCAATATACCCCTGGCCACTCGAAAACGCCGATATGCGCCTCTAAATAGAAAGACTCTTCTATCTCTCTCTGGGTATCATGATGATCCGTGAGCCAAGCCAGGCAACCGCTCGTACATACATCACTACCCCGCGAGCCAGACACCCGCTAGCTAGGTAGTATAGTAATCAAGCGCCTGAATTAAGAGCAGCTGCCCTCTTGGCCGCGTTCTTCTCCTTAAGGGCCTCCTTCATGCGCTTGCGGGCCTGGTTCATGCTCAGCGGGGTATTCTCGCCCTGTTCCCTTATTCGTCTCGCGCGCTCGTCCAGGGCCTCCTTGGTGAGGTTGTCTAGGATGAAATGCCCCAGGTGGCCCGCGCGCCATTGCTGTATAATCCAGGGGGCGGCTTGCGTGCGCGAGGGCACGCCGCCTTTCAACAATTTGCCCGTGCGCCGGGCCACGGCGTCCAGAAATTCGTAGATGTCGTTTGTGGGGGTGTTGCACAGGTGCGCGTATATGGACGGGTCTCGCAAGTTCAGGAGGAAGAGCAAGTAGTCCGCTACCGTCTCAGCCGGGACCAGCCCGTCTTTCACGCAGCCGACTAGAGCGAGCTTGAGCATGGATTCGACGTCTGCGACGTACGGGACAAAGACTCCGGGCGTGTCGACGACGAAGACGCCCTCGCCGACGTCCGTTTCGTGGCCAGGGGGTGAGTCGGAGTTGGATATGTCGGAGGAAGAGGGCGACGGCGTCGCGGCGACGATGCGCACGGGCATGCTCAGTTTCCGCGTGGTGCCCGGGAGCCCGCTCGTCCGCGCCGCCTTGGGCAGCTGCATGCCGTCGCGCCGCAGCGCGTTGAGCAGCGTCGACTTCCCCGCATTCGGCATGCCGACGACGAGGGCGCGCAAGCCGATGAGCGAGTCCTGCGCCGCGGCGCGGGCTTTGATGGTGTCGAGAAGGCGGTTGATGGTGGTCGGGCTGCGCTCAGCCGTGAACATGACCGTCGTCATCCCCCCGCCGACGCCTTCACCCGTCTGAGTCTGGGGCATGTGCCAAGATTTGAGCAACTCCCTGTGCTTCTTGGTCTCCTGCGCGCAGAGGTCGGTCTTCGTGTACACGATAATGCGGTCGCGCCCCGCGAGCGCGGACTCGAGGAGCGGGTTCGCGGAGGTCAGGGGCACGCGGCTGTCGCGGCACTCGATGATCAATCCGATGTTGGAGAGAACCTTGCGCATGGACGCTAGCGCGGCTGTGTGGTGGCCGAGGAAGTAGGAGCGTGTTATGTGGGAGGAGACTTCGAAGAAGGCGCGGGGCACGAATGCGCCTGCCGATGAGGCGGCTGTTTTGAGGGGTGCCGCCATCGTGGAGTGAGTGTTGTGCGAGGGCACAGTTGCAGCCCTCGGGCTTATGATGGGTTTGAATTGGAGGATTGGGTAATCGTGTAGGTCATTGTGCCCCGCGGAAGATTCGATGCGCGAGTCAAACCTTCATGTTGCAGTGCATCTCAATCGCCATGAGACTAAAAGATATTCGGGCTGTTCGGGGTCCAGGTACTCGCATTGAGTCCAGCCTTGAAAATGCAAAAAATTGCCAGCCTTGCCAGAGAGATCTGCAATTGACAGGGACCCCTACTCTAGATGACGTTATGTCTCTTATCGGGGTGCTCTTATTGGATATGACTGTAATCCCGGCCCCGGGCCAAATAGGACCCACGCCCCCTAAAGTGTGGAGTTGTACGAAGTACCGTACCGTACGTAAGTAACTAACTCCAGCTCCACGAATGTATACAGTAAGTACACCGTACGCCCTTATTACCAAAGCTGTTAGAGCTCAGATTCAGAAAATGGTATCAAGTTGAAGGACAGATGCTTATAGCCGGACCAAGTGAAAATTGAGAAGGGAGAGTCTTTTCGAAGGTCTCTTTACAAATGCCCAGTCACGCTGATATTTTAACATCTGAGATTAGTTAAAGCTGTCAATCTCTCCTGTGCTAATTACCTAGATGCCCAGATAGCCAAATTCCCCAGGCATGTGATACATGGCCTCGACGGCTCAGGCGGGGTGATCGTCGCGAAAATCCACGACAGGTATTCACCTCGCTTTCTTGAAGCTGCTGCTCCGTAGTGACCGGTGCTCTAGCACTACGTCTGGAAGGCAAGGAACTGCTCTCCCAATATCCCCACAAAGAAGGGGGAACCGGTCTTTCAGCCATCTTTCACCAAAAAGACGTACCCGCAGCTAGGTATCTTCCCTCTTCGAGAAATGCATATCTTCATTCGGGCGTGTAGACATCACCGTGCCCGGAGCGGGCGTCTTCGAGCCCCATTTCTCGGCGTTTTGGAACCCACCAAGACGGCGACTCACCCGGACAGCCCGAGCATCGACTCCGCGGATGGAGAGCCGGGCTCCTACAAATCTCTCGAGATCCACTTAACGCATCCTATTCGTCTAAGTCAGCTCGGGATCTACTATTGGGCGAAGAACAAGTTGCCTGGCACGTAGGTGCACGTGGGCAGCATTTGCCGGACATGCTACTGGATCAGAGTCAGCGCTGTTGCGCCTGATACCGTCAAGGTTAGCATCCCAGTTGCCACCTCACCGACTCTCTTATTGCATCACAATACTTACCATATATCAGACGCCATCATGGACTGAGGCCCCTGACAAGAAACACTTGGTGGGGAACGACAGGGGCTTGGAAATTCTGCCCGAGCCCGTCGCCGAAGCCATGCTGGATTTGTGCGAAAACCCCAAGTACAGCAACGGGACGATTCTCGAGGTCATGAACGACCATAGGAGAGTTGTGCCGCTGTTCAATGCCGATTCACCACCTCCGAAGGCTGATATGCCCGGGCTTGTTACCATAACTACGGACTTGCTCGAAAAGCTGAAGAAAGATAGGTTAGATGCCTGATATTTGAGTTTTAGCTTGCCCGAGCGATTGTCATTAAGAACATTCATATCATGGCGAGCAACACTAAATCTCCGAGACAACTATGAAGGGAGAAGATACAACCTTCAGCCTATCACTCAAACTACTTGTCGTAGTATCGTCAAATCCAACATTACGCAGCGTTCAACTCATCTTTGACGGTCCCGGAAGCCACAAGCTTGTCACTATCCCCGACGATCGGACAGCTAGCCATCGGCATCCTGACAGCCTGGCCACTCGGATCCATTTGGCGAAACATCTCCTCAGAATCAAACCACGTCTTCAGCTTGGTAACCTGCATTTTTTCATTCAGGTGCGCAACCGTGACGCCCGTGATATCGATAAGCCGATTATGAGCCGTAACTTTCACCTTCTCGCCAGCCCTACCATCCGTTAGCAGCAGCTCACTCACGACCTTCGAATCTCGCCCACACTACCCACTACAAAGGAGCAGGATATAACACTTACCCATTAACAGCACTATAATCCCCCTTAAACTCGCCCCAATGGCGCCACTTGAACGCGACGACGGGTGGCTCCGTGTACACCTCCAGCACCTCCCATGCGAAAACCGGCATCATACGCTTGAACGTCTTATGGCTCGCGGCGAAGTCCATCGCTGTCGGGTCGTAGTACGCGCTCCCGGGCTGGATGATGGCATTGTACGTCCCGACGCGCAGCATGTGCTCCGCGGACACCGGCTCCCCCTCGTTGACCGCGAAGCTGTACTGGTTGAAGTCTACCGTCCGCCAGTCGGACAGCTGCGTCTTGAACGAGGCTTCGATCTCCCAGTTCTTCACCAGGTTCTCGACGAGTTGCGGGAGGCTAGCGGCGGCATGGCTCCTGGATTTGGCTAGAGCGGGGGTGCCCAGGTGTTAGTTGTGTTCTTATATTGTATGCAATATAAACAAGGCGTAAGTGTAACAAAACATCAGATAAGACGGGAATAAATAGAGATAAGCGATGTGCAGATGGGTTTGATCGAGGTTTAAGACTCACTTTCCGAGTAATACTTCCGCGTTTTCTTGTAATCGGGAGGCTGATTGTATCTCCATTTTGCATCGGTATCCTTTAACACAGCGTTGGGATCTGTCATGTAGTCCGGTAGCATCACGGGTTCTTGCTCCGGGGAGGTAAGATTGGGTTCTTCGAGAGACGCCATCTTCGGTCAAGTATCTAATACGGGATTCTGAGCCGGGGATGCGATATATAGCTCAGACAAGCTAACGGTGCTTCGCACCGGCACCTCTTTATAAAGCCACATACGCTACATCTGTTCCACTAAACTACACACGTCCTAATTTTTAGCTTTTGGTTAATCTTATTCAATTAAACCGGATTAACAGTGTCAATAATTTATTTTATTAAATGAAAGTTCTTTTTTCGTGATCTAATAATATATATGCATGTAAAGAAAAACCCGAGGGCGTCGAACCGCAAAGCAAAAAGTCGAAAAGTGCAGGGCGAAACCGTAAGGTCTATGTGGCAATACTACGAAAATAGAGAAGACTTAATATATGCCCTGCTATCCTTCTTAATGGATTTGATGTGACTCTAATTGTGCGGTCTTCTCTCCCATTACAGCGAGACTTGTACGTAATTCGATAAGTCGTTTTATTCGCCCACAGAGACAGAATGCCTCCGTGCCACTACATCACCTCAGAGCACAACAGCACGGCACAGCGCAAGCTACCGTCAATCCCCTCTTCTGTGTACCATGGAAACATCCGTGCCCTCGAACCTCTTCAGCATCGCGCATGCTTCTCAAAAAGCCATCGTTCGGTTCTATAAGCCCAAAACTTGTTTCAAGCATCTAATAATGCGCTGCACCGCATCCCACGTTGCATTCGCGGCTCATTCCGTGACTGCTGACGAATCATGCATGCGGATAATTTCTAACGGGTTGACTGGCATTGGGTAAGCAGGCCCGAGGCATTGGTGATTCGTCGGTGACTCGGTCTAGATGGGCCCTTCTTTGTATTCGCTATGCGACCCTTGTCTTTATTGGTTTTCTAGGCTTCTTGAAGAGGGATATACCTTGTTAGATATTATCTATTTAGCCCACCTACACAAGCCATGGAAAAACACTATGCAGGCCACGCGCCCCTCCTAGTATACATCGCAAACATACTGTATACAACATAATGGAACAAATATACAGCTTTAACATTAAAATAATTAACAGGAATAAAACTAAGTTAATATTAATATTATAAAGTTATAATATATAGGTAATTTTTGGTTGGTGACGTTATGTAACTTTGTGTACAACTTGGGTACGAATCTACTTAGCGTGGCCTGTGTAGTGTTTTCCATGGCTTAGGCGGACTATATCTATCTTCTCGACAGCTGTGTCAGTAGGCCTCGAGCATGTAGCTTACAAGGTCTCTTTGATGTAAGCATCGTGGGCGCATAGGTTCCCTGGGTCTGTTGGTCGGCCCCTGTAGGGCTCAATCGTTAGTCAGTGCCAATGCTCAAGTTGTCACACGGGCCCAATAGACTGGAATCTATATCCGAGACTCTGGCACTGGGACTTTTATATCATGTATATAGTCATATGATCGGGAGACTCTGTGCGAGCCTCTAGCTTCCGGTTATATGTATTTGCCTGGTTCTGCTGGGACAGCGATACGAGGCAAAGGTCGGCAACTAAACGTGAGACTATTCAGACATATAGACTGTAGATACCCCACCTGGCTGAATAGGGGGACAAGACCTTCAAGGCTCCCTTGAAGTCCTAGAAGATGATTGCAATTCGAGGATCCCAAGCCCTTGTTACCAAACTAGCTCTAATTAATAACGCTGCACTTAGCCATCCCATCCTATTAGATAGTAAATTGGGTGATTTAGCGGCCTATCCAACATAGTCTTTCAGCTTGGAGCTACGGCCTTATAGTGAGTTAAATTACTGACATTTGCAACATCGACAACGACTGCATAGCAGAATAAAATATAATTACCCTCAATTTGGGACTGCTTCACTTGTAATTAGATACAATGAGTAAAATCAAATTCAGTCATTTATCGCGAGTCCTGCTAGTTACAATCTGCCCTTCAACATGAACAATCGAATTGTCCTATGTGGACTCGGTATCATGGTACAACATGTGTAACTCAACGACACAAGTAGTAAAAGATAATACACATGGCGTTTGCCGTAATCGACGATTAATTGCGACACCTCCCAACAACAAGAAACAGAAGGTCCTTCATACGTACAGCCATGGCCATTTAAGTGGTCTGGAACGTCCCCTCTCCCCAGCCATACAGTCGATTCAGACGACGCGCAAAGACGAGTAACAAGTATCCCTCAATCCGCGACTTATGTGGGCGATGCAGTGTGAGTGGCTTCTGTATAGCCATGGTCTCCGGAGGGAAGAAGGTGTAGACTGAGCCAAATTTAGGTATGACTGAAAACTTCAGCTCAGCCAGCGCTGCCTCGAAGTTGACCCATGGGACAGAACCACGAGACTCCGCCTTGTCGAACAGCGTTGAGAACACCTCGGCCGTGGCAGACTTGACTTTAAAAGGCTCCGGCGGGGGTGGTGGAGCTGGCGCGGCGGCGACGGCCTCTAAATCAGTTGAGGATATCTCGTAGACGGACGAGTTTGCTGGTCGAGTTTTCTCTTTCTGTCGTCTTTCGTGCACACGAACTTCGGGGGTCTTCAGGGGCTCTGGGGGGAATGGGATGTATTCACTCTTAATTTCCTTTGCCTTGTTTGCGGCTTCCTGCTGGGCCTGCGCTGCCAACTGCTCCTGAAGTTTCGTAATGCAGTCATCGATTAGGTCGAGATAGAGATATCCCATCTTCGTGCCCGTTTTATCGATGATGAATGCGTCAAATGCTTTCAGTGCGGCCTCCGCCATGCCTGGTTCTAGGAGGTTGTCGATGGGAACAGCGAAGTTAGAGAGATCAATCTCGGGCTTAGCTTTGTTTAGTTCGGTTTCCAGCTCTGCGGCTCCGGCCACAAATCGCTGGCCCTTATGACGATTGAAGGCTGGCATAGAAATCGCCTGTGATAGCGATTGGATGAAGGCCACAATGATGGCAAGATCACTAAGAGCATCAATCTCCCCTTCGCGTAGGTCATCTCTGGCTATAGTGCTTTTGCTATGCAGCTCTTCTAGCTTCGTCAGCCAATCCACAGCCTTGTGAGCGGTTACTTCAACTTGGCAAAGGCGTAATAGACAGTGAAGCTGCTGGTCGCCGCCTGCGAGGGCTTCTGGTTTGCCCTTTAAAACGATACGCGCGTTGCCATTGTCGTATGTATTGGAGATCCGCTTAAACCATCGGGTACCGATTGACATCTGACGTTTGAGTATGGCCTGCACACGGCTATATTCAAGATAGCATACGTTGGAGATCTCTTGTAAAATGGGTTGTCGGCAAGATTTGTCTGTTGAGGTTTTGAGAAGCTCTAATAGCCGGCACAAGTAGTTCCAGATGGCGGCACCTCTGACAGCATTGTGTATGGTATCGAGAAATGCACCGCTAATAAATCTGTCTGTATGGGCGGGAAATATGCGACCTTTATCGTCGGCAATCAGCTCGGGCCGGCTAAAAAACCAGTTGTTGAGGAGATGAGAGAGCACAACAGGCTCAGTGCAAATCAAGGCTAGATTGTCATCAAGGGAAGCCTTCTGATCTAGGGCCATATCTTGGACACCAGAAAGATCGAGCTTGGGCATCGAGGGCTTGATAGAGAGTTTAGAAAGGGCAGTGGTCACTGCGTCAGGAGACTTCTTCGGTCGCTTCTTCTGAATCCTCGTGGTCGAAGCCTCATCTAGGATGTCCTCAATCATAATATTAAGGCCTTGTAGGAGAAAGAGTTGTCTGGAGATGATGAGTTCGCCCACGGACTGCGGAACACAGAGCCCGGCATCTATTGCGGGTTTGAATCCAGCGAGCATGCTTTCTTTGTCTTTGAGGATTTCGAATGACGTGCCGTATAAATCCCCATCCATGAAGAATGTATAGCAATTCGCGAATGAGTCGACATGTCGCAGGTTTCGAGTACGCATCATCTCGATGATGAGTTCATAATCCCCTGGGAAATTGTCGAATCCGGTACAGTATTGCTCTTCCAAGGACTTCGTAGCTCTGTGCTCTAGGATACGCAGAAGGAAGTCCGATCCAGCCGCAGCAACGTCTCTGAGGTTCCATTCCGGCATGAACTTGCAGACGTTTCCCATTGAGGGGTCTCGAGAGTGCTTGAGGACTTCTCCGTCACGTGCTCCAGCCTTCATAGCCCTCTCCCGTTGAGCTGGTCCCATACCACGCCATAGTTGCTCAAGTCTGGGTCCGTGAGTGCGGTATTTACCAGCAAGATCACGCTGCAGTTCTATGACTTGATCACGCCACGACCCAGATTCCATCTTGTCTTGTCTGCTGGTGGTGGTGGTGGTGGTGCAAGACGTCTAAATGTATTGTTGCCGTTAGAGATAGAGCGCCCAAACTCATGAAAAGACGACAATTGAGGTACAGAGGGAGAGTTGGGGAATATAGCTGTTTGCAATAGATAGGAAAGTAGGTAAAATCATTGACGATTTCATTACATACTAGGTAGCTTGCAGGTGGTACCAATAACCACCAATGACTAGTTTACATGTACCTTAGGTAGGTACCCTAGGTATCATTGTACCCAAATATATGCACTTAAAGGTTCAAATATGTAATGGCTAGGTAGGTAGTGGTTGCCTTGCTTCTGGGCCTCAGGTAGGTACTTACCTAACGTGGAATTTGTAGAACGATATCAAACGAAGTTGTCTCGGGAGTTCGCCTGCCTGCAAGAGCAGAGCGCGTGACATGAGTGGGATTACCATACTAGCTTCAATGTTAATAGACCAAACGGCTGCTCTTAGGGTAATAATACTACCGAGGCCATCAACCTGTTGCTGCTGCTGCTGCCGCCGCCCCCGCCGACGCAGCTGATGAAGAAGCCGTTGCAGTATTTAGCTCCAGCGACCATATCCTCAACGCTGAGATAAGAGCCAATGCAGCCCCTCTTTCGCCTAGCATCCCATTCAGAGCGCTACCCATGAACTGGAACTTGAATGCTTTTGTCATGGACATGCTATTATTATGCGCCCATACCGCGACAACCTCAAGGCCATCGCTTGTCGAGCCCGACGCGCGGGTTGCCCGATCTCCTCCCCCGCTGCCGAGGGGCTCGCTAGACAGGCGCACGAGCTTCCATCCCCATTTATAGCCGTCGAGTTCCTTGACCTCGTTGCCGTGGCTCGACCGCCATTCGAACTCCTCGCGCCGTGTCTCCTTGCCGACGCCAACGTCGGCCGTGAATGTGTAAGTCTGGTGCTTTAAGCTCCAGTGGCAAGACATCTTGACACTTTGGCTTTCACTGTCATGGAGCACCCCTTCGCGTGCAGGGACCGTTAAGAGGGTGGTTCTCGACTTCCACAATGATTCGTGAGCGGCCGTTGCCAAGATGGGGTCCTTGTCGATTGGCCCGTTGTAGAGCACCAGCTCGGGATTTTTGGTAAATCCTGAGTGCATTCGCACCGCAAAGGATGGCGCTTCTTTCTTCTCTCCGAGATGAAATGTTCTTGTGAACGCCATTGGCACGTAGGCGTTGAGTGTTGGTGGAAACTTGAGCCCGCCGCTAGATGTGAACCCAGCCCCTGAGCTTGGTTCACCAACATGATACGACGGAGCTGGCCCTGCTGGCGGGTAGGCATTTGTGCGGTTGTCCGTTTCTTGATATGGTGGTGGTGGAATTCCTTCCATAGAGAGCGTATATGCGGTTGCCTCTGCCTCTTTTGTTGCCATCTTTCGTAGCTCGATAGTCCGGTTTGTTACTGCGTGTAGGTAGGGAAATTTCGATGACAAGATGTGATTAAAGTGTCGAGCATTTGAAAGGGGGACGCCAATCCTTATAAGCTCTAAGCGCGTTCTCAAAATGCCTACATACAGTACAAGTACAGTCTTTACTCTCCTCCATAGCTGCACTCGCCGCCATGGTGTGCTCAGCGTCCGTTGAATTAAATTAAGACGATCGCCATGTCAGCAGGGCTGAGACGCCATCTCTTAGCGCACTTGTCCGCTAACTAAGCCGCCCAGGCTTTCACCCGCCACGCTTGGCCGCTCGTTTTCTTGGCCATTCCAAGCCCCTATACGGAAGTTGCCCTGCCATGAAATCCAGGCACGTACATATACGCCGTATCTAAATCAATTGAAGCTGCATCAAGATGGTAGAGGACCCTCGCTTTCTCGAAGCTGTCTTCTCAGGCCCAACCCCAACCCCTACTCGAACGCGACTAATTTTCTCAAGGTTTGAAGTCCCAATGCTGAGAGACGAATCAGCTTTGCATCTCATGCATTTCCGGTTTTCGCTGTGATGAAACGTTTTGTTTTTACTATGTCCGTTTCGTATCATAAATGACCGATTGTCCATCTATAATTCGAGATCTCAACTATTGGTTACGATTATTTCTGGTGCTGATCGGCGGTCTAGTAATGCAGACTCAGTTCGCCCGGCGACCTTCGCCGTAGGCCATTGATCTAACTTGACTTTTTCATCGACGTCTTAGATAGTAAGGTTCCTGCGGTTCAAAGCGCAACATCCTGTATCGTTATTTCGCCCCAAGCAAGCTAAACGACCTGCCTTAACCACGTCGGCGAATTTCAACTCTTCTCCTCTCGAAAATTGGTTTCTCTCTACATCATTCATTTGACAAGGTCTAATATACAAGGTTTTGCCGCAGGGGTCCAACGCTTGATCGGAGGTCTTTTTGTGTCGTGAGCGTCGTCCAAGAGGGTATAGCAAATGCGAAAGCAGGAAGAAAACATACCGGTAGTCCTTACAACTGCAGATCGGGTCATGGCACTCGTTCCAGTTATCGGTATGCAGTTGCCCGTCGTACGAACACCAGGTATTATGTTTATCGATACAGTAGTTCATGAGTAGCGCCGAGCCACAGTTTACGTAGTAGCCGATGCTCCTGGTAGCTATCCCGCCATCCGCGGGCATAGTGCATGCTACAGATGCAAGAATTGCAACTAAGACGATAGACTACAATCGGACTCTGTTAATGACTGCGTCGGTAAGGTTTAAGTCCTGTACATACCTTCATGATATCCATAGAAGATTGAACAAGTGTAGCTACGATATTCGAGGAGCTATTTCTATTAAGACCTGCAGGCTAATCCTGGGGTTCATGCTACAAACCCATGATGCTGAGATTAAAAGCTGGGAAGGAGAGTCACGGCGACTTATATAAACGTGCTGTGTCACGAAGTGAAATCAGGTTTATTGTGGCTTAAGCAACTATACATGTGTCCATTCTAGTGTAACCATCCACGACCTCTATCTTCTTGGTTGGACTAGGTGACGATGTCTGGTCTTGGCTGTACGATACCCACGCCATCAGGCAAGAACCCACGACTTGACAATACACAGAACACACCTCATGACCACAACTTGACCGAAAACAACGCTCGGTGGGATATAGCAATGCGCTTTAAGCTTCACGTTTCGGGTGGGTAGGACGATGGTCTAGACATTTACAGGTAAGAGTAGCCGTTATTCCCCAGCGTTAAGTGCGACAGAAGCAGTTGTTCTATGGGATACATAAGGCAATGCATATAAGTTTAAAAATAAGGAAAACCAGATATATACGCATGGAAATCTATCGCTAGCCTAATGATACGTTTGTTCTTACCTTTGGGACGAAGCGAATGAGATGATGCATCCATCTTCTCTTACAACTAGAATTTCACATTGACCTCCCGTTACTCAGAATGTCGACAGGTCAATCAGGCCTATACGGTGACCAGGCCTATGTCGTATCATTATAGATGAACGAGAAAACTACGATGCCAGCTCTACCAATGCATAACAATAAATGTAGCGGCTGGTCATTGCGGTCTGCAAAAGTCGAAAATCTATTATCAAAATGCTTTCAGTGTATGAGATAATATAACCCGATGGTTTTAATGAACACGGCTACTCCTTTAGAGCCATTTCTTGTTACCGAAGTGTGACAAGTAACGACCGCCATCCCCCTTCTCTATGCTGGCATTCTCTACGACTGACAAAACTGCCTCGATAGACTCCGTAGGCGTGATAGGTCCCTTAAAGCTCGGCGAGTATCTGAGATATTTCTCAATCATCGCATCCATCCTAATTTTCTGTTCGGGAGTCGCTATATAAAGGTATTAGTATGTCAGATACCCTACCACTTGAAAGCAAACTAAAGGGTTGCGGGTTGGCCGTACGCTCAATGAAGTGGCCCGTATCCACGAATCCCGGGCAAACACTCAGGAAAAGCACGCCATCCTTCTTGTATTGGGCGTTGAACTTGGCCGTGACTACATTCAAAGCCGCCTTGCTCATGGCATTCAGAGAAAGGTTTGCGATTTCATAGTCGTTTATCCAGTCAATGTCAGCTATGCCGCTGGAGATTGCCACGACCTTTTTAGCCGTCCCCTGCAATATCAGAGGCATAAATAAGTTATACAGGTGAATGTTAGCTAGGACGTTGGCATCCATTGACTTGTGGAATTCGTCCTCAAGCTCCTGCACTCGTTGACCTCTGTTCAAAACCCCATGGTTTGTTAGCTAGTCTCATAATCATGGGGATAAAAAAACACTTAGAAAGAAAGTAACATAATATTTGACTAACATAGCCCCAATGCCGTCGTAGGTGTCCATTTCCGTAAGATAGGCTGCATTGGCGACAAGGTAGTCAAGGCTTCCACCCGTAATAGCGGCAGCATCAGCAGCGGCAGTCTAACAACGAGATAAATATCAACATGTCGGGCCTCTTTAATGGCGACTCGTTTCAGAGTTCAGTTCCGCTCACCTTCAAGTCATCGTACTTAGTCACGTCGGCCCTCAAGATAGTGACATTGCGACGTGAGCCTAGTTCATCGACCACCCTCTTCTCGACCAGCGGCTTATTACGAACTATACCAACGACGGTATTGGATGGGTCACTGGAAATTTTCTTCAGGAACTCCCACTGTAGTACAGTTAGAGATTTTCAATGCCGTGGAGCAATATTCCGGCTGGAGCTTTGACTTACGCCCAATCCCTTAGAAACTCCCGTGATAACGTACGAGGGCATTGTGCACAAAATATACGATAGAAAGTTGAATAAAACTTAAAGACACACTCAAGAGCTCTCAGTCTAATTAATCTGTACGAACCAACAACTTTCATTTCATGACTCCTTGGGCATTTGGTGACTTTTATAAATGTACGATGATCGTAAAGTCAGACCCTTTCCCTTAAGACTCGCCGTGTTTCGAAGGTCCTTGTATCTGGGCCCACAGGTTAGGGACATACCGGTATAACCCACGATTGCCGAAGCCAATCACGGGCTTACCTCAACCTCCAGACTCTAGGGCGCTTGGTAAGCTGTGACTTCATAGGTAATTTCCCAGAGGAAAACATGCATACTCCAAGATGCCCGAGATCCATCTTAACCTCGATCTTCATCATAGGAGAGCTTCTCCAGCCCCAAAGTGTCAAGAGTTCAAAGGACTTATGATTTAGATAGTAAATGTGAAATTTAAAAATCAACTTGGCGATGAGCAGTTGAGACCCGGTGGAGTACGCACGCAGTCAGAAATGAAGGAGAAGCGAGTAACATGAATAGTTTTCAAATATCAGGCTCGCTGTGCGATATCTTGCCAGTTCTCGGCCACTATAACCCCTCCGACTAACTCTATGGATGATTGTGCTACGCATTTATGCATTGACGGAGAAGTCATGCGTTGAGGAGCGTCAATAGTATACGATATCTTCCGAGCCAGTGCCGGCCTTCTCCCATTCCATGAAGGCCCTCTTAACATTTTCTGCGCCCTTCTTAGCATAGGCTTGATCAGGGTGCGCTGGTGGCTTAACAGCCGGGTCACCCGCGATCCATGCCACGGGGACGCTGCCCGTTCCACGGCATAGCTGATTGAGCTCCTTCACATCAGCCGGGTCGAACGCCCGCCCAAAAATGACAGCCCGCGGCTGTTTTGTGTAGTCGTGCGTCCCAATCTGATTGGTACTAGGCGACTTGGGGCCGCGTCCAGCGAGAAGGTCAGGGAGATTTTCTTTTGCATACTCGAACGAGTTTATGAAATGAATGACTGTCGTTGGTTTGATTAGTGAGATTGCTTCTCGGCATGAGAAGCTCCCCAGGAGACTAACCCTCGATATCAGGTTGAAGAGAAGCTGTGACTCCTTGTCCTGTCTCCAAAGTCTTACCACATAGGACGATGGGGATCGGATTCGGAATGTCGGCCATGGCTGTGTTGGTAGTTGTATTGCTGCGTTGGAGACCTAATCTGCAAATAAAGGAAAGCGTCAGAGTGCGAGAACGTGAAAACATTAGAAATACCTGGCACTACCTTCATTTATGACTTATCAGCCATCATAGGCAGCTTTGCGGCCGAGCAGCAGACACCTGACATTTCTCCACGGGTATTTGCACCCGGTCGGCGTTCATATCCCCGTGTTCTTTCACATCTGTGATAGATGTGGAGTTGGATCAAGTGGCATGATGGGAATGCTCTTAGGGGCTCGCCCGTTTCCGCGCATAGGCCAGGCTCTTCAGATTCTTTCTTATGGCCTAATAACACTAGGCTATCTGAAGAGTCGGACTGTCAACGCATACGATACGCAGTCCCGTGGGTTTCTAAGCCAATCACGGCGATTATTAAACAACGTGGAGAACAGAGGCTAGAGGTTCCCCTTTCGGGCGTCAATGGCCAATCACGGCCTTTGTTGAATTCCGGTGTTAACAAGTACCTAGTATGCCCGGCTGTTATCCCCGAGCTTGTAAAAATAGGTCAGTAGGTACTAACAGCGGGGCTTATTATTTACATGAAAGTAGTTCATGTGGCTCTAGCAAAAAGGGAAAGGGGATGGTTCTGGTACATAATATCTACCAATTCCTATGACCTATCGAACTGCAGTCGATTGTTTTTCACTGCCATCGGTACGGCTGAGCACCGTTCTGTCTGGTTTGAGTTGCTAGTCCAGGCAGGCGATTGTGGTTGCTAAACACTTTTTGACAGTGTAGATAAGAACATCTTTAGCCCCCACCAATACAGATCGCAACAACACTGCTAAGCTACCATTCCAGGTAGGTAGTTATAGTCTCCGGCTGCTTGTTGCTGCCGGTGTCAACTGAGCTACCACTCCGGCTTACTATGGTTTCCGGCGACTACCATCCCAGGTGATCATGGCTTCTGGCCACTTGTTCTTTCTTATATCGTCTCAAACTACTTCTTCGAACCCGATGACTCTTAATTGGGTTTGGACATTTGGCTGCTTCCAATCATGTCAGATTGAGCCGAGGATTTGGCTTCCAGTATCTAGACTACCTAGTGTAGCTTGGCGAGAAAGGGAGAATTTCACTCGCTTTATCAACCAGATCACACGAAACAACGCAGAAAATGATGTGCTATCTATTCTATAAATCCATATCAATCCAAGTATATGCATAGTATGCTTCAGCAGATAGCGTTTCTTCCTTACAAAAAAGGGCTCCGGAGATATGCGCTACCCAAGGCCGAAGAGAAGGTCCTGGTCATCGGAACCCCAGTAGCGCCGAACCGTCGATGACTTAGGTAAGGTAACTTGGTAATCAAAATCCCCAATATCATGTTTCAGGCAAGAGCGCACATCTGTGACCCATTAACCTCGTCCTTGGGTAGTTTTCGCATATGTTCATCGAGCGGGTAGATTTCACTTGCGACGACAGCTAGACCTTGGCGCACTAAAGGCTGGTGTGGTAGCGGGCGAAAGCCCCTCTGGCTCTTCCTAACATCCATTTCTTACGTGATCTTTCCCGGCAAAACTTCGACAGCCACCCAATAGTCGGTCCTCAAGATGCCTGGAGACAGACGGGCGCAGAGCATACATCTTCGCACGGCATGTGATCCGTGCTCTTTAGCTAAAGTGCGCTGCGATAAGCACCATCCCGCCTGCGACCGGTGCGTCCAAGTCAAGCTGCAATGCTCGTACAGCCAATCGCGCAGGCATGGAAGACGGCTATGGCGCAAGATGGAAGCAGACAGACAGATGAAGATGGCGACAAGCAGAGTACTAGGGGACAAGTCACTAGTAGCGGCAAGTCCCATTGCACAAACTGTCGCCTCGCCCGGTCCGGCTAGATCGAACTCTTTGCTAGTCTCCCCGTCAGTACCATTGGTGGTCGGCCAGGACCAAGATTCTCTGTTGAACTATGTGCAACAGGAAGTAGGTGAAACATCGGCATTACCGTCGTCGTGGCTTTCTGGAGATGGCTTCAACGCCGAAATCGATGTTGGCTCATATACTAGTTGGAATATGGTCAATTTGTCGCCTCCTCCCCTGGAACCCGATATCATTTCCGCCTTAGAGCCAAGTCAACATACACCCACCCCCGTGGAAGGGCAGTCTCCCACATTAAATACTACTAGCACGCACGACTGCGAGGCTCAAGCTATCTCCATTCTACGTTCAATGCAACATGGAGAAATGTATGAGGGAGCTACATCATGTTCCACTAATCCAATACAGTATGCAGAGCTGAACCTCAGGCCGGGCTTCGACCACGTGCTCGCCGCTAACAGAGCGGCGCTTAACGGCTGTGCTAGGCTAATGGAGTGCTCATGCGCTCTCTGCCCTCATATAATTCTTCTCCATGTGTCGATACTGTCCAAAATGCTGTTTTGGTACCGCATAGCTGCGACGGAGAAGACAAATCCCCCGAAGAACGGTGGGATTGATGCTCATACCGCGAGCCAATCCCCAGGAGACCCGCCAACTCCTGATAAATTCAGTGTCAGCCCGACAGGAATACAGGTTGGTATCCTCGATTTGGATCCCGAAGACGAATCTAACCTGCGCCGTGGGCTCCTGCTTCGCGAGTTGCGCAAGACCGAAAACGTGATAGATGAGCTCATAAACGTAGACCGCACGGCTTTAGATGAGAATGGGGACGATATAGTGAGGAGCTCTGTACAATGGTCACTTGGGGGCATTGCGCGGGTCAGGGAAGAGTTACAGGACCTGATCCAGAAAATAACCCAAGCCCGATAGCGTCCACGTTAAAACGAAAGTTCAGTCACTGAAGAGTACAACACGCCGGGAAATTCCTGGCTTGTCTAGAGTAATGCCCAAGTCAGTAATGTATCTCAATACATACAGTCACTGGTCCTTACAATAACTTCATGTGGAACTGCTCTTTTAGCTTTTACCCTCTGGTGTGTCTTTGCCGCGTACAGAAGCTAAGCATATTGTGTCCGGGTGGGCGGTGCTGTATCAAGACTGATATCATGGGACATACCCTTCTCGCTTTTCTTATAAGGTCACGCGTAGCACCTAATCATGGGAATCCAAACTATTGGCAATTCTAGGCATCACGAGAAGGTCAGCCTGACTTGGCACAATGTGTTTGTCAGTCTATGGAGGCCCGACCTTGGCTAGTACAATATGGTATCCCTTTGACACTCAATTCAACTCTGCGACCTAAAGTGCGCACTGTGTGACTTCAAAGGCGCCTAATAAAACTATTATCCGAGCGTTATATACGCATTATATGCTTGGGTCTATGCGGCTATATACCTTATCTCCCACCTTTTAAGTATCTGGGAAGCTAGGTATGTACTTAGTTAAACTGAGTGTCAAAGAGATAGCGTACTTAGGTTGGGCTATGGCCTGTGTATCCTTGTTATTTTTTCAAGCTTGGTGCTGTAACACGTACACGGGCTACAGGGCCAGTAGTAGACTATCCGCACATAATCTGTCCGCACGCAATCCATCTACACGCATACTAACGAGCAGGCACCTTTCCCACGTTTCTCCCAACGATCGCGCTGAAAGTCCCAGAGCTGACCTTTGATTACGGAGGTGGCATCCGGATGAAGAAGCCACAATTTGATAAAGCGAATGAGTCCACAGATGGCATTATGGACGAACTCTACGACGAAATTGAATGCAGACAGTAGTGGACGTCGTTTGCGTCAAACCCAAGTAAAGGCCACAGGTATTGGGGTCACGAGGCATTTCGGAATTCGGTGACTAGGTGTGATTGGGATGTAGCCTTTCACATCTACTTAAATCACATAGACGCATCAAGGACCCCCTGAAGAGGCAATTCGTGATCACCAATAAATTCGGCCCCGCTAGATTCTAGGATTATCTCTAATTAATTCATCGCTGATCGATTCATAACTGATTACATTGTTTCAATTGTAAGCATACTCTTCCAGGAATACGCCTAGTTGCTTTGGCGTCAAATCCATAATGAAACTCTGAAGTAGTCACTAGCGTGATGTACCTGGCCCAATCAGACGCCCATTTCAACATCTATATGGCGCCCATTCCGCGGAATAAACGCAACAGATCGAGATACAGGTGGGCCGTATTTGGGAAGAATATCCTGTCTCCAGCGGACGTACTCTTTGGCACGCGGGTGGAGTATTGGTCTCAGTTGATGAGCAATGCCTTTCTGTCCCAGCCCGATTAGCTGTTGTGAGAGCGTGGTTCGCCCAATTTTAGCACTGCTCTCATCTGCCTCTTCTGATTTCTCTGGTATATCGAAGTGTATGATATAACGGCCCTGGCAGAGGTCCTTGAAGTGGCAATATGTGGTCGGGGTATTGGGCTGTGTTATGTATCTAAAACTGGAAGCGTATGTTCCAGTGACAAGATTGACGTCTTTTAACCTTAGTGTTATAGGAGTAGTAGACATGATGAACTGAAGAAGGTTTATTCCCGAAATGTATACGCCGCGCAAAATGCATTCTTTGAGAGCGAGGGGTGGTGAGCAGCTAGTGATGTCTCGATGAGCTGGGACTTGTGCGGGTGAATTCGACGTGCTTTGTCCAATATTAAACCAGTGTAAATCCAGGCTCTCTAGTTCCGGCATAATCGAGGACACATGCGAGATGGCCCCCAAAGTTAATGCTACATGCTCGCCCTGACGCAACCCGTTTAGGTCGGGGATAGGCAAGAAATAATTTGTATCCATAGTATCAACTACGGGTGACGATAAACTCATTGTCAACCGCTTCAAGCGTTTAAAGATATTTGCTGGGCCAGGTCTCTGTGCGAGGCATAGAAACGCGGTATACTCTAGGCTGCAGCTTGGGACACTGTTAAACAGGTCTAGGTGCTCATCCACGGAGAGATTCGACTCGTTGAGTGCCGCCATGGTGATCTCGAAGGTACGTCGCGCTGTAGCCCAGGTCTCTGGCCACATGTGGGCAGTACGGCGTGTGACGCGTAAGACGACGCGAAGGGATAGCGAAGCAATGGAACCGGCCTGTATGTTCTTCTTTAAGTTGCGGAATATCACTGTCAAAAGACGTATATGCTCATCGTGGGCGGACTCCGATGCCGCCTCCTCAAGCCCCACGATACCGGTAACGGTGCAGTGCTGTAGTCGACTGGTCGAATAACTCTCGTTGCTCAGTTGTGCCAGCCTTCTAAGCGTCTTTGTTTCCAATTTCAGGTTCTTGCAATGAAAGCGTCTGGTAAAAGACGCATGTGAAGCCTTGCTTTCAATGGCGCGACTTGTATGTCGTAGAGAGGCGACGTCTCGAAAGCTGAGAAGCTTCACAATGGTTTCGATTAGCTCGACCGGTAGGGTTTCTAGCAAGGATGTCATGGTTGAGGCACTATATCCGAATGTGGTGCAGGTGAATATCAGTGGCGATAACTCGGGCTTTTTCAGATAACCTTGACTTTGCAGACTATAAAATTAACTAGGTTTGAGTTTGTAAGAATGGGAAAGCTTCTCTATTAGTTCAGAAATATTTAAATATCGTAAAGTTGAGCATGGTCTATACGCAGGTATGTACGGAGTATTGTTAGGCTATATAAAAGGCTTAGCCACAAAGACAAACATAATAGAAGCAAACACTGACGTCACATGCATGATGCATGCTCACAATCGTAGGTACATGTTTACCGAGATAGGGATAGCCACTATTTCTACTGGACTCCTGGGAATGAATGATAACAAACAGGGACACTTACGGGCCAAACATCGGCCATGACTAAAAAGTATTATCAATGTTTACGTTAAGATTGCTTTTTTTTTTCTTTTTTTTTTTTTCTTTTCTTCTAGTCGTACTCTTTTATGTTAAAATCGAGGGCATGGAATAGGTTATAAGTAAGCAGGCAGTGTAAGCAAGAGGGTGCCTCGAAGCAAATCATTAAACCCCGCTGGACCTCAGGGAGTCGAAGAAAGTAATTCTTACTAAGATTCCATGTACCCGCCAATTCTTAGAAATGTGATATATATTTTCCTCACTCGTAGCGATTAGTGTATCACGTCGGCTACTATTTCTTATTCGACAGAACATCTACTGCCTTCTAGGCATCTTCAATGTTTCAATGCATATCAATTATGGCGAAGGAGAGGAGCATGCTATAGCACGGCTCCATGAGAAGATCGAACAGCCTTTAGCGTCGCTTCTCAAGAGCCTAAATCATGGCGGCCCATTCACACGAGTGAACAACATATCAGAACCATCTGATAGCACTTTTTCGTGGATTTCTGATCCTCAATACTCAGGCTCCTCACACCCCCGGATTGATTTTCTCGAATGGCTTGGAAATGAGGGTCAGGTATTCTGCATCACCGGTTTACCTGGTTCTGGAAAAAGTACGATTATGAAATTCCTTGCCGGTTCCGACAATCAGAACCAGCAGACGTTAAGATATCTCAAACCCTGGGCAACGCCAGGCAACCCACGTATCCTCGCCTTCTACTTCTGGCTTGCCGATAGAGCCAACATCCAGAACAGTTTTCGCGGCTTCTTGTGCCACCTACTTCACCAGCTGCTGTCATTAACAAGTTGGGAGGTTGCCTCGGACCTGGTACCTTTAGATTGGCTCCAGAAGAAACATAAAATTGACAACTGGGGCCCCAAAGAGCTGGAACGTTTACTAATAACGACAACCTCTCGAATTGTCTCAGTCACGCCACTATGCTTCTTTATCGACGCACTAGATGAGTTTATCGATAGTGACCGCGAAGACGTCGTACGAATTATAAGAGAGCTCATCGTCGACGATGGCCGTCATTTGAAGATTAAGTTTTGTGTGTCCTTACGACCTGACCCTAAAATCCAGCGGCAGCTTGGTAATGCTGTGATCCGGAGTCTAGAGCTTCATACTGCCACGCAGAATGACATACAGAGATATGTTACGGATGAGTTAGAACGATGCTGGAAGGGCAACCCGACATCCCCCACCGACCAGAAAAACGAATTGATCAGTAAAGTAGTTTTCTCTGCTCGAGGGGTTTTTCTCTGGGTTATCTTAGTAGCCAGAAAGCTTCGTGAAGGTATCGATCTTGGAGATTCGATTGGCTAGCTTCAAGAGCAACTAAAGGCATTACCTCGCAACATGGTGGAGCTATACGAAAACATGCTGGAGAAATCCGAAGTAATCGAGGGACGTCAAGCTGAAGCTGCTTCGTACTTTAAGTTCATCATTGATCACATTGATTGGGCTTTATACCACCGCAGCGGGAATTCTTGGTCTATGTGCACCGCACTGGGGCTTTCGATCTTCGTGCCTATATATGAGCACTTTCACGGCAAATTCCATACCGATGATGAATCGTTAATACTCTCGACCGTATGGCATAGAATCAGAAACCTGTGTGCAGGTTTTGTGGTGCTCAGTGGTCACGAAGTCAACTTTTTTCATAGGACTGCACAGGATTTCTTCCGAGAACCAACTGCGAATACCTTTCTTGAACAAAGCAGCCTTACTCAGCTCGAATGCTACTGCTTATTTGTTGATGGCTTGGTCCGAAATGGGCATAATAGTTGTAGCGGACAGCTTGGCGTCTACGAAACTCACATCCTCTTGCACTGGTGTCAAGCTGCAGAAGAGATGAGCGATGCTGATAAAGTTAAGTTTTACCAACACATTGACCAAACTATGTCACAACACTATAGCTTGAAACACGGAGTTATAAAAGAAAACTGGGTGTACGAACAGGCAAAGTCCTATGTGGGCGATGATCAAGTATTGGACTTCACGTCGCTTGCTTGCAAACATGGATCGACCGAACTTTTATCTCATTATTTGAGCACCGGGCGACGTTTGAGTAGAAGATACAAAGACTATCTTCTTCTAATCTTAGCTCATCAAGATAGCCCTAACCCAGACTGGGAACGGAATCTTCTTACACAAGGGGCAAACCCAAATGCTACGTTTTATTGGGGCATCCAAGACAGGTTGAAGACCTCCCCTTGGCTCGAATTCCTTGTCAATACCTTTAGCCTTGGCGTGAAAGATGCCAACGGCGAAATAGGCCCTGATACGGAGACCGTGGTGAGCTTTTTAGATAATGGAGCAAATCTCGATGACCGAACGGTGCTGCTGAAATATTTTGATGAGGAGATTTACTTTATAGATCCGATTCGATCGCGAGATCTAGTCTTCACCTCAAATGAAATGATCTTCAGAGGCGAAACCCTGGTTATTGAAGTTAATGCAAAATATCTCCTTGAACAACACATGAATGCATTTGAGAAAAGCGATGGGAGAGAGAAGGGTTTTTCCAGACATGATGTGCAAAAGGTGGAATCTTACCAACGAATTCTTGTTATCCATCCAGGCCATCCGGACGATGATGCTTCCCCTGACCCTCTCCAAGAAGACGTGGGCGAAGAGTTTGCTCGCGATTCGACATCCTAACAATCGGATATAGAAGTGCGAAATACTAGTTCATCCAAGGAGTTTTATTTAACGCCGTCTTCTGAGATCAATTTTGATCACTCTGAACGACTTTTAAATCTATTAGAAGTACTTCCTCATCGAAAGAATCGAAAGACATCTTCCGTTCGAGCATCAATACTCTGTCGACCAATGAATGAAGACCTTTTTGGCCAGAAACCCCAAGAATTGACGGAGATATGGGCGAAATCCGCAAAGGTTTAGGACTTGAAGCAAGATCTCGAAGAAAAAGGGGCTTATAAGCCGCCTGACGATCCAGATGTTATACAGGGACCAATACCCATGTTTGAGGACGATGAGTGAATGACAAGCTCACTTTGCACTTATAAGGCCCGTAGTTGGAACTGACAAGACACATATACCTTCATACCACTAGCAAGCAGGTGTTAGGTACTTGACATTTTGCCCTAGTGGTATGTTCTCCTCCCGCTGATTTTGACGAAGGGCGTCCTTGGGACTTGATAAACCTATGGTACATGATTATCCGGGGCAGTCAAGTATTGAAGCAGTGAAGGTGGCACGGGGGCAAAATTCCACCACCTCACCGCGCTAACGGAGGCCGAGAAACCGTTCCAATATCCTTTCTCCAAGTAATAGTGAGAGAAACCCGTAATTTCGGAACACTGCTATCGTCCTAGATAGCCGAGTCGCACGTGCCGTCAAGGGGGCGAACTCGGTCGTTGTTTCCTTCGGCCTGGCTCAAATTGCACTAATTATAGATTACGTAGCGCTCCTGGGCGAGGTGCGTTGAAATCTCGAACTCCATGGACTTGCTAACAATGCTAGCCTCCATATTGCCCGTATAAGGGCTATTTAGGAACATCTCAAATACTTCTAGATCAGTTTAAACATGTCTAAAACGCGTGATAAAATGCGAAGTTTTTATGTAGCTTTATAACCAATAAGGATGAAAATGGGGAGGCTTTACATGAATATGGGATTTTTAAGGGGCTGAAGTCTGAAAAGAGGGGATTACTTAGTTTTATACCACCGACCATCCTATCACTTCCTCCCACTTTTGCGATCACGATGAGTGTTACTTGAAATATAGTGCGTTCCATTTACTGATCAAGAAGATCCCCATCCTTTCAAGTGATGAAGTCTAGCCCTAGGTGCGTATAGGCCAGCTTACGTCCTTGGCTAGGGCCCGCAATCTGTGAATATCACCCGGGCTAATTCAGTAGTCATTAGGGTTGCCGTTTTCGCATCTTGTGAGTAACACGGGCTAGTTTTGATCATGTCCATGTTCTCCATTCTCCTGCACATATCTTACCACATTAAGCAGTACGTGCAAAACGGTTAGAAGGTTACCGAACTATTATTGTAGATGTAGCCTATCCTATCCCTCAGTTGATAACTATTTCTTAGCAGTTCGTACGCTACCTCTACGTATTACGTAGGAAGAGACTGGTAGGGAAAGTGAACTTACCAGCCCTATGTATAACACTGCAGTTAGTAATTTCCAGTTATGGTAAGAGCTATTCAGGGTTCCGGGAGCCCGCAGGAATAGCAAGAGCAGAATATGCCCACTAAGGTAACTCGTGTCCCTAAAACCTGCTAAAATGAGGGAAGACTCAAGCGATTAGCTTATAGTGTAATATATCAATTGTCGAGGTATCATATAAGATTCCGCGGTCCGATAATTCCAGCATCGGCTTGTAATGGGAGTAACAAAATACTTGGAGTTGGTACGGAGTATTGGTAGGTGATTCAACACAACCCCTTGGAGATAATTATAAAGCGTACTTGGTAGAGGCCGATCACAGCTTCAATCGCATTATGGCGTTCGAAACCCATCAAGCCATATCTAAGTATTCATAATTCATAATGCAAGCTAAATTCTCAGGTAGAGACACAGAGAAATATGCTGATAGTTGGAAAACCAATGCTAGTAAACGCCCAAAGAGTGCATGAGATACTCGTAAACATATCCAAACACGCTTTTTACTCGATGTATTTCACCTGGACAAATTTAGTATTGTTGATGTCTACACCGCTTAGTTCCTTTGAACGTTCATGCTCTGGTTGAAAGGATCATTGCTCAGGTTTTCTACCATAAACAGCTTCGATGAGGAAGTACGGCTGCATCTGCATATTGCGCATCTCTTTACGCACACGTGCTAGGAAAACCGTTACCTGCTGCTCGGACCAGCCCAAGGCATTCGTAAATAGGTACATAGCATAGCCTGGTATCGCATTATAGTCAGCACCCGGCCTCGCGTATAGGTATATCCAAGAATCTAGAAATGGTGATGAAACAATGCGTTTTGAAAGAAGTTTGAAAATCCATACCGTCGAGATCCTGCTCCATCGCAAGCCTACAGAACGCTCCCAGCTGTTGTAGTTTTGGGTCCTTAGGCCAAGGCGTCGCAGGGAGTTTGAATGTCCTCGAATGGACGTCTACGAACCCGGCTTTTCTAAACGACACCGCAATCGAGCCGTCGTCGACCATGCTCATGCTACGGCCATATTTAGACGATGCCTATGCGACGACACCGATAATGTTAGCTATGCCGCCTCAGAAACAATCGGACTAAGGGTGAGTGGCAAGAGGACTGTTTAAGTCACTGACTTCGTTGAACAGGCGCCCCCAATCATACAGCGCAGTGCCTTCCCTCACACTGCCATCGTCGCTCCTCAGGTTCACCGAGGGGTCAATGGTCTCAACCCAACCGCCAGGCTTACACGTCTTGAAGGCCTCTGCGTAAAGAGCGTCCCAGTCGGAGATGGAGCCGTAAAGATAGCGAAGGTGTATGAAGTCGAATGCATCCCGTGGATATGTCCAGGGCTGTGTGCAGTCTTCGATCTCAAACTTTAGGTTTGGGGGCACCCACTCGGGTTGTGAAGGCGATATGTCGGTGCCGATGACCTCGGCTTCAGGGTAAGTGTCTGCAAAGTCACTAGATTTCGGTGTTTGAGTATATATCACCATCATAAGCCTAAAGGGATTCCTTACATTGCCCAAATTCCTAGAAAGCCAGTTGTTAGCGCTTCGTGGTCGAACAACTGCAGGGTAATAAGCCGTCGTAGATGTCTCACCGGTCCCGCAGCCTATATCTAGGACTCTTATTGACCCTTCGGCAATGGGTGCTAGATACAATTTGTTATCGAATAGAAGTGTAAGGAGGTGATGGCTGCATTAAAGAAAACACGTAAGCTGGCAGCTGTGGCAGTCATTGGCTCCATATTAGGGAGCTTCTTACACGCAATCCATGCTTTCAAGGTGCGCATCATCATTCGGTGCCCTAACCTCAAGTTAGAGAGATATGCTAGTATAGCGAGAGAAGCTGTGAGAGAGTGCATACCAATGATCTGCGGTGCCTTGCAACGAGTGGTATGTCCGCCCATGAATAGTACGGTATTCTAGTATACTTGCGGATAGTGACGCTGTCGTACTGGCGCTGTTAGGGGGAGTCATCAGCATCACAGCTCAGCCCTCAACAACAGCGACCGTTCCGATATGACTTACGCATCATCGCCAAGCGCCGAATCTCCGTCGTCATAAACATATTCCTCTTCAGCCTCTTCATCGTCCTGTTGCTGAGCAGTAAGAAACGTGTCAGTTTCCTAGATTGTGGCGTCGAGCTAGGCTTGAGGGAGCAAGCTCTCAGATCATGCTCATACAAGGTTAGTAGGTAATTACTTACTGGTTCTGTCCAGTGAGAGGTTGGTATGGCAGGCGCTGCAGATACAGACGCTGGGGGCGCTGCGGCTTCGGAACTTTGGGCGGCCATGACTACAACCACGTTTATACGATATCTAATTACTTCGCAGTGCCAGATTTCTGCGACGGATAGCCAAACCTAAATTGTCAATGAGAAAAAAGAATGGAAGAGGGAGCGCTAGGCAAAGTAACGCACTTATCTAGTGGATTGAAGGCTACCTATGGTACGGTATGTTATCTGCAGCTGGGCTAGTATAATAAGGATGACTTGCAGGTTCAGCGCGGAGGTCGCCTTCGATCAAAACTGTGCTGGCCAGTGAAGTCGGTACACGCAAACCTTGTTTTGTGCAGGGGTATCAGGGAAATGTCACACCCCTCATCTGTCTCCAACAGACGCTTCTCCAAAAGTCATGACATCTTTTTACCCCTTCTCTTCTCTCTTTCCCAGAGGTCTGCTCATTCATCGTACCCTGACATCGACATCCTCTTCCAATACATAACGCTAACTTAGGTAAGTGGCCAATAATATTCTATCACCATTCATACTACCTAAACGACATAACCGACCTTAGGACTCTTGGCTCCATTGATTTCTTACCTTCTATTTGCCGTAGGAGTTCCCCTCGCCGTAGTACGCATTCCTGGGCAGATCCTGGGTACCCACGTGAGAGTGACCAGAACCGCCGAGGAGTTGTCAGACAAGGTACTATATAGATCTCATATCTTTCCCAAGTACTACCGTGCCAAAGTCACTCCCATCCTTTAATGTATTTCCGTATGCATAGATACTAAGGGATCAGTCGGCCAATAACTATTTATCAACATAATAAGTAGTTTATAGTAGGTATGCAGTAGCCTAGGCTTACGTATAGGTAGTGGCACACTCTACCTATACAGTCTAACAAGAGAACCGAAAGCATCATCGCAAATGCGCCCTAGATACAATGAATGAAGCCTTAGTTCGCCACTTGCTGCCAAACGCCACGCTGACGGCCCGCTCTCGGGCCGCTCTAACTAGTTAGCGCCTAGAAGGTAGGTATTAAAATGCTGCAAGGGATAAAGAAAAGTCCCGGGATGCGATGTAACCAAACAAAATCCCAGCTGGGGTTTTCGGGGCCCTAGAAACCAATCGCAACCGATTCTGTAACGCCAACAGCTCACATTCGCCGCATTGTATAATGACTGCCGCTACAGCTATTCTTACTTACGGGGAGCAAGAAGGGACGAAGGGAAGAGATAGGGGTATGATTAATTGCTTTACGAGGCTCATGTTAAGTAATAGGCTATATTCTTCTCTACGAAGTAATTAAAGAACGGGCGTTCTGGTCTTCGGGTGTTACCGTGACAGCCGACTGCCCTACGACGCAGTCGGCGCATAAGCAAACCACTCCTTAACACCTACACCACCAAACTGACTAGTGCCCGACGCCGTCAAGATAGCCCTGAGCGCCGTAGTCGACACAGTTTGAAAGCTAACCTCGAGCGGCGAATCAGTCGCCGCTGTCGGATACCTACCCGACCCCGTAAGCGATACGGCGGTCCACGCGTCCGCAGAGTTCAAGTACTCGACGCGCCAGGACGCGGGTGGCGGAACACCGATATTCGAGCCGGCGGGCTGGTCCGCGAAGAAAGCCATGGCGACTCCGTTCAGCTGCACCGTTGAATCCCACGTGTATGTCAGTGTGCTGCTCTGCGGCGACTGCTCGGCTGCGTACGAGGACCAGTAGTCCGGCGGCAGCGGATTCGCCTCGACGCGCCCGTCGTGGATCGCTTCTACCCAGTATTGAATCGGCGTCGTGTTTGCCGACCCCGCCTTCGCCCGTGCTGCAATGTTTCTTGTCGGTTGTGTGGCAGCCGCCGCTCGGTGCGTCTGCGTTACCTTCTTGATCGTCGGCGGAGATGTGCTGTCGTCGAATTCGAGCTTGTCGAGCGCGATGCTGCGCCGGAAATGCGTTCCCCCCGTTGCGTCGCGCGTGTGGTACACCAGGTAATAGGTAGAGCCACCATCGCGGGTGAAAACGCCGGGGTGTGACGTCGTGCTAGACACGATGTCCAGCACGATGCCACGATATGTCCAAGGCCCGAGCGGTGACGAAGCTGTTCCATACGCGATACACGCATGGTAACTTGTGGGGGTGCATGGAGAATCTGGTCCGGCGTTGTTACCCGCGTAGAGCATGTAATATGTGCCCTTGCGCTTCATGAGCCATGGCGCTTCGAAGAAACCCGTAAGTGAGGAGACACGCGTTACAGAAGTGCTCTTGATCGTCACCATGTCTGTGTCCAGTTCGTATGCTAGGAGCTGGCCGAATGTCCCGAAGTAGATGTACACACGCCCGTCATCGTCTACTAATACCGTAGGATCGATGTTTTGAATGCTATTTCCAGGCGACGGCACGCTTTGGGAGATAACAGGCCCGGATGGATGGGCATCAGTGTATGGTCCAAGAATATTATCTGACACAGCAACCCCTATGGCGAAGGGATCCGCGCTGCTTGTCCGCGACTGCGTGACCGGCGCGTACAGGTAAAATTTGCCATTAGTTCCCTGAACAATCTGTGCCGCGAATGCAGTGCCCGACCTCGCCCATGAGAACACGGTTTGCGGCTGCACAACATTGGCGTGAAGTGTCCACGGGCCACCACTTGGATTCGGATCGGCCGACTCAAAGATCTGCCATTGGTTGATGGCGAAGTCGTTCTCTGTGGCACCAGCCTGGTCTCTCCCAGAGATAATGTATACCGTGTTGTTGACAACGATTGGCGCCGGATCGCCTGAGTAGTATGAACCGTCGGCAAGAATAGGGTTTCCGGTTGATTGAAAGCTGATCGTTTGCCGGCGCTCCAACGGAGACGAGCTGGTTGGAGACACCGCAAGCAAAGCGGCTCCCGCAAACCCCAATAAATGGCGCATGCTAGCGATAGTTATTGTGCCCCCCTTGTAAATCCTGCTTTTCGTCTACCTACCTTGCCATGCAGGACTAGATAGGGCAGTCGAGGTGTCAACCACCTCTAGCAGTTCTAGCACATGCTAGACATACGCAAGCAACGTAAAGTAGAGCATCGCCATTAAATAGAAGCTGTCAGATACAGTTAAACATTTGGATTCGTGGATATGCCACCGCCGTTCAATAGGCCCAGCCTCGAGGAATTACCCGACGCGAACATGTCCGTCCGCCACTTGCCCAAAATGGCGGCCGCCTTGTGTTCGGGGTTGGGTAATATTTTGGGCGCTACCCGTACATATCTGGGTACCACCCCGAAATCCTCCGTCGGAGGAACAAATTTCCACGGATAATTGGAGTTGTGTTGTGTAATGCCCGTTCGGCGAACCTGACAACCTACACTAATTATGTCAACGACGCCCTCTCCGCCGTCTATCTCTATAACCAGTGCAACCGTCCAGACCATCCAAAAAACTTATGTTAGCTGGCTGTAACAGATATCCTCTACAGTTGTGCTTAAGATTCTCTAGGAATTGCCGTTCTTACCCTAAACTAGACTAATAATGACCTATGTGGTCTTTGACGCGTCTGTGTAGAGTAGACCTACATGCAGAGGTTGAGATAAGTCGCCAACAGAGAAGATGATGGACGCAAAGGCGTCAAAGCAGCATAATATTATATTTAAGGGTTTTCTTTTTAATAAATATAAGGGCCACACACGTCACTCCTATTTCTCATAACACAATACTACCGGCAAGAAAATTGTCTCGCTCTAGTGTCGTAGCAGCTTCTGTGGCCTACTTATGCAGTAAAACCGAGTCGATATTGGTTGAGGAGCGGATGAGATGAAAATCGGCACGAAAACCCTAATATTACACGCTTTGAGAACTAAGGATTGTATATGTATTCCCGTAAGAGTAATAATGTGACGTCAACCTTAGAGTCATCGAGATAGCAATCTCCTACTATTGTAAGTGCTTTATCTGGTAACAGAATGATATCAATCTTTCGTTAGACGGACGACTTATATGTTGCCTTGGCAAGTTGCAATATTGAACACCCGGTACGAAGGCCTCTTCTAACTCAACGTGGCGGTACGGCAATTCTACCGGTTCTGCCGGTGCCGCCTACGAACCCTCTGTTGTCGTGCTTGAAGAGAGAGATGGCGTAACAAGAGCTTGAGATCAAGGGCTTGAAAGGGTCTTCGAATTGCAATAATCTTCTCGGGCTTCAACGGGGCTATGAATGTCTAGGGCCCCTATTCGGCCAGATAGGAGGTTTACAGTCTAATTATATGTGCGAATATCTTCGCTCCTAGTTGCTGACCTCGCCTCCTCTTGTCTTCTCGCTCTCGTATAGCTGTTTCGGAAGAATCAGGCAATACAAAGACAGACGGGAGACTTCGCCTCCCGATCATATGAGTGTATAAATTTTATGCAAGTCCCGGTCCCAGAGTCTCAGATATGGCTCCAGTCACTTGGGTTCGTGTGACAAATGGACGACACTGGTTGTATGTGGTTTGAGCTCACACCTTGAACCTATGTCAACGGAGTCGCATTGCCACACTATCCTTGATGCGTTCTTTCTATTTGTGGCTTTCTTTATGCGTTGCGTTCCATATTAAATATGTCAAGGAATAAAGCACCAACCAAGACAAAGAGCCATAATACCTTTGTCTTGATCAAGTGACTGGGAGCATGCGCTTTGCACTTGGAAAATACAACCTCACTCGCGGAAATGGCTGCATTGCTACGTAAATCTTTTTCCCATTTTGCTAATAGGAACCATCGTACACCTAGAGTCACGGGTAATTCAAAGCCTAGCATTTCAGCACGTCGGCCTTCCCGGCGTCCAGACCGCTGCCATGCCAAGCCGCGATGAACGAGACGAACTTCGTCGCCTCGGCGAAGAGGTCAGTGTGCTGGAGTCTCTTTTCCCCATCTTGACATGTTTCAGGTGCATAAGTTGCCTATTGAGAAATTTTCTACATTGGTTACTTCAGCTACTCCTGCGCTCTCGAAACTGTAATTAGTGGTATTAGACTCTAAAAGGCCATACTAGTGCGATAGCAATTATATGGCACCACCATGAATAGATAGTAAGAGACTTATTTAGAGTGGTGATGAAGCTAAATAGGTAGGTTGGTAGGCCTGCCTGTAGTCGGTGGTGGAAGTAGACGGTGCCCAGCCCAACGATTCCGTACAGACCACGTGCACGACAGAGCCCCTTTCAAGCTGTTACCATGAATAGCAAATACTGACTCCAAATTTGTACATAGGTGGCCGGCTACTTTACATGCAACCCGAAATTCAAGTTCGTGGGTCATGCCGGCCTAGGTCGACATGGGGGTGCGTTGATACTCTCAGAAGAGGCTTCTGCCGAGCAAAATGCTCGGAAAATTGTAGTTAAATACTCTTATGGTTGTCTGGCGCCTGACAAGCAGTCAGATGCTGATGAAGACCTGCGAAACGAATATCAGTGGTTGAAGAGGCTGCGAGGAGCCGAGCATATTGCACAATTGATAGACATGGCTGACTGCTCCCTCCAACTCCCGGGCATATCAAATGGCGAAAACACTTATGAGGAATCCGTACAGAAGCAGAAGGATGAAGTAGCGGCTGCTGGTGATGGGTCACAATCTATCCCAGCAGCCCCAGTTAGACGTTGTCCCACATTTGCTCTCGAGTATCTCACATAGTAAGCATTCCCAAAATCTCTTATACACCGTTAAACGTCTCCCACACCAACTGAATGTACATTTACTGACACTTAATCTCGGTGTAGTGGCACAGTTTACAACCTCAAGAGGAGGCTGTTCAAAAGTGGACAAATATATATTCCCAGCCGATTGCTCTGGAGAATCTGGCTTTGCTGTACGCAGTCTCTTTTCTCATATCCTTCGTGCCACGCAACCGGCTTTGAAACTGATTACTATGAATGGTAGTGGTTCGTCAGTGTGTAGGAATGGCATTCCCTCCGGATATACCTGATGACCAATACGTCGGGCAAGTAATACGAGAAGTCATACAAGATAGACCTTATGCTTTTATAACCCAGAACTCCGCCCACACAAATAACTTCATGCTCAACGCAGCTGAACTGCCTGGTGATGAGCATGAGCCAAATCTCCCCGTAGTTAAGGTAAGCGACCTGGCAAGAAAGAGTTTGATACATAGCCTTTCTTGTTGATAACAAGGCGACGTGCGATAGGGCCATCTAATCTGGACTATAGCTCATTGACTTTGGCCGAGGGAAAACAGAAGATGGGGAATCGGAACCGGCGAAGCGGTAAGTTAAAATAGAAGTATTATGGTATGTATTACTTTTAGAGCTAACTAATTTCTTCTAGCCGTTCCCCTGACAATGTAGATGAATATGCCAACAAGAAGAACCTTAATGGTGCAGCCGATGCAAGTCCTTTCTCATTGATAATTTCCGAGAAGTTAACTGACGCCGACACAGGCCCTAATGAGATTATGTTGCACTCACGGCTACGGAGAGGAACCTTTTCGACTTCGCAAAGAAACCGTTCCATACACCTGGAATGACGCATCAGGTACCCATACAATACAGACCAGAGCGCCTCAAATATTAAGGGAAAATATATTCATAGATCCACAACTGCGACATCTCCTGGTGAGGGTTATGGCCAATCCCTATTCATTAAAGCCGTCTTTGAGAGATGTTTTGAACGAGACAGAAATGGCAATCACTAGGGGCCCCCTTGACGCGGAATTCCTGGCTTTGCCATTAGGAGATGTTGAGACGGACAATGTCCTTGAAGAGTTCATGCAGCACTGGCTCTACAACGCACCTGAATCATGATAGTAAATACGATATCGTCATAACCTGTAGAGTGTTCTAATGCTGGACAAATTCGAGACGAGAAAATGACGACGTAAATTCCATGTTGACACGGCATGTTATGAAATATACGGTCCATAATTATAGTACTGTAAAGCACTGTATAATTAGTTTAAGGTTAACTTAATAACAAAATGTTACGGTGCGTATATAAGCAACTGCAGACGGTCAAGTCTCCGACTTGACAATGCTTTTGCTTTTGATAGTGTCGTGGTTTAGAGCTGCAGTTCTGTTCCGTGACACAAGAGTTGAGTTGTATAAAGAGAATATACTATTTTATATTTAAAAACAATATTAATATAAATTAATTAATCCAAAAAAGCTTTTATCTTAACATTAATAAAGAACCCTAGTGTAACTGTAACCGTCGTATAGGTAGCAAAATGCCACACATTGTCGACGATAGACGAACCTGTGAGGGATTATATGTTTGATGGGACGACACGAGCCTAGTATCGTGTTGTTTTTCTTCTGGCGCTCTGGGACCCAACTTCAAAATAATGTTTTAGGCCTTTTGAACAGTCTCTTGTACTAACTGTGCCGTTTATAGCTAGTTATCGTAAAAAATATTTTTGCTCATTCATTATCTCTTGTCGGGGTTCTCCTAATTTAGATAGAACGAAGCTTGCTCGATTAAATTAGCAAGGTAATCCAGCCTAGTAAAGGGTTATGTTTCTACATATTTACTAACGGACTAGATAAGTACATCTCTTATAGATCTCTTTAGTAACCCAGTCTCTTCTGAAGGGGCTCATTGCCGGTAACACCAAATATTATTCGGAGACGCCTTGATATGCTACCTCGAGATATGTATCAACTCTTGAGCGAGTGGTTAGCCCACCTAATCCGGCCACCCTTCTGGCTATTCATGTGTCACACGGACCAACCTGCCAAGCCCTGATTCAAGACATACAGCGAAGATTTGCAAGACATACAGCTCGTATCTACTGAACTGCAGGCTCGCGTACCTGAAAAAGTGTCACGGATACCTACAGGGGTCTAGGGAGCTCTTTTTCTTCGTATATTATATATGTGGAAGTAAGTGAGCCTACTAGACTGGCTGACCCGATCTACATATATATAGACGCACGGCTTACGTGAAAAAACGTCGTTTTGAAGATGATTTCCTTCTATAGCTCTGAATCTCGCGGGTCTATAGAGAACATAGTTTTAAAGCTAGCAGCCCAGCTGACACTTCACTTACCCAGAAAGAATATAGTAATTACAGGGCCTCTGGTTTAATTTCTACTAGCTTTATATAACATGAAGAAGATCTACATAGGTACAGCATAGGTAGAAGAAAGGTAGAGGGAAAGGTACTATATTAAGTAGTAAAAGGATGGCATAAGTAGGTAGGCTAAAACGTAGTACACATGGCCGCGACGACTGTAACGCTTAAGACACAACTGAGAACACCTATTGCAGATTTGTCACTAGGTTGATGCATTGCATGTACCCTTCCGCCTAAAGATAACTGGACCAAAGTGGCATGAATTTGATATGCTATTGGTTTGGTTAAATGATTGTCTGTCATTTTATATCACATTGGGCACTGAGTTCTGGTTTCTGCCGTCCAGGCAATGCTTGCCTAGGGCTTATAGCTTTGCTGGAGCCACGGAACATTGTACTCGGCAATAGACTCTTGTTGTTGCACAAAGACTCTAAAACATCTTCGGGGAGCTAATCCTGAATATATACAGAAAGTCTCTTTGTCCCGTGACAAGGAGCTTCAAAAGTTCCTCAGCCCTTGACGCACATCTCGCTGTCAATTGAGACCCTGGGTCGATGGTTCCTTGGGGAGCAGGGTGGCGACATGAGACTACCCCTCAAGCTATGGCCAGCTCGAATATTGTTTCCGAGCTGCTTATTTTGTTCCCTACCCATTGGCGCTGCTACAGATTTCCTAAAAGGCGTTGTACGCTTTGACTGCAATCTCTAGTGTTAGAGGTAGATGTCACCATCACGTTTTTGGAGAAGGCAAGCATCTTTTGCCCTATTGCCGGGTAGCCTCAGACGCCGGTAAAAAGTAGTAGGATGTACAATTATCTTTGGGAGTCTGTGTTGATATGGGATACCTATAAGAGGCGTTAAGGATTTTAGGAGCGGCTACCGATATTCGATCTATTTTCGTCGTAAGTTGACTCCTATCTGTGACTCTAGGTGAGGACAAAAAAGAAAAAGACCTCAAGGACAAGGTGCTACGCCTTTGCTAGAAGTAGCAGAAAGGTTGAGCATACTGAGCATGACCCAAAACTCCGTCACAGCTACCATTATGCATGCTATCACGTTCGCTAGACATGTTGTTTAGGTCATATCACCACACACCTCATACGTATAACGCCTGGGTTTCGGTAACCAGACAAGTGCTTTTTTGGAGTCGTAGAAATGGCCTACTGCGCAAAGTAGTAGTATAACTCACCAGGTAAATTGATCTCCTATCTAGTTGCAAGTTAACATAGTGCGCCTTCATCGGCCCCTGGGGTGGGAGCTGACTGGATACGTAGACACACGCAAACAATAGTACTTGCTTACCTCACTAACTGCATGCCTTGAGCTATTTAAACTACAGTCTGAGTGGAGATGAATATATGTCACCCCTCTTTGGCGGCTTCAGCTATGGCCTGGAAATTCTGTCCAATACAAAAGCCACACTGCCTCCAGCACTTCCCCTTCGCATAGCCACTGAGCATTACATCCGAAATCCACTTCCTGTTCTCGAACCTGATTCACTCTAGCCAATACCGCAAGGCGTTGAGCTATCACCAAACCTCGACTCGCGCCCGGCTTCCTTCTCCCCCTTCGCTCTCCTCGCTGTTCTCCTCTAATTCCCCTTCGCCTTAACAGCCGGGGTATCCAACCAACTACCCAGGAGCGCGCAGACGGCCGCGAAAGCGAACAGCGGCGCCTGCGGGAACCCGGGGCCGCCGAATTCGGGATCGAGGCCCATGGTCCCGGGATAGAGAATGGCGCAGATGCCCGCGATCCAGTAGATGGAGCCCGTGAACGCGGACACAAGCCTGAATTCCCTCTGCAGCGTCGGCGTTGCCGCGCTTCGCCACGTGTAGAACAGAGTCGCGAGGGCTAGGAGAAGAGAGAGGTTGATTGTTTGGCCGTTGTGGAATCTACGGGCCTGTCAATGCTGTGCTGACGCCGCGGTGCGGTCCCGAGTTCGTCCGCTATCAGGTTGTATATATATACTAGAAAGCCGAGAACACTGGGACTTGGGAACTCACTTCGCATGAGGCGGCCAGTTGGGATTGAACATATGGGTGGGGCCGTAATCAGCGACGGGAGCTCCAATGAGCAGCAGAAGGGCATCAATTGTAAGGAGAATACGGCCCAGCATCGTGTCTGAAATTATGACAAACGAAGAATCTGGCCCCCTCTTATGATTTCAGCTCAGTGGTTTTGTATACGCTGATGGACACGGAATCAGGCCAAGATAACGTACCTGTGTAACGAGACCAGTAGGACAGGGTATGGGAACGCCGATGGTGAAACAGAAGTGTCCTTATAAGACTGCACAGCGGTACTCGAGTCTATAGGAAGGATATAATTGCTAAAAAACACAGTGGTCCATAGAGTACCACTTCCCTTTCTCGATCTTCAGTGACTAATGACGGTGGACAAACGTCCTTATAAACTCAACAGGGACGGGCCAAGAACCCGGTCGAACCATCATTCTATCCCTGGTAATCAATCAATCAATCCACTCTGCCGGACGCGCTTGCGATCATCGTGGATCCGGCCGGAGTCATTGAGATAATAGGTCGGGAACGTGGCGACCTAATCCATTTTCGTATGACGGCTCTACCTTAGTGTACAGTACGTGCCACGACCGAATTTCGACCGTCCGTCCAGCACGACTGGGGGCCGTTTAGTTCGCTTCACTCGGTTGGTCCCAATGCAAGAGCCGAGCCGTACTTGGCCTACCTCCTCATCGGCCATTTTGGCCGTCCCTGGGGTTGGTATAATCCAAAATAGCTAACATGACAAACTAAGTAAACTAAATCGTCTTTGCTTTAGAGAAACAAGCAACCAATATTATTAATCGTATCATCGAAGGGTCTGAGTTGCTCTCGTTGTCCGAGGGTAGATGTCCGAGCGAATGCGAACCCCACCCTTTCTTTACCTGCCTGAGACTAGAACGCTACGTCAGAATCTTCATCTATCTTACGGGGTTTTCAGCTAGATAGAAATACGGACGAAAAGGTTTGTACGGCTGCTTAGGCTGTCCGAAGGGCCTGTCATAGAGCGAATCGGTAAGCAACTGGGTCTTCATTTTGTTTATGCTCATGCCGGCCATCATTATCACTATCCTGGTTGGAAATGTGACAGAAATACGGGTATACAAGATACAAATCTTAACTAGGTTAGGTACTTCATATGCAAACCTCCTCCTGCAACAAGGGGTCTCAGAGTGCCTCCCAATACATTCAACAACCACTCCAAGCTGAACACCAGACACCTAGCTTCGTCAAGCTTGTCGCTGTTTGGGTTTCCTCCCAGATCGCCTTCACATCATCGTGGCCTACCATCCCGTCTGTGGCTAGCCATAGAAGATGGCGCAAAAAAGCAGATGGCCCATAAGTGGCCGGATATCTTAACTCAACACCAGGTAAAAGAATCCACAAAGGTACAAACTCGCCATCCTTCTCCGGGCCCATGTGTCCATCTACGGTTAATCCTCCGTTTCGCTATCATCTCGGGGGATGTGTCGCCGTTCTCGTTTATCGTGCCGTCGCATTGATCATGAAGACGCTCACTTTTCCGTGTGTCCGTTGTTGAGCAGCATTTCCAGTACAATCTGTTGACCTGCAACTTCTGGGTGTGCCATCATGATCTTCACAGTGCCTTTTGAGTCCAGTCCGTTGTCAGCCCCGTTAGTACGGGCTCCGTATCCATTCGAAGTATAGTAACCCCCGGTGGGCCCCCTAATGCCATAGTCTAGAACCCTTACGTCCCGACCGGCAATGATTTGGCGCAATCGACCGTTTTCCGCATTTCGTACTTCTACGTAATCATCGTTGAAAAGGATTAGAAATTGTCCATACATTGTGGCGCCCTTGGCTTTCTTTTGTTTGCCCGAGTATTCCATAATGACACTGCGACTAACATCGCCATGCTTGTCAATATAGACTGCGCAGTCTTCGTATGCAAGAATATACTCTTGGTCATTGAGACGGAACATGCCCAGGGGCCGTTGGTCTCTAATACGGCTCGCGATGTTGGCAATAGCTGGTTGCTTGGTATCTGGTATGGACATGGGTACTTTCTTGTCGAGCGTCATAAGTTCTAAGCCCTTGGCTGTGGCTATAGCGATGTATGATTGGAAGATATTTAGCGAGTAGCATTCTGTAGGAAGATAAAATTCGTCGTAGTCTCTGAAGGTTTCGGTAGCGCCACTCCCAATTCGTCGGGACCCGCCAAAGAGGCGCGATTTCTTTTCCGTTGCTTTCTGATAAACAGGCTCGAGGACCTTGAAAGTGCTGTGTAGGCTTTCCTTCTTCTTGTAGAATACTAGCATCCGGTCCTTCATACGAGCCGTTGCAAAGAATGTTACATCTTTTGCCAGCCTTTGTGGTGAGCGGCGAGGATTGTCGCTCGATGGGGCAGGGAAATGAGAAGGTGGTGATACCACATCCAAGGGATAAGATACGAGGTTACGATCCGAAAGCACAAGAACAACCGAGAACTCCTCAAGCACGGCGATTTGTGTGACACGTGCTGCCGGGATTGTCTACCAACACATCAGTATTATGATTCAAACATCTAGGGTGTTCGTTCGCTTTACCTTGCTCCAGCCTCGTTGGTCGCTGGCCTCGGTCACACACACACCAACCTCAGTACCTACTGCTACCATGTTTTTCCCGAAGGCCGAGAACCCAGTAGCACAGTACACGGCAGCCCGTGATATTGGTGGGGGTCCCCTACCGGGACCGAACGTCTTCTCCAGCTCTCGAATAGCCCTATCTAAGGGTGTCCCACGGATGTGCACGCCACTCACGTACTTACCTACGCTAGATACCGAGTCATAAGCGAAAGCACTGTCGGCCATGACACGAAGTTTGAACGGCTCTGCATTCTGAGCGTATAGAGCTTTAGCATGACGCGTCTTTGCTTCAATGATCCTGTCGCACCAATCCTGACGCGACTGTGAGGATGATGCAAAGAGCGTATAGACCTCGTGGCCCAGATGTTTAACACGGAAGGGATACAGTATTTTCCCTTCACCTTCTGCCGAGTTGATGGGTGCTAGCCGATTCATAGCAGCACCGACTGAAGAACTTGTTGCGGTGTGTTCTAGACCAGGGCGCTCACTCCCATTCGATGCGATCTTGTTAAGTTTGGTGTCCGATCCCGGATTAGTAGAGCGAGTCAACGGCGTGGCGAGGCCTTTTTGTTTAGATATAGGGTCGTCTTGGCTACTCTCTAGGAAAAGAAGTGGCATAGGAATAGGCTTGTAAAAACTTAGCAAAAATATACTGATCTTTGTGCGGGCAAAACTTACCTCCTTTGATACATCATACTTCTTATCCCGCCCAATGTCGCGGGAGACAAATTTAGCAAGGATCAGATAATGGTCGAAAAGCAGAGCGCGCGTATCCACCCATCGTACACCTTTAGAACCCATCCGTTGAAGGTCACCTTCTAGGATAAGCTCTCTACCTAGGTGATCTAGGTTCAGGTCGGCGTGGAAACCAGGCCGCATCACAAGCAACGAATCCAGCTCCATCATTGTCACTTTCTTTTCCATCTCAGCTACTTTCGCGTCGCATTCGTGAGCAACGGCCTTGATCTCCTCGATTGCCTTGATCATATTCGTCTTCTCTTCGCTGTCTTGCAGCATTTCTTTCAAAACACTTTCCAATAGAAGAGGGTACCGCTGTAGGCGTGTGATTGGGGATTTAATATAGGTGTCATAGTTGAGACGCTTTGAACGAGGATCGTTCCTGACTGAATCTAGAAATTGCCGAAACATGACATTTCGATCGGATTCTCTCCTAAGCATGAGCGACGCGTAAGGGAAGGACGCAGCGTACTCAATGTAGGCTGTTCGAGCCTTCCGAACCCATTCTCGAAATATGTCACTAAGCCCAGTAAGCCAGGGACCCTGTTCTTTTTGACGATACTTCATTTGCGCCAGCAAATGATCTTTGTTGACGCGTTGGACAGCCTCGGCTTTGCCGAAAACAGTGTTGACGAATTTCTCCATTCTTGATTCTGCTATTATCCTCGGCTGAGTGGCTATGAGCCGGTCCCTGTAAAGGTGCCTTAGGACGTCGAGCTGGTCCATATATGACTCTTCCGTAGTTATGCATTCGTGGATAATATTTTGCCTCTTGATTTCATGCTTCGACTTGTCTTCGACGCTTTCTTTTGTCAAATTGTAGAAACTCGCCCAGTCGAGGGCTTTTGTCCCATCCGACATCAGCTCGTCGAGGTTGGCTTTCCTCAGGGTCCGCATGCAGTGGAAGGAATAGCATCGCCCAGTCATATCTTGTGATTCCACTAGTCCCTGATTTTCATGTAACTTGGGGGCGTAGCAGCCGACTCCAGTCAGTTGCCAGAGTACCCCCGAGATGGAACCATGACCGAATTTTAGCCACTCTTCCTCTGGCACCAAGATACCGGCTTGCAGAATAGTTTCGACCACTTGTGCACTAAGAGTCTCCGCATCCGCAACGTTCATCGTAGGAACCTTGAGGCAAAACAGTCTCACCAGGCCATCTTCAACAGTTTTTCGTTTGAGATCCGGCTCTCCATCTGCCATCTCTCGGATCCATTTAGCAATTCCGCTAAGTGCCCACGGCTCTGTGCAAGACTGAACATCAACCAGCGTAAGCTTTTCAGGCTGGAACTTCCGCCGCCTTCCAGTTGGCAAGGTTATCACATCATAATTAACAGACGAAGGTGTGCCGGTCTCATAACCATCGTACGGCAACCCTTGCTGAGCCGCGAGTTGCTGTTGCTGCCTTATATGCTTCATTCTCGCATTACGTTCCTCCGCAGCATCAGTTTTAGATCTGCCAGGAGGCTGAACGTGAGGTGCAGTGCTATGACTCGATAATGAAATGGATCGTTCAACCTGTAGTTGCTGCGCATTCTGCCCATAGTGTGCGTCGGGACCAGTATAGGGTCGCGTATCGGCACTCAGAGAGTAGCTGTGTTGCTGACCGGTTCGATTCGGGGATTGGACAGATAACAATGAGCTGCTGTCCGACCCAGGGGGGATAGCTGGCAGAGGCCTGTTTCCAATTCCAGGGTGATAAAACATATCAGGATAGTCATCTTTGACTGGCGAATCGCTGCCGCTTGGTCTCGAGTTAAGCGAAACACGCTCGTCCCCGTCGTCGAAGCTAAGACGATGTGCCCTTGGAGACTGCAGACCACCAGTTCCTCCGTAGTCGAGATCGGCCTGTTCGAAAGCGGGATATCTCGCACTATCGTGGCTTCTCTGAGAAGCGTGGTTACGACGGATAGCCTCCGCATCAAACTGCGCCGTCTCGGAGTTAGGAGGGGAGCCGAGGTTGTTATCATAGGTGAGGTGGCCGTCGTATCCACCACCCATAAGACCCAAGTCCATGCCGGCATAATCACTATCACTGCTCGGATCTTCCTTATGGGTCGGGAGAGCTGGTTGGGCGGCAACTTCAAGCTGACTGAAGAGCGGGAAAGAGCTGCCACCTACTGAGCTGAAACGGCGGTCGTCATCTTCTGCTTGCTGCAATGCCCGAGCACCCGCCGCGCCCTCGGGATCACTCTCATCTCCTTCGTCAATAATAGCGTTCGGGTTCCTTGAACTATTTCTATTGAGTGTAGAGGCATTAGACGAGTAACGATTGACACCGGAAGACTCATCAGAGTTGTTGATTGTTGATGCAGTAGAATGGTAACTTGCGCTTGATGTAAGGCGACGCAAATTTTGAAGTTCATCATCTGATAATCTCCCGTTACGTTGATCGTAGGGAGTGGGTCGACCACGTTGTGAACCTCTCACCCTCCCGAGCTCAGCCTCGATATCTTGCATAATGTTATCCTGTGCAAGATGTTCCTGGGCGAGGTCGGACCGAGCATGGCCATTAGGCCTATAAGATTCAAACGAAGTGTCTTCAACAGGCCTACTCGGTAATGGCGCATTAGTTGGGTGTCGTGCTAAAGCAGGGGAAGCGTGTGGCGAAGACACAGGAGAAGGCGTTGAGTTCGAGTCGGACGCAAGGTTGAGGAAGGAATGAGGGTCGCGATCGGAGTAATTCGGGCCGACAGGTATATGTGATGATATTGGATATGGCGCTTGGGAATTCGCAGAGGAATACGTTGCAGGTGGGCTTCTGCCATTGCCCCAGTATGTCGATGCATACTGGGACTGAGGGGGTTCCTGAGTGGATGCATAAGACGGCGCACTGGTGCTTGTGCTACTGTTCTGTCCATAGGTAGAGGCAGGTAGTGTTTGGTCATACCCGGGGTATGTTGCGGGCGGAATAGGCATTGTTATCTGAGCCGATGCCTGAGCCGACTGCGGCGCGTATGTTGGCTGCGATTGGAAGTAGGGGGACTGGCTCGTCGGCGAACCCAGTGATGGGCTGTTGTAGTTGTGGCTGTAACCTGCGTAGGTTGACTGACGCTGGAGAGCCGTGGAGCTGGAATACGCGGCTGGATTGTAGGGCGCATGCGCAAAGTTCCCTGTCGTCGCGGTCGGGCTGTACGGAGCGCTTGGCACATTCGGCTGGCCCCATCGATGAGCGGGACGAGGATTAGGGGGTAGACTCGTCGACTGAGAACGAACAAAAGCCTGCGGATTATAGGTCGACGGCGTTGGCGGGGTCTGTGGTTGGTAAGAATGTTGATAACCAGACATGGCAGGGTTCGAATTGCCATAGTTTGCTCTGTTCGCCTCTACGCTCGGGCTGGCTACCAAGAACAACTCATCGTCCATACCAAGGCCCCGAGCGGTCGTGTTCAAGGTAGGGTGGTATGGCGGTCGTGTCGTCGCCGACGAAAAGCCTGCGGAATCGTCGCCATTGTTGAAGCTTGGGCTCCGGACAGGATAAGCGGGCTGGTCCTGCGGAGCCTGACTTGCGACTGGATATTGGACGGGAGGAACGTGGCCGTACCGGCGCTGGTCGTCGCCTCTGAAGGACATGATGAAGCACTTGCACGGGTGAAGTAAATGCCGACTTAGAAGACCACACGAATGGCGAGCGGGCCAGATGTGCTCATAGGTCTCAGGCGGCAAGCGACAAGAGAGCGAACGGTGAGATTACATCGATGACAACCGGTAGCAGACTGATGGTTGCTTGGGCTTGATTCCACTAGGAAGGCGATGCGCCGCCCACGCTAATTACGCCAACAGTCTACTTCAATTCGCGACTCGTGTTTTGGCCTACAAGACGTGGCCTGGGTTGCGACAGGTTTCGCGGTCGAGGTAGCCTGTGGGCGGGTTGATTGCAGAACTAGTGTGCGGAAGGGTCACCGAGAGAGAAGATGATTCCGTGAAGCAGCTAGGTTAGGTGCTGGTAAGTGCTGGTAGTGCGGTCGGACGTCCAGGATCAGCCGAGAGGGACCAGCAGCAGCTAGGTACTCGATCCCGTTAGCACATCTGAATAAGCCGCATCCAATAAGGGGGAAATTACTCTTGGACGTAATTGCGGAATGCAGGGAAATGTAGCAATCGCAACAATTAACGTATGATAGCCATCGCTCGTGAAATTATACAGCTTGAGGTTGCGATGTAAGAAAAGGATGTATGCAATAGGTAGGTGGGTGTGTGCAGCGGGTGTGCTAAGTCAGGTGGGATTGTAGGAGTCGAGCACTATGACAAGATAAGGTTAGATGGGAGGTTGTCGTGTTAAAACGTCGACGTAGAGCTGATCATGCAGGTGTCGAATGTACAGCAAGCCCGTGGGATCAAGGTCACGCTATACCTAAGTACCTACTACCAAAATCATGGCCCAGAGGTGGTGAGGTTGGAAGAAGACAAGTTCGGCATATGCGCCATCTGAGATCTCGTAGGTATACGCTGTAGGTATGTCGTATGCCGTATGCCGTACAGCAGGACAGTGACATCTGTCTGGAGCAGATCAAGGAACCCTTCACTGCCTGTTCGGTTGTGTTTGGTGCCGCCCCAGCTTCAAAACTCTGTAGGGAACGTTAGGTACTTTCGAGCCCCGCTTTCTGCTACCTACAAAGAGACCTGCAACCCAGCCCTATACTAAGGTACCTAATCTTAAAGTTTGGTTTACCTCAGTCGGACTCAGCCACAAGCTAGACATAGGTATTAGATCCATGGATGTTCCGCGTGGCTGAGTGAAGTTTCGTCTTGAGCGTACGGCATCTGTACGCCGCTTGTTGGGGATCAAAGCCACCGTTTTACGAATACCTACTATCAATTGATTAATCTCGAGTACAGGACCAATAGAAGAACTACTGTTGATTTGCCCATTGAAAAGCCCTGTGGCTATGGCCCGCCATCATAGCCTATCAGTGTGACATCAGCATCTTTATATGACTGGGTTGGGCTTGAACTGTATCTATAAGGGCCTACGTAACCTAGGTAGCCAGGTAGGTAGGTAGTAACCCTTTCAACCACTTGTCTTTGATTTCGGCCTCATACGATCGATGGAGTGGGAAAGCGGCACAGTCCAACCAGGATCACAATACCTGCAGCGGGCTTCCCGGCATGAATACTACCTCGAGCTTTGCTAGAAAGTTCATTGGCATTCGTTGTTTTGGCACCCCGGTTTCACGCGTCTCTCGACATAACTAAAAACCGCTTCGCGAATACTTCCTATAGGAACTACTATAGCTGGTAAGTACCTAGGTATGGTGAGGATGCCACTCCGCTTTGCGTCGTGGACTTGTCTCATTGCTCCTTAAGTAAGTAGGTACCTAGGTAGTTCATCGGTCTTTGCACGAGCCACACGTCTTCTTCCGCAGCCCAGTGGTCCGGTCCATTCGTAGGGCTGAGGTAAGTTTCAACCAGCCGAAGCTACTGTAGGAAAAACAAGTGATTGCACCCCGGTAATTTTATGCTAGCGATCTGAAGTTGTATTCAATTTGACGATATACCTAGTGATTGTGACATTAACTACTGTAGGTTAGTGTCACTTGAGAAGAATAGCAAATAAGATGTTTACCGGATTGTGGCACCAGCATGCTTAACGCTCCCACACGGCTAGAAAGGGAGACTCGCCGATGCACGTCAAGCTGTCAGCTGTTGCAAGAGGGTTTCACGCTGAGTTTATCTCATTCCGAACCCCTGGACAACCCCAGAAGCTCAGGGCATCCCGTTGGACCCACCCTCTAATGTGATGGCACATGGGCATCACCGCTCGCTGGGAGACGTGACATTCTATATTCCTTTGCTGCAACTTCGGGGCGTTCTGTTGTCACTACACGTGGGATTATAAGGTTAAGGTGCCGCTCATGCATCGGCCGCGCCGTTCGGTCATCTAGAATAGTTCAATACTGAAACGTCAACCTTATATCTCTTTGTTTTGTGAAGTGGTGAGCGATCGATTGATGGGCATCTAACGAACTAGGACTGCCAGATAGAAGATATGCCGTAAGTTGAACCTAGCATCATAGTAGTCCTCGGGTTTACTCGCCATTCATCGACGCATAGCGCCACCCTCGTATTCCAAGCGCACACAACCGTCACACCAACCATTTTCCTTACACGAGAAACACGGCCTCGCCTCTAGCGTCATTCATTGTCAGAAGGCAGACGAGGAAGCTTACCTTATGAGTACTCAACATTTTGGTTAAGCTTAACGTTGGATGTCTACTGAGCTTCTTGTTCTCTATCCGCATCATCTATTCCGTTTTTGCTACCTTTCCTTATGTAGTAAAAACAGCTTGGGGCAAAGATTTCGTTATCATGATTGAAGAGGCCCCTCCAGTCACTCCCCCATCTCAAAACCGCAAAATATCTAACTAGTATAAAACTCAATGCTATTTATACGCTGCTTTAGTATAGATTCCCGGCTTCTGTCAGATCCGCTATAGAAGAGTCGAGCACGCGGTGACTTCAAACATAAGGAATACCATGACGTAGAATCTTTCTTTGCTAATCAAATGTGAATCAGCGGCACGGCCCAGTCGACCTCGGACAACAGCACACGATAGATCCGACGCATCGTTTCAGCTCCTACGCCTTCTCATGCTGGCTCGTTATCACCATGTCCCGCTGATACTAGATGAATAGAATATATCTTATTCCATGCAGAGGCAATATGCCTCCATGATTATTCCGCTATTCCGGGGCTTCGAATAATAAAATCTAGCCAGGGATCCAGCTATGAGCGATCTTTGAGTCCTGGTGCTCAAGAATTGGCGCGTTTATTGGCTTGATAAAAGCCTCCAGGCTCCAAAGGCTCCCAGGCCCGGCAAGATGATATCATTTGTCAGCTCTTCTGTGTGATTATGACGTAAGAGATGGCCCTCTGCGGGGCAAGAGCTTTATGTCCGACCGAGCCCCTCACGTCCCCCACTCGGAGAGAAGAGTGTCATGGAACCTTCTGCCACGGTGTTTACGGCCATACTGTACAGGAGTTCGGCTGCTCTAGCTTCCAGTAGCAATCAGTAGCCTGTTGTCAACTACCACCTACCTACAGTAAGATGTAATCGTACAGTGGCTAAATGACTGTGGCCCGCATGCCGCCAGCCAGCAGCAGCGTGCTCATTGTTCGGGACGGTATCATCTCTTGCCAGCACTTCCGTAGCCCCTCTTCCCTTTCAAGTGGGCTGGGCTGGCTGTCCATACAAATTTGTAGTGAACCTCTCCATCCCCCCCTCCACTTCCCATCTGACAATCATCTCGTCGACTCTCGATTGCAAGCAACCATATTTGTTTATATACCCTACGTCGTAGTACTTTTTAGCACAAATTAGCACAAATTAGTCAAAATGGTCAAGGCCGGTGAGTTCAACGTCCCCATTGATTGGATCTCCCTTCAATCCCGCCAATCCCGCATGCCGATGGACCGCATGAGCATGATTGCGCATGTTTTTGTTCAACGGTGACAGCAACGATAACCTTGTTGGCACCTTGTTGGCTGGCACCTTGCTGGATGGGCATGACAGGCACCACACATGGCAGCCATGCCTCTCGTAGTGCCCCAAACCAGATTGCCGGGTTTGCTGCTATTCTTGGACATCAAGGTTGCTTCTTGACTCGCTCTCCTGTGGAACTCGCCTTCCCTACAAACCAACCAGTATCCAATGAGGCCGACTCAGTGCTGACGTAGCTATTGCTATATAGTCGCTGTTCTCCGTGGAGATTCCAAGGTCTCCGGGACCGTTACCTTCGAGCAGGCCTCGGAGTCGGAGCCCACCACCATCTCATGGGACCTTACCGGCCACGATGCCAATGCCAAGCGTGGCTTCCACATCCACACCTTCGGTGACAACACCAACGGTTGCACCTCGGCCGGTCCCCACTGTATGTCGCGATCCTCAAGAAGCTATAGCATGGCGTAGCAACTCATCGCTCTCTAGTCAACCCCCATGGCAAGACGCACGGCGACCGCACGGCCGATACCCGCCACGTCGGTGACTTGGGCAACATCGAGACCGATGCCCAGGGCAACGCCAAGGGCTCCGTTCAAGACAGCCTCGTCAAGCTTATCGGACCTGAGAGCATCATTGGTGTAAGTTCCTCTTGTATATACAATTATGGTAAGCGCTGAATGTGAACGTTAATTTGATCAATGTACAGCGCACTGTTGTGACCCACGCCGGTACCGATGATCTCGGCAAGGGTGGCAACGAGGAGTCCCTCAAGACCGGTAACGCTGGTGCCCGACCTGCTTGCGGTATGTATTCGAAATTCTGGGAATATGAATTTCTCTGCTAACCCATAGAAGGTGTTATTGGCATTTCCAACTAGATTGCATAGTGAACTCAGGAAACAAGGCTTGGACTAAGGGAGCAGTTTCTGAGATACATAACTCGTCAAATAGCCAAAATTCTTAGGAAAATGCCGCCCAAGGTCTTTTTTATTATTATTAAGGAGAGAAATAGTGATCCACAGTGATTTCAATGTTGTTTAGGTGACCGATGTGATTCACTTGGTGAGCACGGACTCTCGAGTGCACAAGGGCACAAACAGTGAGTTGATCCATTGAGATGAGTGCTCCTATGTTTCATTTCTAACCTGACAACGCGCGGTATCCTAGATACCTAGTTGATGCTTCCACTGGCGTCGCGGACGGTTTGCGGACACCAGCGGTTGCCAGAAACACCCCGCAGCGGACAATGATGCCATCCGGACTTACCCCGCCATAAGCTCCCCGGAGATAGGGACCACACCAGCTGTAGCTTAGCTCTTTTAGTTCCACCCTTGCCCATATCTTAGGTAAGATGTCCATACTTTCGTAACTTGGGCAATTGGTACGCTTGTCGGCTGGCTGCCAATTGCCCCACTAGGAAACTATTTATATTAGTGGTCGAACCACGGAATGCTGCGCCAACTCCTCCTCGAGCTAACCTTTCTCCACACAATTTGGTGAAACCTGTCCAAAATCGAGACCTCGACATCATTCTCCGAACCGACCCCTTTCCAGCTCTTCCATTCTCCCAAAACCCATCTTTAGAGCTGTATCTTTGACGGATACTAACTTTCATCCCCGGGGTTACCGTGCGGCTACTCGTTTCCTCGGTTCGGTATCTTTCAGTAAGTTGAGTCTTTCCAGGTCTTTCACATATATGTCTCTATCCAATCCCCCAACTCTTATGTAGCTACTCCCCATCCGCCATCCCAGCTACCTAGGTACATACAATAGCCAGAGCTTCTATGCGGCATTCCAGCTTCGGTATGACATCTCTTGCTGTGCTGTCTTGAGCCCTATCAAAACAGCCATGTGGCTATATATCTCTGACCTCCGGCCCTTTTCACGTTTATCCCTTTGTTTGGTGTGTTGTACGCACCCCTAGTTACGCCTATTCTCGCTCCACGTGAGCTATTGTTTGGTAACCCTTGTCTATCTCTACCATCCATCACCTACCTATGTAGCTAGCCTTGCATCCATGCATTCATCTTCCCGATCAGCCTCTTTATTGTTAACCTACACTTGACTGCTGTCTTGTTCTAGGGACTCATATGTCTCGAGCTCAACACTCCACCAGTTAATTCGGATGCTATCCCACCCAATCATTATATGATCACACTGTCTCATGTTTATGCTCACGCGTACTCCCCATTCACACCGATATTTCAGTATCTGCGGGAACATTCGCATATCAATCATGAAACCCTCTCAAAATTGCTTCCACTTCCCCTTCTATCGTCTCTTTCCATTCACAACATTCTCACAAGTCCTCACTAAGACCACCTGCTAATTAGCCATATAGCAATTTGTGGAGACTTTGCTTCTACGGTTGTGTCTTTCAGAACAAGCATCGTCTCTCGTTTACAACAATGGCGAAGCAATTCTTTGGTAATGTAAAGTCAGTTTTGAGTGGTGACACTCTGGTATTGGCTAGTCAAAACAACCCAAATGCCGAGCGAACCTTCTCCTTGGCATTCGTCACTGGTCCCCATTTGAGGAGGGAGGGCGATGAACCTTTCGCCTTCCAGTCACGCGACCATCTTCGGGGTTTGACAGTTGGAAAGCCCATCCAATGCACTATTCTCTACACCATCCCTTCGTCTGGGCGCGAATACGGCTATGCACAACTGAAAGATGGAACCCAGCTTCCTGACGAGCTCGTGAAGGCTGGCTGGCTAAAGGTCAGGGAGGATGCCGGACGTAAGGAGGAATCCGAAGAGGTTCTAGGACGCCTTGAGACCCTCAGAAATCTAGAGTCTCAGGCCAAAAGCGAAGGCAAAGGGCTGTGGTCAGCTACTGGTGGAGTCATCGAGGTGCAGAACGATATTGGATCGATTGACTTCGATCAGTGGAAGGGGAAAAGCGTCGACGGAATCGTTGAACGCGTGCTAAGTGGCGATCGGTGCCTTGTTCGACTGAAGTTGTCAGACAAGTCCCATCTCCAAGTGATGACTCTCATTGCTGGTATCCGCACCCCTTCCACAGAACGAGTCAATCAATCAACTGGCCAAACTCAAGCTGCTGAAGAATTTGGCAACGAGGCGCGGCAATTCGTCGAGCAGCGACTCCTGCAGCGAGACGTCCGGGTCGAATTAGTCGGCATCAGCCAGCAGGGACAATTAATAGCCTCCGTCCTACACCCCCGAGGGAGCATTGCCGAGTTCCTGCTCGCTGACGGTCTAGCGAGGTGTAACGATTTCCACTCCACACTACTCGGCTCCAAGATGGCTGCATTACGTGCAGCAGAGAAGAAGGCCCAGGCTGCGAAACTACGCCTGCACAAGGATCACGTAGCCAAAGCAGCTAGCGGTGGTACCTCCGACATGACCGTTTCCAAAGTAATGAGCGCTGATACGATCTTTGTTCGCACGAAGAATGGAGACGAGAAACGTGTTAGTCTAAGCAGTGTCCGGGGACCCCGAGCAGGCGAACCATCTGAAGCCCCCTTCCGAGACGAAGCTAAGGAATACCTACGAAAAAAACTCATCGGCAAGCATGTGAAGGTCTCAGTAGACGGCTCGAAGCCAGCGACGGAGGAATTTGAGGCTCGCGATGTTGCTACTGTGACTGAGAAGGGCAAGAATATCAATCTTGCACTCGTGCAGGATGGTTGGTGTTCAGTTATTCGTCACAGGAAAGACGACACAGACAGGGCTCCCAATTACGATGAGCTTCTCGCTGCTCAGGAGGAAGCAAAGGATCAGAAGAAGGGTATCTGGTCGGGCAAAGCATCAAAGGCAAAGACATACACGGATGCCTCTGAATCCGTGCAGAAGGCCAAGATTCAGCTGTCTACTTTGTCACGTCAAAAGAAGGTCCCCGGCATTGTCGACTTCTGCAAGGCTGGATCCCGGTTTACTATTCTGATTCCCCGTGAAGGTGTCAAGATCACCATGGTGCTTGCTGGGGTTCGTGCCCCAAGAGCACCTCGGTCAGCTGGAGAGAAAGGCGAACCATTCGGGCAAGAAGCTCTGGATCTCGCTAATCGCCGATGCAACCAGCGCGACTGCGAGATTGACGTGTACGACATTGACAAGGTCGGCGGCTTCATCGGTGATCTATATATCAACCGTGAGAGTTTTGCCAAGCTGCTTGTGGAGGAAGGTCTTGCTCAGGTTCACCAATACTCGGCGGAAAAGGCCGGCAATGCCACCGAGCTCTTGGCTGCCGAGAAGAAGGCAAAGGAAGGTCGTAAAGGATTGTGGCACGATTGGGACCCGTCTCAAGAGGAGAACGGCGACGAAGAGGCTGCACCTGCTGAGACGTCGGTCGAATCGGAAGCTACCGACAAGAAGGCTGCGGATTATCGCGAGGTCGTTGTCACTAACATTGACTCGAACGGCAAGCTCAAGATACAGGAGATTGGCAAAGGAACCTCTGCCCTTGAAGTTATGATGAACGAATTCAAGAAGTTCCACTTGGATTCAAAGAACAACAAGCCTCTCGGTAACCCGCCGAAGGCTGGCGAGTATGTCGCGGCCAAATTCTCGGCCGATGGCCAGTGGTACCGTGCCCGCGTGCGATCGAACGACCGGAACGCCAAGGTTTCTGAAGTCGTCTACATCGATTACGGCAACAGCGAGCAGGTTCCGTGGTCCAACATTCGCCCTCTCGATCAGCCCCAGTTCACAGTGCAGAAGCTCAGAGGACAGGCGATAGACGCTGTGCTGTCCTTCATCCAGCTCCCCACGGCCACAGATTACTTCCGCGATGCTACAGACTTCATTGTCGAGGCTACAGATGGTCGCACTCTTGTTGCCAGCTTCGACTTCGTTGATGCGAAGGAAGGTCTTAGCTACATCACTCTCTTCGACGAGAATGCTAGCGGATCCTCTGCCACCTTTACGGACTCGATTAATAAAGATGTCGTGGCTAATGGCTACGCCATGGTGCCGAAGAAGCTGAAGGCTTGGGAGAGAGGTCGTGCCTCGGAGGAAGTGCTCAAGAAGCTGCGGGAGGTTGAAGCCGAGGCTAAGGCGGACCGCCGTGGGATGTGGCAGTATGGTGACATCACCGAAGACTAAGACTTGGGGCTTTAGTACTACGGTCGTCATGGTTGTGGTAGCGATAGGACGAAATAGGCTCTGCCTCTTGCGTGCGAAACTTGGATGGGGTCAGGAAAAGGGTATTTTGGGGACAATCTGGTGGTTCTGTATCATTGCATCTCCATGGATTGGCATCAGCAAGGGCGGCAGCTACGGGCATTCTCACGGAATGAAAAGTTACATTGATTTCTAGCCATGTTCCTAACTACAGGCAAATCAGGGCATTTGTATTGTCCATGACGAGACCAAGGAGTACGAGACCTATAGCATCTTAGAGAATCGAGAAATCGACCAACGCCGAGGTGCCCTTAAGTCATAGTGCGACATGTCTACCTTATTAATGCTATTATGAAATACTTACTCGTGATGAATCGGTGCCTCTACTTCTCACGAGGTAGGGAGCGAATGGCCGAAAGCGCCGTCCGTTGTAGAGCCCCTGGGCCGATCACCAATAGGGTAAACCGGACCCCCACGTGCAGACACCAAAATAGTGACACGGGTTGGATCGCAAGTGCGGGCTTTTGCGTCTACGCGGAGATAGTCCCTTTTTCAGCCTCGCAGTCGATTTCTTTACACATCTACTCTGCAACAGGCATCTATGCGAGAGTTGCGTCTGGCTCATGCCGGAGTCGGAAGCTCCCAAACATCACGGTAAGACGGAAAAGCGTGGCAACTCCGTGAACCTCGTCGCCTCGATGAGAACGCGAACATGGGCCATAGACACTTAAGTCGCTCAGCTCTCCACTATCCGGGCTCCGGCATCGCGAACTAATAGCGACCAAAACCGCTAATTTTAACAGCACCCGAATTCTATAAAAGAATGTGTAAAAGAGTTATTTTGTATATCCGAGTGCGGTTATTACCTAGGTAAGGCCAGTTGCCTACTACGTAGGTTGCTTATGCGTATCGAGTTTAACAGGCACAGGGCAAACGAAACTCCTGGGTAGAGTGGAGACGCAGATGACGGAATTACAAAATCAGGACGATGTTGATCGGAGATATATATGTCAGGGGGCGAAGAGAAATTTGGATCTGTCACCAGACACATCCACTTGTAACGGCGAAGAGAGGAGCAGCGGAGTGGTGTCGGCCGGAGCTGTCGTCAAGGTCGCCCCAGAGTCACCCCTCCACTGAAAATCTAGCAGCCCATGGAGGGGCCTCAGTGGTGATGTCGGGAGGACCGGTACCTGGACATGCCCCGCCAACGTAATACAGTGCGGTCGATATAACAGCCGCCGGCCCCAACAATCTTCGTCGCTTGCTTCATGTCATAACCCATAACCTCATACTCTTCAACAACATAACAACAACAACAACTCCCCAGAAACAGCCTCGAGCCAATCTGTGCTGGCCAATTCATATACGCGGCCTTATTCTAATTACACCAGACACGAGCATCCTACAACATGTCTAGCTCTCTCGATCAATTGAAGGCCACTGGCACCGTAAGTCTTGCCTTTGTGATTTACCCCTCATACCAGCAAAACTACCCCTCCAACCGTGCTGCCATGTCGTCGCAGCCCACGCCCCAGCCCGCAAGGGTTGCCCGGCTTACGCTGCGAGCTCTGAAAGCTTCCTGCCGACATATATTCGCATGCAGCACAATCCTCAGGTTCTCTGTGCAACAGCCTTTTACTGACTTGCATTCCGGTCAATAGGTGGTTGTGTGCGACTCCGGTATGTCTGTCGCGATGGGGATACTGCAACGGGTGGGCGCTGACTGAGACATTTTTTCTCTCTCTCTCTAGGTGACTTTGCAAGTAAGTCTCTTACTCATCCATCGAGCGCTGCCGGCTCTACGTCATGGCATGCTAACAGCGTTGCAGCCATCGGAAAGTACAAGCCCCAAGATGCCACCACCAACCCCTCTCTCATCCTCGCCGCCTCCAAGAAGCCCGAGTATGCCAAACTGATTGACAACGCCATCGAATACGCCAAGAAGAAGGGTGGCGACCTCGACTCCCAGGTCGATGATGCCCTCGACAGACTTCTGGTCGCCTTCGGCCAGGAGATTCTACAGATCATCCCCGGCAAGGTCTCGACCGAGGTCGACGCCCGCTTCTCCTTCGACACCAAGGCTTCCGTCGACAAGGCCCTGCACATCATCGAAGTACGTATCCGAATGTCGACACAGCTAGTGTCTCTACGGGGACTCCGCTAACAAGCCGTGGCTATCTAGCTATACAAGCAGCAGGGCATCTCCAAGGACCGTATTCTGATCAAGATCGCCTCCACCTGGGAAGGCATCAAGGCCGCCGAGATCCTCCAGCGCGACCACGGCATCAACTGCAACCTGACCCTCATGTTCTCGCTGTCCCAGGCCATCGCCGCCGCCGAGGCCGGTGCTTTCCTCATCTCCCCCTTCGTCGGCCGTATCCTCGACTGGTACAAGGCCTCCACAAAGAAGGACTACAGCAAGGAGGAGGACCCCGGCGTCAAGTCGGTCCAGGCCATCTACAACTACTACAAGAAGTTCGGCTACAAGACCATTGTCATGGGCGCTTCTTTCCGTAACACTGGCGAGATCACCGAGCTTGCCGGCTGCGATTACCTAACCATCTCTGTAAGTGTTCCCCTACGCTTTTGGTACCAGCATTTTCTCTGGTGGCTTGGAAACCGCCGTGACTAACAGGGATCCTCACAATCAGCCCAACCTACTTGAAGAGCTCCTGAACTCTACTGCCGACGTACCCAAGAAGCTCGACGCTTCTGGTGCCACATCCCTCGACATTAGCAAGAAGTCGTACATCAGCGACGAGGCGCTGTTCCGCTTCGACTTCAACGAGGATCAGATGGCCGTCGAGAAGCTGCGTGAGGGTATCAGCAAGTTTGCCGCTGACGCCGTCACCCTGAAGGATATCCTCAAGCAGAAGATCTCTGCTTAGATGTACTTGACTATAGTAGGCGAGGATCTATTGTTTAGAATGTCAATGAATGGAACTATCAAAAAAAAAAAGGAGTCGGGCATTGTTTCCGCGTGGTCATTACGGCATGTTTTTCACTCGCGAAAGGAAGCGAATGGCCCGGCCAATTGAGCAGATAGATTTGACGGCCGAGGGTTGTTTACAGTAAACTATCTATTTAATCTAGATTGGAATCCGTCTGAGATGCCTGCACACCAAAAACTAGCCTTGCAACGTAACCTCATCGCGCATTAGTCATGGTTCCGTATGTCTTTCCGAGACATGTGTATTTAGCCGCGACCGGTACTGTCTAAAACAACATATGCTCTAACCTTCAACGTTCATCTGCACACGACACACTGACAAGTCGATGCCGTATCTTCGCTTTATGTGCTTGGCTTTCTCGGTCCCCTTCTTCTCCGTTTCTCCCGTTTCTTTCTCCCTCTTCTTCGCCTTTCCCTGTTGTCTCGCGTTCGCCGTACTCGAAAATGACGCCCGTCAGCGAATCGCCGTTCCCGCACCCGCTGTCGATCCCGAAGGCGTACTTGCGCATCTGCAGCCCCGCCTTCGCGTCGTGCCCGTAGACTACGGTCGCTGGCGGTATGGGTATGTGAGAAGAAGACGAAGACGACGAGAAAGAGGGGAGAGGAGGGGGGAGGGATGCGGATGTTTTTTGGTAGGATGTCCAGATCTCGGCCCAGGGAACGCCGTTGCGCGAGGCGCTGGGGATCATTATGCTCGGATGATTATGGTGTTTCCGGCCTTTTCTCACTGCTGCTGCTTCTTCTTCTTCTTCTTCTTCTTCTTCTTCTTCTTCTTCTTCTTCTTCTTCTTCTTCTTCTTCTTCTTCTTCTTCTTCTTCTTCTTCTTCTTCTTCTTC